>JAESUZ010000832.1:600000-850857 GCA_017311185.1 Proteles cristata cristata
ATACTCATTTTTGGATTCATAAATTTGCATCTGTTTCTATAAAGAGCCTTCAAATTGTATAAATCTGTCCATTTATGAGTATTTCCACCCAAGAACAAATGACCCAGAAGAATCTTGTTTGACACACCTCAGCCTGTGGCTTTCCTTGGCCGTTAGTTCTGAAGCACCTCGAAACTGACAAACCTGGACCATATAATAGTTGCAGGGATGGGGTTTTCAAAAATTTCATTCTATGTAACAGATGAACATGGGGGTGGGGGAAAGAAGGAGGCAGACCATAAAACAGACTCAACTCTAGAGAACAAACTGAGGGTTGCTGGATGGTGGCAGGGATGTTGAGCTGGGTGGGTGATGGGCGCTAAGGAGGGTACTTATGGCAAGCATGGGGTTTTGTAAGGAAGCGATGAATCACTCACTCTTCTACCTGAAACTGTATGTTAACTAACTGGAATTTAACTAAAAGCTTGGGAAAAAAAACCCCAAAAATTTCATTCTGTTTTCACATTGTTTTAGTTCTTTCTGGCACATTGAGTATTGACTTTGTGTTGCCAAAGAGAAAATGCAGTTCTTAGTCTTCTTCCTTCCCAGTGTAAACACACAGAAGACGGGGTGCCTCGGTGGCTCAGTCGGTTGAGCATCCGACTTCGGCTCAGGTCATGATCTCACCACTCGTGGGTTTGAGCCCTGCGTCAGGCTCTGTGCTGACAGCTCAGAGCCTGGAGCCTGCTTCCGATTCTGTGTGTCCGTCTCTCTCTGCCTCTCCCCCACTAGCACTCTATCTCAAAAATGAATAAATGTTTTAAAAAGTTAAAAAAAAAAACCCACACACACAGAAGACTTTGAATCTGTAGATTCCTGTCCATGCATCGTGAAACGACAAATCGTCCATCAGATTCAGGGACTGTGCTGCAGAAGTAAATTGTGAGAGAGTACACAGTCTAATCACAATCACGTCATGGGTAAAGAAACTGAGGCATGAGGTCCACTTGATTTATCAAGGCGATTGGGATGAAATCCAACTAACTAATGGATTAGCAAAACTCTATAACCTGTTGCTACCTTGCTACTGATACACTTTGAAAATTGAAGAAAGGTTTGCCTTGAACTTGCTTAGATATTGATGTTTCCTTGGCAACAGGCTTGAAGTTAAAAGCAAAATAGGGATTGAACATATGCAATTTTGTTACAAAGTTGTGGGCTGTGAAGCAATAGTCTCAGAAGCTCTCTCCCATTCTTTGTTAATTGAAAAGAGAAGTACTTGATGTTGGATGTTGCCATGTAGCAGTTATTTTACAAAAATCTGTTTTCTAGGCACGAAAATCTGAGACCATTTCCCTTTCCTTTTCAGTCTCCCTCTGCTTTGGCCCTTTTTACTTTTTGAAGTAAATCACAGCTGTGTGTGTAATTAGTACTTAACACCCACTTCCTTGAGATATAGTCATCAGTACCTGTCTCTAGTTGAAGGGATTCATCACAATTTTGTGGCAATTAAATAAGACTAGTATGAACATAAGGTATTTTATTAATAGAATACCCATTTTTTTCTCTAGATACTTTAAATTTCTTGGTTAGGCCAAACTGTTACAGCACTACATTCCTTGTATAATTTTGCTTTTTTTTTTTTTAAAGTTTATTTATTTTGAGAGAGAGAGAGCACAAGCGGGGGGGGAGCGAGAGAGAGAGAGAGAGAGAGAGAGAGAGAGAGAGAGAGAGAACCGAGTAGGCTCCTCGTTGTCAGCACAGAGCCCGACACAGGGCTCGACCCCAAGAATTATGAGATCATGGCCTGAGCTAAAATCGGGAGTCAGACAATTAACCAACTGAGTCACCCAGGCACTCCTAATTTTGCTTTTTATTTTATTTTTTACTTTTATTTTTTAGAGAGAGAGACAGCATGAGCAGGGAAGGGGCAAAGAGAGAGGGAAACACAGAATCAGAAGCAGGTTCCAGGCTCTGAGCTGTCAGCACAGAGCCTGACACGGAGCTCGTACTCAGGAACCATGATATCATGACCTGAGCCAAAGTCAGATGCCCAACTGATGAAGCCATCTAGGTGCCCCTAATTTTGCTTTTTAAAAAAGGCGCTTTTATTGAAATGCTTTGGCTTTAGGCCATCCATTTCCTTTGAGGGATGCTCTGAGATAGAACACCTGGAAACTGTAGAAATATTATTTGCTACAGCTTTGTCAATCGCAGTGTGGTCTGGACCAACAACATTGAGTATCTCTTGAGGGCTGGTTAGAAATCTCAAGACTCACCCCAGATCTATGGAATCAAAGTCTGTATCTTTTTTTTTTTAATTTTTTAATGTTTTATTTATTTCTGAGAGAGAGAGACAGCATGAGCAGTGGAGGGTCAGAGAAAGAGGGAGACACAGAATCCAAAACAGGCTCCAAGCTCTGAGCTAGCTGTCAGCACAAAACCAGATGTGGGGCTCGAACTGATGAACCTTGAGATCATGACCTGAGCTGAAGTCAGATGCTTAACTGACTGAGCCACCCAGGTCCCCAAAATTTGTATCTTAAAAGCCCCGGGTAGTTATATGCTCAAGGAAATGACATGCACCGCACTTCATTGCTTGGTCTATTTTCTTGATAAGTTACAGGGAAAATTTACTTTAATATGACCTAGCAGTTAAGTTCCTGGGTTTGGGGTAATAAAGAGTTTGCTTGATTGGAGACTGTCAGTCCCACACACTGGTTGGGTGCTTTGGGGAAATTTATTTAATTTCTCTAAGGCATAGTGTTCTTCTCTGTAAAATGCAGACTACAATAGTACCTATTGCATGAAGTTACTATGATCATCAGGCGAGAAAATACATATACATTGATTAAGCCCCATATTGTAATTGCAAATGATAAGCAATAAATGTTAGCTATTCTTATTCCTGCTATCAGAAACTAAATTAAATTTTATTTTTTAAAATGTTTATTTATTTTGAGAGAGAGAGAGGGAGGGAGGGTGTGCGTGCGAGAGCTGGGGAGGAGCAGAGAGAGAGGGAGAGAAAATCCCAGCAGGCTTCACACAGGGCCTGGAACCTGACATGGGCCTTGATCTCATAAAAGCAAGATCATGAACTGAGCCGAGATGGTGACCTGAGCCAATATCAAGTGTCAGATGCTTAACCTACTGAGCCATCCAGGAGCTCTTTAACTTCATTTTTTAATTGAATAGCTGTTTTCTCTTATAGAGTCATAACTGATGATTTGGGGAGGGGGAGTTTAGAAAATATAGGAAATATAAAGCCAAATTTATAGCCCTTTCCAGTAGGTATTCAACTTTTTGACTGACCTTACTCTAACTTCATATCACTTCTTATATATTTTTTCTTCATTCCAATTTCCTCAGATTTTTACATTTCATTCTATTTGCCATAGTATCTTTGTAAGCCACACCAAAATTATTTTATATTGAGGTGTGACATAAAAATAGCCATCCTACTTACAAATTTATTATCCCACAACTTTCACTCTAAATTACATGGACAGCCTTGTCTTATTTTTCTGCTCCACCAACCCCTCTCTATAGTTATATAGATACATAACTATATCTATATAGATATATATAGATATATATAGCTATTTTTCTGCTCCACCAACCCCTCTCTAAGTTATAACCTTGTAAGGCAGGGGTGCTTAAAAATAATTTTTAAAGAAATTTAGTTGCCCTCACACAACCTTCTCATTCACCACCCTATCTCCACTATAGTATCTCCCATATAATGGGTGCATAATACATTGACTGAGTGGATAATTATGTACAGATTTATGCCTTCATGTCACTTATAGATTTATATCTTTTCATCTTTGCTTTTAAATTCAAACCTTAAATAGGCTTTCCTCATCTTTTGACTTGTCCAGTACATAAAACTCAGGTCAAGTGCCTCCCTCACCAGGAAGCCTTCCTCAACCCTTCGGCCCAGACATGGGGACTGTCTCTCCTAAATATTATGGAATTCACTGCTTGTCTTACTCAGTTGGTGCTTGACACTCCTCCTTGCTGCTCTCCTTGAATGAGAGCACCAGCTTTAGAATCAAGAAGTCATGGGTCCAATCCTATTTGGTCTACTTCCCAGCTGTGTGACTTTAGGAACATTAGTTTGTCTGGGGCTGTTCTCTCATCTGGGGAGCATGGGGTATTGTATTGTTGCAATAGAAAATGTGTGTGGATGATTAGCACATTTCCTAGAGATACGGCCAAATCGTCTCTTTTCACAGATTAAATTCAGTAACCTTCTCTTGTGGAATAAGCAGGAAATTATTACAGGGCTATGAGTGAAGTCTTATTCCTGTAACTCTTGAGGATTCTTTCTGCCTGGGGCTCTCATGGTTGACACAGCTACTGGGATCGCATCTATTTGATGACTAGTGGTGAAGGTAGCTGTGATTAAATGTTGTCTAGGCTTCACGTCTGGATTTCACGACTCTTCCGGGGCAGTGGAGGAGGAAGGTAAGAAATATTTCCCATTACCAAGGGAACGTGGTACAATACCGTTTCAAACTCTCCTTTGGGTCCCTTTTGTTGTTGTTGCTTAATTTACCCCCTTTTTATTCTGGAGCATAACTTTTCTTTTTCTGTACTTCTCTCCCTGAGAATACGTTATGGATGCCAGAATTAGATTATTTCCAAAGGAATGCTGTGGATGGCTTCCCCCCTCCCCCCCCACCTTTGAAATCTTTAAAATAATCCCAAACTTCTTTGAGCTCTGTGCAGGGGCATATTTTCAAGGTTCTGAAATGCATAACACATGAGAGTCAAATAAACAAATCCTCGAGTCTCTGAATCCCGACAAAGTGATTAAATAAGCCATTCTCTTATTAGAGACTATACAAACTTATCACTAGAGATGCTTTTTCTTTACACAAAATCCAGTCGACTATAAAATTGATCTGTATATTTTCAGAGATTTTTCTTACGGATATATATTGAATAAAAGAGAGTGCTTTGGACAACAAAAAAGCTAGCACATCGCATCAGTGCAGTATGCTCATTTTATATTTCCTATGGGTTTCTAACTATTCTGGTTCTCCATATGGCGTCTGAGGAGACTTTTGAGATCAAATCTGATCATCTTGCTTTCTGACTAAAGTCCAACCAGCTTCTCATTGCCTACAGTATTAAATCTAGTAGGAAAGCTTTTGCGATTCTGGCTTCAAATAACCTCCCCCGCCTCAGCTTCTGCCCTCGCCATGGGCTCCCCTCGCCACGGGCCCCGGGAGCTCTAATTGCAAAGGGGTTCTTACTGTCACTGCCTACAGGTGGCGCCCTTTCACAGCTGGGCCTTTGCATGGCTCTCTTCTGGCTCATCATCTACAGCCTGCTTGCATGTGTAATCCTATTAGTAACTAATGGGAAGGCTAGGACTGAACCTTTGTGTTTATGCCCCAATGCCCTTTCCATTTGGAAGCTTCCCTGCATCCCCCCAAACAATTATTCGTGCACTTGTTATGCTGGCTAATAATTTTTCCATTTTCACATCTCTGATTGGCTTATGAATGTTTTGCAGTGAGGATATTGCTTCTCTTGGCTGTATGACCCACTACATCCAACACGAGATCTGTTACATAGAAGATACCCAATGCTAACACCCAATATTCGGTGGTAGCCGCATAGGCACAATTGTCTTCATTTATAGTTTTTTGAGAAGACCGTACATTTTGCTTCTCTTGGATTCAATTTCATGTTGTTAATCTTAAATTCATGCAATGAGTATTCCTGCAAATTATCCTTCTATAACTTTGAATTCATTGCTAAAGTACACACAAATTCACATTGATATTTACAATTATACATAGTGGAAAACACGTTGAAGACTTTTTTCCCTGTGCAGACCTGTTATTGGAAGGCACATGTCAGTTCTGAGATGCCTCGGGTTGCCTGTGAGCTCCTCGGCCATTATCAGCAGGTCAGTGCAGCCGCGGTTCAGATTTCTGTTGGTCACTTAGCTGATCTTTCTGGTTGGTGAGGGACCAAGACTACCCCCAGCACTCTGTAACCATGGTGATAAGATGCCCTATTTTAACTCTCCAACAGAAAAGATGAGATGCTCTAGTACTTCTGTGCCTGTGGTTCCCAGTGGAATTTTTTGGAGCCGTTCAAGCAGTTAAGGAATAGAATCAGGCCCTGAACAGATAATTACTTTTTCCTGTATACTGGTACCTTTTCAACTGGAGGTGGTGACGGACAGAATGTCAGTCAGTTTACGACCAGTCAAATGTGAGGTCCAGGATGAGCCTGGGAGGCTTGACGTTCTTATCATTCACCAACTGGGGAAAATCTCTAAGCTGAGGGCTTTGCTTAAATAAAATCGGAGTACTTACGAAAATAATGACTGCGTGCTTTTGTATGTGTTATAAAATAAAAGTATTACAGAAGATGATGTGCTTCTTGTAGAAAATCAAAGTGTTCATTTAGGCTATGTTTTCTAATCAGGGTGAGTCTTGGACGTAGTTGAAATGGGGCATAGTGTACTTTGAGATATGAGGGGGCACTGAGAAGGCACAATGTCCAATATCTTCCTCTTTCTTTAGTCTGAAAATTTAACTTGCCAGAGTTTTTCCCTTTAAATGTTTCCAAGTCATTGTAATAAAAATACCTTTGGGAAAGTCATCACAGCAGGGGAAAGGCTGAAATTTAGTGGCCTGTGAAATAAAACTGCTGTGTAGTCTTGTTTGTTTGGACTCAAGAGTGTGTTCTGGATCTTTTTAAGCCAATGTGTAATCATAAGATATCATATAAAAACCGACACTACTGTATCCCCTGTAAACAAAACGGGATATGGCAAATTAATTCCCACAAGGCGGAAGCTTCACAGCCACTGTCTTATTTAAATGGGCCAAGTTCTCTCTGATTTGTCACAGCATCCATCCCTCCACATGCATTCAGCAATGCTTCTTCAGGTCTTCCTTGCTCATTTACTCACACCGTTGACTCCTGTAGGGAGAAGAAAAAAAACCCAAAAAACAAAACAACAACAACAAAAAAACCCCAAACCCAAAACAGAGTTAGCTTCAGTAATTGGGACAATTCGGAGGCTGATGACAATGTGACCGATCAGGTGTGCCTTCATCTCTAAGATACTCGTAGGAACATTAAGACTTTTCTATGCCTCTTGGCTTCTGTTGTCTCTGCCTGCTCGGACTGAATGTTGTCTCCCACGTTCCTCAAGTTTAGGTGTTGAAACTCTAACCTCCAATGCGATGGTGCTTGGAGATGGGACGTTTGGGTGGTGAGTAAGTTTAGATGAGGTCACAAGGCTCTCGTGATGGGATTACTGTCCTTAGAAGAAGAGACCAGAGAGCTGGCTTGCTTTCTCTGCCATGCCAGAACACAGCAAGAAGATGCCTGTTGTCTAAAATCCAGGGAGAACATCCTCACCAAGAGCTCTGCTGTGCTGGCATCCTGATTTCAGGCGTCCAGCCTCTAGAACTGTGAGGAGTAAGTGTTTATCGTTTAAGCCATCCAGCCTACGGTATTCTTTCACAGCAGCCTAACTGATTGACACACAGCTCACCTTCTCCCCTTGGGATATTATCAGAAAACAAACATAGCAAAGAAAATAAACAAAATGCGTATTTCTTATGTATTTTTCTCCAGCCTTTATTCAAAAACTCTTATTATTTATAATGGAGCCTGAATATGTAAATACATACCACACATTCATCAATGTGCTAGAGACATCCCGCTAGTACTCAAGGCTGGCTGAAACCAAATGTGTGAGTCTTTTCAAGGTGTTGAGTGTCACCTCCATTGGTGACACATTGGGGTGACACCTTCCATTGGGGACACATTGTGGTTGTACATGAACAGTGCAGCAAGGTTGAATTGAAGGATGGGACTTATTCTGTAACCTTGGTTGGAATGGAAAAAAAGAATTAAATCATCTATTCCCAAACCTCATTCTCTATAAGAGAGGCACTATTTCGTTAAGAGTTTTACCTAACTCTGTTGTGTAACACATTTTGGCTTAATGAAGAGCTTAATGAGAAGACTGAGAGGAGCAGAAGCACTGGGCATCGTCTGCAGATGGTTCAAGACTGGGAAGGGAAAGGTAGGAGGTTGCTTTCTTTCTTCCTTGGAAGGTTTTAGAGTCTTATGCATTTATCAGAGGCCTCTAATTCCTTCTCTGTCCAAATCCCTCACACGTTCAAAGATTTCTGAAATGCAAGGTTTATTGGATAATTTGTAATCAAGCTTAAAATGCAGCTATTTGTGCAAGAGTTTTTATGCAAACATCCTCAGAGCCATAAACACTTCTAATTATACTATTCACAATAAGCTACACATAGCGGCATAGAGGAACTTTTTGTAAGTAGGCTTCACACCCAGAATGGGGCTGAACTCACAACCCTGAGATCAGGACCTGAGCTGAGATCAGGAGTCAGATGCTCAACGAACTGAGCCACCCAGGTGCCCCTGCTCTCTCTCTCTTTAAGAGAATCTGCAGTGGGAGACACTGAACTGACAGCTCAGTGGATGTACCTTTGGATTCACCCCTGCAGAGATGTGAGGCCACATTTCTCCCCAGCTGCTCCCAGCCAATTAGGGATCACTGTGGGTTACCAGAGCCAGCTCACATTTGGTGTGGGGACACCTCATTGGCTAGCTGCGATTTTCTTTTTCTTTTTTGATGTTTTTTTTTTTTTTGAGAGAGAGAGAGAGAGAGAGAAAGAGAGAGAGAGAGAGAGAGAGCCTCATGTGGAACTTGATCCCATGAACTGTGAGATTGTGACCTGAGCCTAAATCAAGAGTCTGACACTTAACCGGCTGAGCTACTCCGGCAGCGGGTGGCTGAGACTTTCTAAGAACTGTGTTTCTCTCTGAGGCTTTTCCTGCCCAATCGATCCCTTGTTCCTTCTCTTTCTGCAGATGTCAGACCTCTGTAATGGGCTGAAGTTGAACACTTAACCGACCGAGCCACCCAGGTGCCCCCAGATAAATTTTAAAACAAGATTCTGGTGACTGTGGGCACCTGGGTGGCTCAGTTCGTTAAGCATCTGACTCTTGATCTCAGTTCAGGTTGTGATCTCATGGTTCATGGGTTTGAGCCCCATGATGGGCTCTATGTTGACAGTGTGGAGACTGCTTGGGGTTCTAGTTCTGTCTCCCCCCCAGCTCTCTCTCTCTTTAAAAATAAATAAATAAACTTACAAATATAAAAGATTCTGGTTCCGGCTCTTTAGGAGTTGTAGTGGAGATCAAATCTAGTCAAGGCCAGGCATTAACTCATTAAATAATAACAGGAGGTAATGCAGGGGCGCCTGGGTGGCTCAGTCAGTTGGGCATCCAACTTCGGCTCAGGTCATGATCTCCTGGTTCGTGGGTTTGAGCCCCGGGTCTGTGCTGACAGCTAGTTCAGAGCCTGGAATCTGTTTCAGGTTCTGTATCTCCCTCTCTCTCTGACCCTCTCCTGCTCACGTTGTCTCTATGTTTCTCAGAAGTAAATAAAATATTTAAAAAAAATTTAAAAAACCCAGGAGATAACGCAATACACAGAAAAGGTTTTATTGAGGAGTTTCCAATTGTTATGCTTAACAAATGCTTTGAGTTCAGAGACAGGAGGGAGAGACCACCTGGAATTTTAGAACTTTTGGAGAACATTTTAGGATAGACTTTCTTTCTAAGAACTGGATCTCACAACTGGATAAGAGCTGGTTCTTTCCCTTATGGGGAAGCGATAACAGAGATGGCTGAAAGAGAGTAGTTATGCGAATATTGGGGCAGGCAGTTACCAAGCAACACCTTAGAGCTGTGTTTCTCCAATGGGATCTCAAGACCCCAGAGATAGCATAGGAATCTATAACAATCATCATTCATTCATTTTGACGCTAATCTAAAACATTAGTATTTGCATACTTGGGACCCTTTGGATCACCTTCTAAATGAGGGCTCTCCATTTCTTTGCTTCTACTTGTGTTCATAATTATGCTGGCTCCCAATAGTACTGCTTCAATCATCACAGGCTGAGAAAAAACAGAAGTAGGCTTACTATGTATATGAAAAATTCTCAAGGCCAAGTAGCATCATTTGGGCACTGAAGAAATAATCAATTTGCAGAACAGAGAATAGGGGTGACAAATGACAACATGGAGCCATCACTTAGCACAGGATAACATATATGTCACAAACTCAAAGACATCATGTACCAATAGATGAAGTGTGGCACCTTAGATTCAATAAAACGATTTTAATTTTCACATTAAATTAATGTGGTAAATTTGAATTTAGCGCTTTGTAGTGTTTAAAATAGAATTTTTAAGTATGACTTGGTCTTATGAAATGTATGAGCCTAAGGAATCTATACTTTTTAAAAAATGTTTATTTATTTTTGAGAGGGACACAAGGAGAGAGAACCTCAAGCAGGCTCCGCACTTAGTGCACACCCCGATTTGGGACTTGAACTCATGAACCGTGAAATCAAAACCTGCACAGGAAATCAAGAGTCGGATGCGTAACTGACAAGATCACCCAGGCGCCCCTGTACTTAGTTTTATGTAAAATGTGATTCACATGTGAGTGCGCCCTGCCTTTCTCCTGTCCACCCCCAAAAGAGAAAACTATTTGCTCCTGCTCCCTACACTCCCCTTCTCCCCAGAGGAAGGTCTGCTTCTGAGCACATACTTGGGAAAGAACACCAAGGTGGGGGAAGCCCTGCTGGCTTGGGGAATCAAGAAGCCACGTGGGTGTAAGAATAGCCCAAGTTTGGTGTTATCTACTTAACCCTGGAGCTGGGTGCTTCCGTGTGGTGTACAAACTCAGCCATGGGAGGGGTCTCCAACAGGAACTCTGAGGTGAAGGGAAAAGGGCAAAGATGCTTAGTAGGAGAAGTGCACATAATGAAAAGTAGAGAAAGAGAAAAGTTGGTAAATTTGAAGGAGTAGAAGGGGAATTTCGGGGGATCATGTTAAAAAAGAACATGTAACCTGAGGAGGCTAGAAAATTTGAAAGCATGTCAGAGAAATTTTTCTGGGGGTTATAAATAAGATACTTGGGGCACTTGGGTGGCTCAGTCAGTTGAGCATCCGACTTTGGCTCAGGTCATGATCTCATGGTTCGTGGGTTCGAGCCCCATGTCAGGCTCTGTGCTGACAGCTCAGAGCCTGGAGCCTGCTTCAGATTCTGTGTGTGTCTCTCTCTCTCTGTGTGCCTCTCCCCCACTCATGCTCTTTCTCTCTCCATCTCTCAAAAATGAATCAATGTTCAAAAAATTTTTTGAAAATAGGATTCTCTCAGTGTTTTTCCTGGAGTCCCAGGTAAAGACTGGATTCCCGTTAGTGCTGTTTGTGTTGAAAGACACACGGGAGTCCTCAGAGGTGTATCTCTCCATAGTCCCCAACTTGAGAGGTGCTGATATCCTGGCTTCTCCGATTATGGACCAATGAAGTAAACTCAAGGAAATCTCTCAAGGACAGACATTCCATTTCAAGGGAGGTACTGAGAAAGGAAATGTTCGTTCAAGTTAAAAGGCACCCAGCCCTCCCCCAAAGTCTCAGTTGCTATTATTTTCTGGAGTAGAGGAATTAGCATTTGATTTCTCTTCTTCCTTGCCTAGGGGGCAGGGTGGAGCTTACCAGAAAGTAAAAGGAGATACATCAGTCTTCTCCCACTTCATGAATTCTTTAGGGTCATGATTCTCCCACTGCATTAGTTAAATGGAATCTCATGGTAGTGCTGGTCTGCAAGAAGAAACCTATACCAGAGAAGACACCCAGCCGCCAGGTAAAGTGCAATTAGCTGAGCATATAAAACATAGTGTCTTGTCGATCGGACATCCCAAATAGCCCTGGCAGCTGGCCCATTCCTCTCCGTTCCCACCCCTTTCATCTCCTCTCCATTGTTAGAATAGTTTTTAACTGGAATCCCGCTTCCAGGAGGCGTGTTTTCCTCCATTTGTTTACATCCACTCACTGAGCCGATCTGTCTATTCCCTGCTGTCATTGGCGGCTCACTCTTGAGACCCTGCCCTGAAGGCCCCGTGGTCTCTGCCTCTTCCCGGGTTACAGCCTCGTGGGGACAGACGTTAAATGAGTAATCATTCAAATACTGAGTGTGTTGGGCTTCTGGGATCTCATTACAGCTGAAAGGAAAGTCTGGGAGTGCAGAGAAAAGCTTCCGGAGGAGCCCAGAGAGTCTTTAATCTGAGGCCAGAAGACTGAGGAGGAATTCACCAAGCAGAGAGCAAGCTGAGGGGCGCTGGGTCAAGGCTGCCCCAAGTACGGCAAGGGGAGAGGCTGAATGGTGCCCAGGGACAAGGAAAGGATAGCATTTAGGGACCAGGTAGGTTAGGTAAGTTAGTCTTCAGGCTCAGGTCTAGAAGTGCCCTGTAAAGAACGTGAAATGTTGGCTTTTTTCATCTCAGGGCTGTTGGAGGCACTTGAGGTTTCATAGCCCAGAAGTGGTAAGATTGGCTGCAGAGTGGGCAATTCACTGCATACTGTAGCTAATCTTCTTAGATGCAAAGTGATTATGTCACTCCTGTTGTATTAAAAGTTTTAGTGACTTTTTATTTTATTTTATTAAAAAATGTTTAAACCTTTAAGTTATTTTTGAAAGAGAGAGGGAGACAGCGTGAGTGGGGGAGGAGCAGAGAGAGGGAAACACAGAATCTGAAGCAGGCTCCAGGCTCCAGCTGTCAGCACAGAGCCTGACGCGTGGCTCAGATTCATGAACTGCAAGATCATGACATGAGCTGAAGTTGGGCACTCAACCAACTGAGCTGCCTAGGCACCCCTTTGGTGACTTCTTAAGTACCATCAGAATGACGTCTAAATTTTTAATAAGGTTTGAAAGGCCTCCTGCTACTTTTCCGGGTTCATCTTTGATTCCCTGCCCCCGAAGGGCAATAGAATATGTCATCCCAGTATGTGCCTCTGGCATGAAGATAATTTTCAGCTGTAGATGATCACGGCCCCTTAACACCCTGAACAGATTTAGATAATGATTTTGATTGGAAGTGGGATGAAGTCAGAGGGAGCATCCAAAGTTCAGAACTCAAGGGAAACTGAGATGGAAAGCTTACCTTATGCTTTTAAATTCCATTTAAGATGCAACATGGTTACCTTATAATTTACTTTTATTTTTTTATTTTTTATTTTTTTTAAATGTTTTATTTATTTCTAGGAGAGAGAGAGAGACAGCGTGAGCAGGGGAGGGTCAAAGAGAGAGGGAGTCACAGACTCTGAAACAGGTTCCAGGCTCTGAGCTGACAGTCAGCACAGAGCCCGACGCGGGGCTCGAACCCACGAACCGCAAGATCATGACCTAAGCAAAAGTCGGACGCTTAACTGACTAAGCCACCCAGGGGCCTTATAATTTACTTTTAGTAATACTGGTTCGAACTTGAAGAGAGAGGTATAGGAGGCATAGAATCTGTAAGATGTCATAACCAAAATTGGGCATTATTTTACCCGAAACCGATTTTAGTCAAAGAGTTCTGGCGTTTAAAATTTTTTTTAAATCTAATTTTAAGAATGCTACACAGGTTATAATCAGGCATTTGATGTTTTTGTAGATCTTGAAACACTTTTAAGGGCTTTTAAGGGTTAAAAAAAATACACGGTTTATCATGATCTCTTACCTTGTACTGCCATCCTGTGGCCATTTCGTTTTCTAGTTTAAAAATCCATTTGCACAATCTTATTTTCTATCCTCATTCCAGATTATGTTTTCAGATTTTATCAGTTCTCAACCAACACAGATATCCTATGATATTGGGAGTGCACTATTCAGTAGCTTTTGCATTTTACAATAGTAAGATGTCCCATCATGCAGTAGTATATACTTATTATGGAATTTTAATTCTGAGTAAGCATCCACGCAATATTTTCCAAAGAGCTTTCCTCAAATATCTTTTCTTTTCATCCTTCCTTCCCGACCTGGCTTTGCAATGCATGCCTAGGAAGTAGCAATTTCTTCTGGTCTCGAAGACCAACTCCCTGGGGTGCTCTCTCTATTTGAAATACTCAAGAGACACTTTCTATTGGAACCCGGGTATGGATTTCCTTTCCTGGATCTCCCCTCTTCTGATTTTATGGACTTCCAAGTCCCAGGGCCCTCACTGGCAAAATGACAGGCCTAAACAGGATCAGGCATGGTGCCCACCACAGAACGCGATAATGTTCTTCCCGACTTGTGACCGTGGAATTCGGCTTCTCTGTAGGGAAGTGGGGTGTGTGGAGGCTGAAGGGTGCAAAGGGCATCTGCTGTCCCAGGAGTTCTTCGTCTAGAGGTACATTTGGTCTATCCAACCAGGAGACTGATGGCACGCACGTTCCATGAGAGCAAATTTTGTTCATGTTATCTACCCAAGACCGTTAAGACTTAGAGTCTAGCCTGTATGAGGCTTTCATTTACATGTCATGTCTTGTCCTAAACACCTTATATGCATTATTTCATGCTTTAAGGAGTCCTGTGAGTAGAGGCCATTAGCATTCTTTTTTTTTAAATGTTTTATTTATTTCTAGGAGAGAGAGAGAGAGAGAGAGAGACAGAGTGAGCAGGGGAGGGTCAGAGAGAGAGGGAGTCACAGACTGAAACAGGCTCCAGGCTCTGAGCTGGTAGTCAGTACGGACCCCGACGTGGGGCCCGAACCCACGAACCGCAAGATCATGACCTAAGCGAAAGTCGGAGGCTTTACCGACTAATCCACCCAGGCACCCCTTTTAGCGTTCTTTTTAAAAATTTTTTTTTTAATTTTTTTTTAAATGTTTTATTTATTTCTAGGGGAGAGAGAGAGACAGCGTGAGGAGGGGAGGGTCAGAGAGAGAGGGAGATACAGACTCTGAAATCGGCTCCAGGCTCTGAGCTGGCAGTCAGCACAGAGCCCGACGCGGGGCTCGAACCCACGAACCGCGAGATCATGACCCAAGCGAAAGTCGGACGCTTAACCGACTAAGCCACCCAGGCGCCCCTAAAATTTTTTTTTAACATTTTTTCATTTTTGAGAGACAGAGTGTGAGTGGAGGAGGGGCAGAGAGATTGGAAGACAGATTCTGAAGCAGGTTCCAGGCTCCTAGCTGTCAGCACAGAGCCTGATGTGGGGCTTGAACTCATGGACTGCGAGATCATGACCTGAGCTGAAGTCAGATGCTTAAACAACTGAGCCACCCAGGTGCCCCGTTAGCATTCTTATTTTAGCAGTTAAAAACCCCAAGTCTTAGAGGGGTGATGTTCCTGTTGAAGACAAAGGAACTGGTGAGTTTGTTGAGTGAACCAGTGAGTGAATATAGGATGCCCAGTGTGTGTGCTTCAGTGCATGCCTCCTTCAATGTCATTTCCGTGTATAGTCCAAGTCTTTTGAATATTCCAGATCTTGAATTTGCTTTTAATATTTTTATATCACTCAATGTACTTTCTTGGTCATTTAGAGAGACAGCCTTGGATCATGGGATTGTCTTCATTCATCATGGGCCAGGTACCACTAGTAAGTCATAGTGTTTAGGGGCACCTGGGTGGCTCAGTCTTTTAAGCATCTGACTCTTGGTTTCTGCTCAGGTCATGATCTCACAGGTTTATGAGTTCAAACCCTGCATTGGGCTCCACGCTGACCGCCAGAGCCTGCCTGAGATTCTCTCTCCCCCACTCTCTGTCCTTCCCCTTCTCACTCTCTCTCACTCTCTCACAGAGAGAGAGAGTATTTATTTATTTATTTATTTATTCTCCCAAAATAAATACATTTTTTAAAAAGTCATAGTTTTTTTTTTTTTTTTTTTTATTGAAAAAGTATGTCTGCCACCTACCAGTCCATGGGCTGACAATCAACTTGGAAGCAGGAAGTGGGAGAGACTCCCATACTCCATTCTCTTATCACAAGTGCAAGGGATCTTTCTAAGACAAATCTTGGTCAAAATGTCAAGACGAGGCATGCCTGGGTGGTGCAGTCAGTTGAGCATCCGACTGAGACTCAGGTCATGGTCTCATGGTTTGCAAGTTCGAGCCTGCATCCGGCTCTGGGGTGACAGCTCAGAGCCTGGGACCTGCTTCGGATTCTGTGGCTCCGTCTGTCTGCCCCTTCCCTGCTTCTGCTCTGTCTCTTGTCTCTCAAAAATAAAATAAAAAATAAATATTAAAAAAAGACATCAAGGTGAAAGAAATGAACCTAGGGATTTATTTTAACATACATTTCTTTTCCACTTTTTGTTTGGTGTAAGATGCAACTGTTTAGTCCCCTGCCAGTGGCAGTTAATATGGCTCAACGCCAGACACGGTGAAAGTCTAGCTGGTCGTGTCACCCTCGTGCAGTGGACACACACTGTCATCTGGGACTGGATGGGCTTTAATGTGTTCAAGTCATATTTGTTCATTTCAGGCCTATGTTTCAGTTCCTCTGTCTCAGACATGCTGACAACCACATGGCCTAATTTACTGCCCCTGGATTCTCCACATGACCTTTGTTTGACATTCTTTCAGAATAATGGTTTCTTCCTTGATGAAACTTCAGCTACACACCGTATTCAGAATTCTTTATAAAATTTTTTTTTTACATTTATTTATTTTTATTTTCTTGGGAGACAGAGTAAGACAGAGTGTGAGCAGGGGAGGGGCAGAGAGAGAGGGAGACAGAATCCAAAGCAGGCTCCAGCCTCTGAGCTGTCAGCACAGAGCCCAGTGTGGAGCTCGAACTCAAGGACTGTGAGATCATAACCTGAGCGGAAGTCGGACGCTTAACCGACTGAGCCACCCAGGTGCCCACAAATCATTCTTCTGTATCAGATTCTCTCCTGACCACCAGCCACATGGGGGGCAATTGAAGGGGTGCTGATAGCACAATAATGGTACAAAATCCATGGTCTGTATCTACTTCTCATCTGTCATAACTGCTGCAGCCAGTCCATTTTAGCTCTTTTCCTGAAGCATGCAAAGGACATGTCGCCTCCAAAGATTGAGCCGAAGCCACCTGAGGGTGTCTGTCCTTGGTCACAATCCCAGTGTGGCCTCTCCTGGGCCGGACTCACACCCTTGTCCCCCGGTTGCTCTGATTCTAAGGATGTAGCTCTGTCTCTTAATTGCTAAGTTTATATCCGGTCTTTGGCACCTGACTTCAGCCTTCTCTTCAGGACCCTGTTTTGGCCTTGCTCCGTAGGTCTGGGAAAGGGTAGTACTGTGGTGAAGAGTCAGAGCTCAGAAATCAAGCTGCTGGGATTTATTTCTCAGCTCTGCTACTTAACATCTAGGTGACCTTGGGCAAGTTGGATGATTTTCCAAAGCCTCAGTTTTCCTATCTGTAAAATGGGGAATGGTTAACTGGTAACTGTGAGAGTACCATTTGGTAATCCATGTGGACTACTTGGAGTGCCCGACAGATTGTAAGCCTTCAACTCATTCATTCATTTATTCAGCGAGTATTCATTGAGAACCTCTTATGTGTCAGTACTGTTCTGCCTCTTCAAGACAGCAGTGAACCAAATGGACATAAATCTCTACTTTCTTGGGACTTAAATCCTATTATGAGCCTGTATAATAGCAGAAAACAAGTTAAAATTAGGGCATATACACATTATTAAATAATAATGAATGATAAATGAAAAATAAGGCAAGAAAAGAGAGAAAGTGTTGGGAAGCTGGTTTGCAATCTTAATTAGGGGAATTAAGGAGGCCTCGTTAAGAAAATATTTGAGTAAAGACCAAAAGAGGCAGAGGAACCCACCACCCAAGCAATTTTCTCAAAACCAAGTGTATCAGGCTGAAGGAATAATCAGTTCAAAGGCCCTGAGGCAGATCTGATGGGTTAGTGAAAAAGGTAATGAGACCAGTGTAGCTGGAGTAACAATTTTAAGAAAAATGTTTACTTATTTTGAGGGGGGGCACATGAGCATGTGATGCACGAATTAGGGAGGGGCAGAGAGAGAGGGAGAAAGAAAGTCCTGATGTGGGCCTTGAACTCAGGAACTGTGAGATCATGACCTGAGTCAAAATCAAGAGTCAGCTGCTTAACTGACTGAGCCACCAGGTGCCCCTAAATAACAGAATTTGCCACGGGATCACATATAGGGTAAAAGAGAGAAGTGTTGAGAAAGATGCCATGTTCTTTGCCTAAGCAACAGTCAGGGTATTGTGCTCATTTACTGGGATGGAACAATGGAAGGAGGTGTTGAGGTGCGGGTGTGGGGCCAGGGGTATGTTGATGGAGACAGGGTGGTTGATGTGGGCAAGGTCGGGACTTCAATTTTGCTCATTTGCCTTTGAGATGCCAATTAAACACTCATGGTGAGAAGTTGAGGAGGCCTTCGTTTATTTTAATTTTTAAATGTTTATTTATTTTTGCAAGAGAGAGAGGGAGAGTGAGAGAGAGAGAGAGAGAGAGAGGGAGGAATGGAGGGAGGATCCCAAGTGGGCTCCATGCTAACAGCACACAGCTGGATGTGGGGCTTGAACTCACAAACCGCGAGATCACGACCTGAGCCAGAGTCAGTGCTCAGCTGGCTGAGCCACTGAGGTGCCCCCGAGGAGGCCTTTGGATATGAAAACCTGGAGTTCGGGAGAAAGATCCAGGCTGAAATGGAAATCAGCAGTAGCTGGCATTGAAAACCTTGAGTCTAAAGGGGAGCCGGTCAGAGAAGTGAGTTTAGTTAGAAAAGAGAAGGGATGAATGCTTAGATGTCAGGGAGGTAAGTAAGCATTCCTAAAATGGTAGCTGCTGACGTTATTATTGTAACTTCCCCTGGATTTCCTTATTTGAGATCCACCCCTCACTCCGGCTCTCTCTCTCGGGGTCTCCAGGAAGGAGCCGTTTGGAAGACTCCCCTTGTGTCTCAGTTTCCCTCCAGGCCAGCACTGCTGTTGTAAACACTGCTTGTGGCTGTGGCCCGTCCCGTTTCCTGACAGCGCCTCCCATTCCAGAAATCAAGGTGCCCTGCTGCTTTGAGTACCTGGCTGTTTACTGGGGGGAGTCTCTGCGTCCCCCGCTGCCTGTTTTGACACCATCACCCCTCTGTCCGCCCTCCATCCTCGGGGTAGTGAGCAGTCTGTCATCTCACCTTCAGGGGCTCAGGTATCCCGTCTGGATCTGACAGCTTCCCCCTCTCTCTGCACAGGGCACAGTCCCAGGGAGCTCACACTGCTTTCCTCTTTTACCAGGGAGACTCTTTCTCTCCCTCACATTTAAATTCATGTTGATTTTCCCTAAAGATTTGGACTCTCTGGTTTGAAATCTTACTATATGTTTCTATTTTATTAACTTAAAAATTAAAAAAAATTTTCTGTGCTTATTTATTTTGAGAGAGAGAGAGAACGAGAGAGAGCGCGAGCCAGGGAGGGGAAGAAAGAGAGAGGGGGGAGAGACAGAGTCCCAAGCAGGCTCCACACTGTCAGCACAGAGCCGGACACAGGGCTGGATCTCACAAGTTGTGAGACCTGAGTTGAAATCAAGAGTTGGATGCTTAACCAAGTCACCAAGGCACCCCCTTTTTAACCTTTTTTTAAAAAATATTTTTTAGCGAAGTATAGTTAACATACAGTGTTATATTATCCTCATGTGCATGACATAATGATTTAACAGTTCTATACATTACTCAGAGCTCATTGGTGTAGGTGTACTCTTAAGTAATCCCTTTTATTTATTTCACCCACCCTCTACCCATTTTTGTTTACATTTTTAACTGAATTGTAACATCATATCTTGCACAATTTAAATAATATTAATAAAACGGATACTTTGTACCCATCACCAACTTAAGATAAAGAACATTCTGGTGACTCAGAAGTCCCTTATGCCCCTCCTTAATGCTGCCCTTTTCTCCTCCTCACTTGAGGAAATTTGTGCAAGATATTCCCTTGCTTGTCTTTATTATTTTTAAAATTTTTTACTGTTTTATTTATTTCTGAGAGAGAGAGAGAGAGCAGGGGAGGGTCAGACAGAGGGGGAGATACAGAATCCGAAGCAGGCTCCAGGCTCTGAGCTGGCAGTCAGCACAGAGCCTGATGCGGGGCTCGAACCCACGAACCGCGAGATCATGACCTGAGCCGAAGTCGGACGCTTAACCGACTGAGCCACCCAGGCGCCCCTCCCTTGCTTGTCTTTATAGTGACATGGGATAAGGGTTTCCTTATAGGAATGATACCTTCTATGTTTCAGTGATGATCTGGAAGGGACTGTGAGAGAGATGGAGGAAAAACCACTAACCCCTTCTCCTGAAACACTGTATGGATGGGCCAGCCACTGTCTCAAGGAAAAGCTAAGAATCCAAGCCCCAAAGCAGGGCTGCAAAGAGGCAGCTGCCGAAGACCATGGAAAGTGACGGCCTCTGTGTGGTGGTCCCTCTGAGAGTCCCCTGCCATTTTCCTGAAGTTGGTCAAAGGGCCAGCAGTGGACAGAAGGGCTGGCAGCTGTGGAGAGGAGGCGAGTGTACATAGGAACCTGGTGCCTTTGCATCTGTCCGTCACTGCATTTGACTGCACATGTCTTTCAAGAAAATGGGCTGCCGCTTCATTTCTGCCTCCAGTATCTTATTTAAATTCTTCTTTTGGTCAGGTTTAACCTCAAAACACATAGGGAAGGGAATTCTGAGATTTGTAGTTTCTGGCTTAGCCACATTGGCAATAAAATACACAGTGCTGCTGACTATGAGTGAATCCTCAAAACTCAAACTCAACAAACTAAAAACTGTTGAGTTTTGGCTGCACTGTATTAAAATTTTTTTTTATGTTTTTATTTTATTTTTGAGAGAGAGACAGAGTGTGAATGAGGGAGGGGCAGAGAGAGAGGGAGACAGAATCTGAAGCAGGCTCCAAGCTCTGAGCTGTAAACACAGAGCCCGACACGGGGCTTGAACTCACGGAGTGCAGATCATGACCTGCGCCGAAGTCAGACACCCCACCAACAGAGCCACCCAAGCGCCCCACTATACTTTATTATAACAGGAATCATGCAGCTTACTTTTTTTCTACGACTTGATTTGTCTTTTTGTTGGTGGTGTTAACTTTGGTTTTTTGAGATTCCATACAGCTGATCCATTCAATTTTTTTTTTAATTTTTTTAAAGTATTTTTTATTTATTTCTAGGAGAGAGAGAGAGACAGCATGAGCAGGGGAGGGTCAGAGAGAGAGGGAGTCACAGACTGAAACAGGCTCCAGGCTCTGAGCTGGCAGTCAGCACAGAGCCGGACGCGGGGCTCGAACCCACGAACCGCGAGATCATGACCCAAGCGAAAGTCGGACGCTTAACCGACTAAGCTACCCAGGCGCCCCTGATCCATTCAATTTTAACTACTATATATAGAATCCCAAAGTATGAAAATACATATGTATTTTATGTATCCATTTCAGTATAATTAGATATTTGGTTTTTTTTTTTTCAGATTTTGCTCCTATGAACAATATTTCCATGAATATTGTCTCTATCTCCTTATCTGTAAAAGTTTCTGTAGCACATATATCCAGGAGAGAAATTGTGGGGTATAGAATATGTCACATGCCATTTTATTAGGTACTGTCAAACTCCACAAGGATTGTGCTCCCCCTGGCAGTGTGTGTTTCTGTAGCTACACATCTTCATTATGAAGACACTTGACGTTGTCAGATATTTTAAAATTCCCAAAAGCAAAGAGGCATAAAATGCCATCTGATTTTGATTTTAATTTTTTGGTCTTAATTATGAATGAGACTGGACATCTTTTACATATTTTTTTTGCCATTAGCATTTCCCGTTTTCTGAAATAACTGGTGTATCTTTGGTTTTTCCATTAGAAGAGTTCTTCATATATCGTGGATAACAGCCTTTTATTGATTATATTGCAAATACTCTCTCTTCGTTTGTGGCTTGTGATCAGTTTGAGGCATTTCTGCCTTGCTGCTCTATTTTATTGACCTACCACTGTTCCATTTCTACACTGGATTGTCTGGGTCATGCTCTTTTTGGTGTCTTTTGATGAACTTCTAGAAGGCCCAAATTTTAGTATGGTAAAATGTTGTCTTCCTCGCCTACTGCTTTGGTGATTTTTGGTCTTGCAAGAGGAATCCTTCTTTTCTTCCATATTGTAAAATATTCTATATTGCCTTCTAAAGGTTTTTGGGTTTTGCCTTTCACAAAGCATTTAATTTCCCACAGTGTGTAATACATGCTCCTTTATAATTGAGCTTCTGTATATGCACGAGTTTGTTTCTGGCCTCTGCTCTGGTCCATTGGTTCTGACATCTGCAAAAACAAGTGTCCCCATTTTGTTCTTCTTTAACGCTGTCTGGGCTTTTCTTATCTAAAAAAGCCATTTCTTTTCTGTGTAAATTTAAAAATCTAATTGTCAAGTTCCCCCAAAAACCTCTGTAGTGATTTTGGGTAGAATTAGGGGACAATTGAAATCTTTACCAACTGCTCGGCAGTCTCCGGCCTCGTCCTCCCTTTCAACATGACCGATGCTGGTGTGTCCTTCGTCAAGGACTTCCTGGCGGGTGGGGTGGCTGCTGCAGCCACCTCCGAGACTGCGGTAGCGCCCGTCGAGAGGGTCACGCTGCAGCTGAAGGTGCAGCATGCCAGCATGCAAATCCCCACAGATCAGCAATACCAGGACATTATAGACTGTGTGGTTCATATCCCCAAGGAGTAGGGAGTCATGTCCTTCTGATGGACTTGGTCAATGTCATCAGTTACTTCCCCACTCAGGCTCTTAACTTTGTCTTTCAAGATGAGCACAAGCAGATCTTCCTGGGCGGTGCGGACTAGAGAACCCAGCTTCGGCGCTTCTTTGCAGGAAATCCGAGGTCAGGTGGTGCCGCTGGGGCCACGTCTTTGTGCTTTGTGTAGCCTCTTGATGTTGCCCATACCCATCTAGCAGCTGATATGGGCAAGGCCTAAGCTGAAAGGGAATCCAGGGGCCTCTGTGACTGCCTGGTTAAGATCTACACATCTGATGAGATTAAGGGCCTGTAGAAAGGCTTTCGTGTGTCTGTGCAGGGTAATCTCGCCTACTGAGCCGCCTACTTCAGTATCCACGACACTGGAAAAGGAATGCACCCAGATGCCTAGAATACACACATCTTCATCAGCTGGACGATTGCACAATCCGCCACAACGGTTGCTGGGTTCACTTTCTATCCGGGTGATACTCTTTGTCGCCGTATGATGATGCAGTCAGGGCGCGAAGGAATGGATTGATATCATGTACCCAGTCACACTTGACTGCCGGGGGAAAACAGCTCATGATGAAGGAGCCAAAGCTTTTGTCAAGGGGGCATAGTGCAGTGTTCTCAGAGGCCACTGTGGATACTGGGAAGGAAATACTGGCAATCAGTTTGTCTGTACCCTACCACACACGGCCCAAATGTGGTGCTTTGGTGCTTGTCTGGTATGATAAAATCAAGAAGTTCACTTAAATTATTTTCTGGCTTTTTCCCCCTGTCAACAGGCATGTTGTAGCATATAACACATCCTGAGCGTGCCTGACAGACTGTTGGCTACCTATTATTGTCTACCTATAGACAGACTGTCTATTTATCAACGGCAGCTATTTACTGGTTGAAAACGGAAAGCAAGAATATTCATCTGAACTAGTTTTCTCCTAAAGCCATTGCCATGATGATGGGACTCAACTGTCAGTTTTTCAGTCACTCCTGATAAATATGTATGAAGAAATAAAAAAAATCTGAAAGAAGAAAAGAGAAGTCTTTGCAGACTGCTGATTTGTTCCCACTGAATCTGTTCTTCCTGCTTGTGAGCTTATGGTCGCCATTGGAAGACTCTCTCACCCTTCTTGGCACGTCGTTTGGGGCGTGTGTGGTAGGGTACAGGCAAACTGATTGCCAGTCTTTTCCTTCCCCGTATCCACGTGTGGCTTTGCCTCTCTCTTCGTGAAAATTGAATATTCCTCCTTCTTTGGAATATGAGCTGGCATTATCACTTGTTTGCCTAATAGATTGTTGTGGGTAGGATATTGCGCCAATTCTGAGCCTAGACCTCAGCGAGACTTTTGGGGCATCGCTCTCTCCTGGAATTGTGCCGCTGTCTGTGAACAGGCCTGGGCGAGTCTGCTGGAAGGTGAGAGACACATGTTTGCCACCTCATGGCCAGGCTTTGCTGTGTGCTAACTGTTTGACCTTAAGCAAGGTGTTTCAGGCTCCTCATGCCTCAAAGGAGGATCATAATAATATCCACCAAACAGTGTTGTGGTAAGAAGTAAGTGAGGTAACATAACATAAAACATTTAGTGGGTCACCTGGGTGGCTCAGTGGGTTAAACATCTGACTCTTGATTTCGGCTCAGGTCATGATCCCAGGGCTGTGGAATTGAGCCCCAGGTTGTGATTTTTCTCTCTCTCCCAAAATAAATACATAAACTTAAAAAAAAGTTTGTAAACCACTTAGAAGGGAGTCTGGCATATAATAAACTCTCTGCGGGTCAGTCATTACCATTATAATACAAAAGATTGCACATATTGGGCTTGTATGGAGAAAAACTAACTTACTTGTCTAGAACATAGAATGTGTGTTTAGTTGGGAAGAAATGTCTGGGAAGGTAGGAAGGAGCAAGATTGTAAATAGCCTTGAATGTCTGCCTCAGATACATGGATTTTTATTCTATAGATATTAGGAGACCACTGCAAGTTTTGAGCATTTAAGAAACATGATCAATGTATTCAAATATTTAGATAAGTTCACACATTAAATAGTCCCCCATAATTTTATCAGTATTTCTAACTAGAGGCTTATCAGAGATACATTGGATGGCAAGGAATCCTAAAGTTGTCATTTATTTTGGGATGGAGGTAGTTGGATGGGTTTGCTTATATTCACATGGTTGGATTGCTGTTGGCTTTTGCAACAAAAGCAAAAGAATCTGTGGCACTGTTTATGTTCAAGAATCGGACACCTTACAATTAGCCATTAAGCAGTGTTGAAGACATATTTCCTTGGTCATCGCCGGGGCTGTGGTAAATAGTCAATATCTTTGTATGCATCTTCAACAGATATTTATTTTACCTAGCTTTTATGCAAAAAAATAAACAAATAGAAGTCATGACCCTCGCTGTTTTGAAGTTTACATTCCATTGAGCAATGAAGACAAGTAAATAGCACCTGTGTGATAGAGCATGATAAAGGCTGTACAGTAAGTGCATCCATTGGATATTTGTATTTAGAGAGACATGAAATCTGAGATCTGATGATGGATGATTGAGAATTTGCCAGAAGAGGAGGCTGTGAGTTTCAGACAGAGGGAACAGAATGTACAGAGACCTGAAGGTAAGAAAAAAACATGGATAATGTTTTATAAATATGTATATATGGGGGGGGGTCAATATCATTTGCCAGTACTAATATTCTCACTTCTTCCTCCTGAAGTTATATTATGGACAGTGTCACAAAACCAGGTGGGCCACATGAAGCCTGTGGGCTGTGGGTTGCTTATCAGTGTATTCGATTCTTACTTAACTATCGTTTGGTACGGCAAACACATCTAAGAAATAAATCACTAGGAACCGAAAGAGGTAGTGTTGGAGCACAGGGCAGCCTGCTCCAAAATGTGCCACATAGTGATGATTTTGAATTAACATTACTTAAGAAACAGTCAGGTAAGAACACTCTGACCCCTCCTTGCTTTGACTCCAAAAAGCAGGAAATAAAATCTCCCATGGGTTTCCGGTGTCCTCCCTGCACCGGGAGGTAGATGGACATCTATTTTGTCAGAGACAGGGAATTTAGGGCCAATAAATAAATAAATATTTGGTCTAAATAAATAAATATTGGTCTAAATAAACCCTGATACTATTCCAGTCTCCAGCCCAAATTTTGTTTAGAACTCTTTACGAAGTTCTTGAACGTAAATTTTCTTTGTTCTGTCGATTCCTTACAAATTAAAATTTTTTTTAATTTTTGTTTATTTTGAGGGGGGAGAGGGGCAGAGAGAGAGGGAGACACAGAATCTGAAGTAGCTCCAGGCTCTGAGCTGTCAGCATAGACTTCCGATGCAGGGCTTGAACTCATGAAGCAAGAGATCATGACCTCAGCTGAAGTTGGATGCTTAATTCACTGAGCCACCCAGGTGCCCCAATTCCTCATGGATTTGTTTCTTTGTCTAAAAAGTATAAAAATGCCTACCTGCTCATTTCTTTATTATTTGGCTTCAGTATGCATGTAATTAAATTTTGGTGTTTTTTGTTTGTTTTTGTTCCAATTTGTTTTGTTTTGTTCTTTTTCCTGTTGACCTGTCTCATGTCAATTCAGTTCTTAGACCGGCTAGAAGAATCTTGATGGATAGGGAAATTTTTTGCTTCCTCACAGTTGGTTTAGTTAATTTGAAACCCAAGTGAGAAGGAAGAGTATCCATGATGATGCATGCCAAGATTT
The DNA here is from genome assembly GCA_017311185.1 of Proteles cristata cristata. NCBI lineage: Eukaryota > Metazoa > Chordata > Mammalia > Carnivora > Hyaenidae > Proteles > Proteles cristata. The sequence continues at coordinate 626,269 of JAESUZ010000832.1, forward strand.
GGATATGGAAGGAAAAGAGGTCAAGCAAAGTCTGATGAGTTATGATGAGTTATGCCAACCAATTCATGGGTACAGGATTTTCTCTACTATTTACATATACATATGCTGCCAGACACAGTGAATTTCAAATACAGGGGGCTCTAAGATATTTGGTTTTATAATATTAGACTACCCAACTGTTCTCTGATGCTTTATGTTGATGGTTTTGCCTGGCATATAATAAGTGCTCAATAAATATCAGCTGCTGTTATCATTTTATCATTATTAAGAACAATAAATGATTCAAGGCAACTTAACAATGGAATCACTTAGAGGCTGCGGTTGGAAAACTGCAAATATAGTTGGCTCTTGATTCTTTTTTCTCTCTCCCATAGTTATTTTATTATTCATGGCTATTTCTACACAAAGAGGATACAGAAAGATGTGACTCAATTCCAGTGAAAGATAAGTGCTGGGAGTTGTGCAATTCTGATCCCCTGAACAAGTCTCAATTCCATCAACAGCCCCAAAGCAGTGAGGGTTGGTGAATTACAAACCAGGATATTTTCCAATAAAGCCACTCATAGGGGACTGTTCAAGTTAGAGGACCGAAGCTCTTGTCTACATTACTAGATTTAGGTCAGATTGCCTCAATATTAAAGCTAGGCTGCTACTCTGATTTGAGCACATTTAAGAAATATATTAAAAGATGGATCAATGCAAAATGTAAAACTAGTTACGCATGAATTTGGGAAGAAAAAATATCCAGATCCCGGAGCTATTGAGAAGACTTAAAGACAAATAAAACAAACCTACTCTCCCATCCCTAACTTCACCAATATAAGACCCTCTGCTCTCCCCCCAAAAAACACCCTTCAGATCTTCCATATTATGAAGGAGAAAAAAATTTATATTTTGTTTTATAATTTGGCAGATGAAATGGAAGGAAAAGTTTGTAATGTGTCATGTATGTTGTATTTATCATAAATAGATTTTTTTCAGGGAAATTTGCACCATGTTTATGAAACACAACAACTAAATGTATTAACTCATATTTATTTGAGCCTCTTCTAAATATAGATACTAAGCAAAATATAGGGGTACTGGGGATAGAGCTGTGAACAACAGACAAGCTGACTTAGTGCTTAAAGGGGGAGATGATCATGTATCAAATAACCACGCAAGGAAATGTCAAAATATAACTGTGGTAAGTACCACAGACGAAAAGTGTATGCTCCTCTGAGATCATGTAGTGGGATGGACATTTGACCCCGTTTGGGACTGAGAGGGTTGACTGAGCTCTGAAGGATATGCAGGAATTAAATACATAAGCAGGGTGAGCTGTGGGGCTGGAGAAGAGCCACCCAGAGAAGAAAGCATGCCAAGCTGTTCTGTTGGGAGGAGCTGATCTTTTCAAGGTACCGAGAGCAAGACGATGTGACAGAGCTCAGGGTGTGGGAGCCAGCACGGAGCACAGAGCCAGGGGAGGCTACACAGGTAGGTAGAAGGCAGTAATAAAAGCCTTAATTTTATTCTATTACTGTTATTATTATAATGAATATTTATTTATTTTTGAGAGAGGGGAGAGAGTGAGAAGGGTAGAGGCAGAGAGAGAGGGGAACAGAGGATCTGAAGCAGGCTCTGTGCTGACAGCAGAGAGCCCAATGGGGGCTCAAATTCGTGAATCATGAAATCATGACCTGAGCCGAAACCAAGAGCCAGATGGTTAACTGATTGAGTCACTCAGGCATCCCGTTTTATTATTATTTAAAAAAAATTTTTTTAAAGATTTTCTTTCTAAGTAATTTCCAGACCCAACATGGGACTCGAACTCACAACCCTGAGATCAAGAGTTGAATGCTCCATAGACCAAGCCAGTCAGGTGCCCCTCAAAGTCCCAGTATTAAGATGGCTACTTGGAAAAAATGTTGTGGCTACGTTTTGTCCAATGAAATTTAAGCAGAAGTACTGACAGTAACTTCCAGGAAGTGTTTTTAAAATGAAAAGACATGTCCTTTTCCCCACTTCATCCTTACTGTTGGTAGAAATTTGGAGAGAGCAGCCATTTTGTTTTTTATTTTTTATTAAAAAAATTTTTTTTTAATGTTTTCATTTATTTATGAGAGAGACAGTGTAAGCAGGGGAGGGTCAGAGAGAGAGAGAGAGAGAGAGAGAGAGAGAGAGAGAGAGAGAGATACAGAATCTGAAGCAGGCTCCAAGCTCTGAGCTAGCTGTCAACACAGAGCCCATCACGGGGCTCGAACCCATGAACCGTGAGATCATGACCTGAGCTGAAATCGGACGCTTAACGTACTGAGCCACCCAGGCACCCTAAGAGCAGCCATTTTAAAACATGAAGTGACGTTGGGATAGAAATCGCCTGTGGGGCAGATAGAAGGAACCCAAGTCCCTTCCAGTGTCAAGAGTCATACTGGACTTGACCTGAGTACCTAGACTTCTTGGAGAGACAAATAAATATATCCTTCCCCTGGGGCGCCTGGGTGGGTCAGTGAGTTAAGTGTCCGACTTTGGTTCAGGCCGTGGTCTCATGGTTCATGAGTTGAAGCCCTGCATCGGGCTCTGGCTGACAGCCTAGAGCCTGGAGCCTGCTTTAGATTCTGTGTCTCCCTCTCTCTCTGTCCCTCCCCTGCTCTCTCTCACTCCCTCTCTCTCAAAAATTAAAAAAAAATTTTTTTTTAATCCTTCCCTCTTATTTAAGCCACTCTTATTCAGTTTTTTTTTTTCTGTTACTCACAGATGATCTAATACTAACAGGTAAATGTGGGGTCTAAGAAGTCTAAAATTAGCCTAGCCAAACCCAGAGTTCTTCAACTTATTTTTATTTTTTTTTAAATGTTTTATTTATTTCTAGGAGAGAGACAGAGAGAGAGAGACAGCATGAGCAGGGGAGGGTCAGAGAGAGAGGGAGTCACAGACTGAAACAGGCTCCAGGCTCTGAGCTGGCAGTCAGCACAGAGCCCGACGCAGGGCTCGAACCCACGAACCGTGAGATCATGACCTAAGCGAAAGTCAGACGCTTAACCCACTAAGCCACCCAGGCACCCCATTTTTTAAAATGTTTATTTATTTTGAGAGAGAGGGAGATAGAGAGTGGAGGGAGGGGCATAGAGAGGGAGAGAGACAGAGAATCCCAAGGAGCCTCCTTGGCTGTCAGCACCAAGCCTGAAGCAGGGCTTGAACTCAGAAACCGTGAGATCATGATCTGAGCCGAAACCAAGGGTCAGACATCTAACCGACTGAGCCACTCACGTGCCCTTAGAGTTCTTTAGTGTACAGGCTGCCACTTATTTCTTTGTGCACGCCTACAGAGGAGAGGAGCCTGCCGCCAGGACGTTCGGTTTGCTTGTCCTTGGCTTCATTTAGCCCTGCTGTGAAGTCCTCCATGTATCTGACCAGGGTAGGAAGCTGAGAAAACACTTAGGAGAAGTGTGAAAACTAAACTATTGTATGACGAAGTTAAAAAACGATGCCACAAAATGAAAGTACGTCTTTTTGTTATGTAAGTTCTAGTTAAGAGAAGCCTCCTTTCCTGAGGAGAAAATGGCCTATTTTGGAGGAGTGAAAGTCAATCAAAGAGAGGACAATCCAAGAGGAGATAAAGTATTTCTTTTGCAAATGTACCAGTTTCCTGGGATGTCCTTTAAAAATTACCATAAGCTGATGGCTTAAAACAATGCGATGTCTTCTTTCACGGTTTTGGAGGCCAGAAGCCTGAAACCGGGTGCCGGCAGGGTCCTGCTCCCTCTGTGAGGGGAACTCTTTCCTTGCTCTTCCAGATTCTGGTGGCTCCACATTCCTTGGTTTGTCACTACATAAGTCCAGTTTCTGCCTCTGTCTTCACACAGCCTTGTCTACCTCTCTGTGTCCTTCCTCTGTGGTCACTTATCATTGGATTTAGGGCCCACCCAGATAAGTCAGGATGATCTCATCTCAATACCCTTAACATAATTACAACTGCAAAGTCCTTTTTTTTTTTTTAAAGTTTATTTATTTATTTTGAGAGAAAGAGAAAGCAAGAGAGGGGCAGAGAGAGAGAGAGAGAGAGAGAGAGAGAGAGGATCTCAAGCAGGCTCCATGCCCATTGTGGAGCCCAACTTGGGGCTCACTCTTACAACCCTCAGATCATGACCTGAGCTAAAACCAAGAGTCTGATGCTTACGCGTCTAAGCCACCCAGATTCCTCGCAAAGTCCTTTTATCAAATAGGGTCATGTCTACTGGTTAAAGGGGGTTGAGTACGGACATCTGTTTTGGGGGCCACCATTCACTCCCCCACAGCAAGCACAACTGAAGGATGCAGGGATGAATAAACTAACTAGCTCCTTGGCTCCCTATGGTGTCTGCTGTTTTCTTCTGCTTACGTCCGGGGTCACGTTTCCTGTCACTGCTGGTGCCCAAAGTGATGACTCTACCTCTCGTGGCCACTAGGGCAGGGGAGTCAGCGAGGACAGCAGAGACAGAAAGGTTACAACTTTCAGAAAGTGGGGTCCTTAATGGCTACACCCAGGATGCTCTCTGTGGGCCACCACTGCAGCCACAGTGCCTCTTCTCGCCGAAGGTGTCACACCTGGTGACCTAACGTCTTCTCTAATGGCTGAAGGAGGGGTGAGCTTTGGGCCTCATCATTGCAAGGAGAAAGGGAGGGCTGAGTAGGAGATTAATCAGAGTGACAAAAACTATGCCGTGTTCAAAACCATGCCCCCATACCCTCCTTGGAACAAACACGTATACCTCAGTCTTTCCCCCAAAGGAAAGGTTCCTACCAGGAGGGTCTTGGTACTCTGTGTAAATAAATTCTTGTTGGATTCATCTCTGTTCTCCAGACACCCCTGGAGTCTAGGCTGCATCCTTTATTACTTATTCCTAGCATTCCATAGTTTTGTTTTTTATTTTCACTAGGGTTAGAGGCATAAAGACTCAGGAAGCAGAGATAAAGGAGCCACAACAATTTGTTTGTGAGCAGGACACCCTCGACTTTCTGTTCTCTCTCTTCTTCTGTGTCCACGGCGGACCCTTGCAGTCACAGTGACGCCCATCCTCATGAAAAGTGGGGCCAGTTGAGAAGCCTGTCATAGTTCCTTCTGTGCCCAATCTGCTTGCTTTGCTTCCTGCTTTCCTGTCGAGGATTGCAGAACATTTCAGATCTCTCTCTCAATCAGAAGTCATCTTTTTGACGTCCCTGTCACATCAACGGGACTCCGATTTCTAGACCCAAGGGCTGTGTAGGAGGCTTTCAAGTTGTTGCTTTCTTACACCACTAACTTCTGAGGAAAAGAAAAAACAACAACAAAAACATAACCAACCTGGTTACTGGAGAAAGACAAACATAATTGAATCCCAGGTATTTTCCCTGAGGCTACAAGCTTTCTTTCTGTAGAGAAACCTATGACTTCCGATGACCACTGGGGGTCCCCAGCAGGCTTTTCCAATGCGACCGAGGCACCACACTCCTCACTCACCCTCCCGTTCCTTCCCACGGACGCTAGGGGCAAAAACATTAGACCGTGACATCAGCCAGCTGGAGCCTTGCCGTGGTTGTGCCCATAGGTATAGCTGAGCTTCTGAGAAGTGGGACCTCTGCTTTCCCTGCCAGCCCAACTTTCAGCTTCAATTATTGCCCTAATGTTATTTTAATGTGTGTTGGGGCCCTGGTGGGTAGAGTGGGCGGGTGGGGAACAGCATTTAATTTCCTTTGGAGTTTGGAATGTGCCTGACACTTCTGGAGTAGTCGGGTGAATGAGAGAATCTATAATCCTGGAAGTAGCAAGCACCTTTGGGGGACCTTTTCCTTTTTTTGGCAAACTTCATGACAAAGGTAAATTTGGGGAGAATTAAAAAGGAACTGAAAGTTTATTAAATGGCATAGTTAACCCCCTCTTTACATCCATTGTGTTATTTAATCTTCAAAGTACCCTCATGAGGTTGGGGTTATTGTTCTAAATGTGCAGGTTATGAAGGAGACATTCAGGGCGATTAAGCAACTTGTCTACTGTTATCCTGCTAAGCAGTAGCCTGGTTGAGTCCACAGTCCTAGTCAATCTGGATGCACAGGGTGCTACACTATTTGTCCCATATCCCTCAGACCTCTGACTTATCTGTGAGGGCTCTTGCAAAGGAGTCTTTAATTTAAAAAAATTTTTTTTAAATGTTTTATTTATTTCTGAGAGAGAGAGAAAGAGAGAGAGACAGTGTGAGCAGGAGAGGGTCTGAGAGAGAGGGAGACACAGAATCTGAAGCAGGCTCCAGGCTCTGAGCTGTCAGCACAGATGGACTATGAGATCATGACCTGAGCCGAAGTCGGACACTTAACCGACTGAGCCACCCAGGTGCCCCCAAAGGAGTCTTTTCAAAGTATATAACCAGATCTGTTTCTATAAAGGTGAAGCAATACTTCTGTGAATAGAAAATTAAAGTCTAAGTGTAATCAACCAAATGCACGTTAAGCCGCTTTTATCCACCAGACACTGTATCTACTGGAGGTTCAGGTGAGGGACACAGGTACTTCATTCCAGATAAGAAAAAATGAACTCCTGGGGTGCCTGGCTGGCTCAGTCGGTTAAGCATCTGACTCTTGATTTCTGGCCAGGTCATGATCTCGTCCTGAGATTGAACTCTGTGTTGGACTCCATGCTGGGCATGGAGCCTGCTTGACATTCTTTTTCCCTCTCCTGTTCCTCCCCCACTCACTTGTTCACTGTCTTTCTCTTAAAACAAACAAACAAACAATTCTTTATTAAAAAAATGAGAAGTATTTTGGGGAAAAAGGTTTATCTTGACCAGAATGACCTAGATTGGCTGTGTGTACATCAAGTCAATAAAAGGAAGAGCACTGATGAATTACTGCAGAACAGGAACTCATGATTTTTTACCACAGCACCAGGCAAGGGGTGGCTTGACAAAGAAGAATGCACAAGGCTTCAAGTATGGAGAAAAATGCCTGTCGATACTCTGGAAATTCAGAAACAGGGAAAAAAATATAAGGGTCTACTTTAATCAACTCAGTTACAAGGTCCTGACCAGTGCTTGGCACAGACTAAGGTCTCCTTAAATGTTGACCCAGAGTTAAATGATATTTTTAAAAATGTTGGTGCACCTGCAGTGTGTATCCCACACTGCCTTCGGCTGAAGTCATGTTTGTGTGGACTCAATTCAATCTGCCCTACAAATGAGAGCTTAAAATAAGAAACCAAATCTAAATGCTTTATGCACCATAATCTCCCATTCTTACTTTCCTTCCGTGTTGTTAACAGAGTAAGGTGTCCACTATTAGCCCCCCAGAGCTTACATACTTACAGGAAATACACCTCAGAGGCCAGAGCTACACCTACCGCGTGACCCAGTTTTATCATATAGAGATCCCAGAGGTTCCTCAAGGTGAAATGACTCTGAAGTCCCTCAGATGAGGCATCTTAAATGATCTACATCTTCTGGAATCTGAGGGAGCTAAACTGGAATGTGAAGGGCAAATAACCAAAATATACATTATGTAATTTTTAGTTACTTGTCCATGATTGAAAGCTTAACCATGGTCATCTTCAGAAAAGGTGATAATGATGAAATTTATTTGTGCTTATGTTACTATCTCCCAACCGAGAGTCTTTAAAATTAACTCTCAATAGTGCCTATAAAATAGATCATCCAGTAGGGCTCTTTGTAAAAACATTAATGCCTCCTTTGCAAGGCAAACCAAATATAGGAAGGAAAGAAAAGATCCAAAAAGATAATTCAAAGACAGGGTCGTAATTTTATCTGTGCTCATGGGTGGTGGTAAGAGGGGACAGCATTTGATAAAGAAGATACTTGGAAATTCAGAATCTTAAAAATAACAATGTCAGTCTTTTCTCCTCACTTTTTATTTTTTTAAAGCTTATTTATTTATTTTGAGAGAGTGAGAGAGAAAGAGACAGTGTAAGTGGGGAAGGGGCAGCAAGAGGGAGAGAGAGAATCCCAAGCAGGCTCCCACCAGCAACACGGAGCCCAATGCGGAGCTCAAACTCATGAACCTCGAGATGACGACTGGAGCTGAAATCAAGAGTTGGAGTTGGACGTTTGACCAACTGAGCCACCCAGGCGCCCCTCCTCACTTTTTAAATCGTAAAAGGAGGACAGTAATAATAACATTTACCATTTATGGAATGCTTTCTATATGCCAAGCACTAACCTAGACCTGAACTGTAAAACGACAATTTCTCTGAATTCTTAGGAGCTACATGACATAATTCCCACGTGTATGAGTAACAAAGCTAGAGAAGTTAGTGCCTTTGCCTATGATCCCACATCTAGTGAATTTTGCTGGTTCCTTGAGCCGCTGGGAAGATTTGGTAACACAGGCTGGTCCCACTGTGCTGGGCTCAGTGGGATACATGGTTATATGTTCAATAGTGGTGACTTTGGCCTAGTGTTAACACAAATAATAGCTACAGTTTATTGAAAGTCGACTGTGAACTAGTCTTTTCATATACATCACCTCTGAATTTTTACCAAAATACCTGCTAGAAAGGTTGTATCTTTTCCTTTTCAAAGAAGAGGAAACTGAGGCTCACATGGCTGGAAAGTGATGGAACCAGGAGTCAAACCTAGGGCTGTCTGGTCCCGAAGCCTGTTTTCTTTCCACCTTCTAGGCCCCGGTTGCGTGGGAGGATAATCCCACACACCGGACGTGCTTGCACAGGATACATTCCCCCTGGTGGATGAGAGAGGTACACACACAATCCAGGCCCTTGTGTGAGTCAGCCCTTTCTGGTTTCAAGAGAGCCACCCATCCTCACTCGTTTCTTTCTCTGTCATCTCCTGATCCTTAGCCAGAGACCCAAAATATGCATCTTCTATTTGTGACTCACTGTTTTTCTGTTTTGCTTATTATTAATAAAAATAGCCAACAAAACAAACAGTAAGACAACCCACAAAACATGAATGGACAGCACATACCCACAGTCTCTCCTTTTTTTGTTCAGTTTTGTTTTTTTTCCCATTTTAGACACTCAGGGTGGTTAACAAAATCTACCAGAATATATCTTATTTGTTTTTAGGATCTGTCAGAAAATTGTTATGCCATTTTGGATCGTGAGTCTTCTTTTTAGCCCACACCCTTGTTTGGCATGAGATGAGCCTAGGAATAAGAGCCTAGGAATAAACAGTTGCTTGTATAACATTTCCATAGGGAGTAAGTTATTATATGACGTCTAAATGGAGAAACTGTCTCTCTTTCTCTCTCCCTTAAAAAAATTTTTTTTAATGTTTATTTATTTTTGAGAGAGATAGAGAGAAAGAGAGAGAGAGCATGCACACACAAGTAGGGGAGGGGCAGAGGGGCAGGGGAGACAGACTCTGAAGCAGGCTTCAGGCCCTGAGCTGTCAGCACAGAGCCTACTGTGGGGCTTGAAACTATGAGATCATGACCTGGGCCGCAGTCGGATGCTCAGCGAACTGAGCCACACAGGTGCCCCAAAAAACTCTCTTTCTTAATCCAAAATGACAGAATGCAAGAGGTCTCCTCTCAGCTCTGGAGCCCTGAGCCTGCATTCTTTCATGGGTTTTAGCACCTTGGTGTTTTCCTTAACATTATGAGTTTGTTTAGTGTTTTTCTCTTCTATTATGTGGTAAGCTTTATGAGATTGGGGACCAAGTTTCCTTACTGTTTTAATCTTATTTTTAACAGTACTTGATTTTCAGTCAACGGTAGGGGGAAAATATTAAGAACATAAATAGATAAGAGTTCAAGTACCTGACAAGGAATTTGGACTTCATAGTCCAGTGGTTCTCCTCTTTTTTTCTCCTACACCAGGTTATAAAGGATGTGAAACACTCCTACCAGTAATTATCAGTCTCTTTTTAAGTGCATGTAGGGCGGTGGGGGCTAGCAGGCAGAGAATAGCTGTGTAGATAGAATCTCCAAAGAGAGGCATCTTTTTGAAAAAACCTCTAAGTTGATCGTCTTAGCCATCTTCCTGGGTCCCACCAGGAGCCATGAAATCAGTGAGGAGTCAAAAACTTTTTGAATGGCAGTGTGGACAGATGAAGGTTTTTTTGCATGACATTATTCACGTGTACTGGGTTGGGGATGGGCATGAAATCAGAGATGGAAGGAAATTAGGGTCTATCTGTCTTTTTTTTTTTAATTTTAAAAGTTTTATTTATTTCTGAGAGAGAGAAAGAGAAAGAGTAAGACAGTGTGAGCAGGGAAGGGTCAGAGAGAGAGGGAGACACAGAATCCGAAGACAGGCTCCAGGCTCTGAGCTGGCAGTCAGCACAGAGCCCGACGCGGGGCTTGAACCCACGAACCGTGAGATCATGACCTGAGCCAAAGTTGGACGCTTAACCGACTGAGCCACCCAGGGGCCCCAGGGTCTTTTTGTCTTAATGCTATAAAAATCTGGGCTCTCTTGTGGATACAAGCTGAAGAGAAATGATGAATGCGAGAACTACGTTGAAGGAAGAATTGATACGAGGAACGAAGGAAAAGCTATCACCACATTTAGAGAATTTGAACTTCACTGATGGAGGAAGAGTGATTCTGTTAACAGAATTAAGGTAGTAAAATGATAAAGCTCATTTAGAGCAAATCAATGATGAAGTTTCTCTTGCTGCCTAAGTTTGCATCAGTGAGAAGGAGCTATTTCTCCTTATAAATATTTAGTTCTGGGGCGAGTTTAGTTTGCTGGGACCCATAATTTGATGGCACTACAGCCTGTCTTTACACGTGTTCCTTTGCCTCTGAACTAAGAGCCTTTCTTTTATTTTCCATGTCGTCTCTCTTTGTTGATATTCACATGTGAAAGCTTTTACCTGAGAGATGTAGGTGTGAGTGATGACAGTTTGAACTGGTGGAATTAGTAAAATTCTCTTAAGTTCAGATTCATGTCTATAGATCAGTTTTTATAACCCAGGCCACAGTCCGTTCTTCTACGGGAAAAACATCCCATGGCTTAATGTGGTTGATACTCTCCAAAGATAGCAGACAGCGCATCCTTCCCATTACGTATGCATATGCCACTCTTTCCGTCAAGGGGTGGAATCTGTTTCCTTTTCCCTACACCTGACTGGCTGTGCGGTGGGCTTTCACTAACAGGTTTAATGGCACAAGTGGAGCTGTGCCAATTCTGGGCCACAGCCAGGCAGCTTCTGTTTTTGCTATTTTGGAACCCCGCTGTCATGCTGTAATGAACTCTAGGCCATCCCGCCTCAAGGGAAGGTGATGGGAGAGGCCATTGATGATCCAAAACCATATAGAAAGAAAAGGCCTATGAAGGAAACTCACAACGTCCTGGTAAGAGCCCCCTCCACAACCCTAGATACAAAGGTGAGGGCTTCTCAGACTTTCCATCCCAGCCCCTCCACCTACTGAATGTAGCTTCACGAGGGACTCCAATCTACGTGCTATGGAGCACAATATGCCTAAAACATTGACAAAATTGGGAACAAGAATAAATCATTATTTAAGCCTCTAAGAATTAGGGTAGTTTGTTATATAGCAATTAAAAACTTACATGCATACATACTTAAAATTCCTTTTTATCATGTGATCATTAATAGATAAAAAGAAATATAGGTCACAGTGTGTAAGAGAAATAAGATTTCTCTTCTACACTCCTAGGATTTGGTTGGGAGTGACATAAGATGGATTGACAGGAGGGGCGCCTGGGTGGCTTAGTCGGTTAAGCGTCCGACTTTCGCTTAGGTCATGATCTCGCGGTTCGTGGGTTCGAGCCCCGCGTCGGGCTCTGTGCTGACTGCCAGCTCAGAGCCTGGAGCCTGTTTCAGAGTCTGTATCTCCCTCTCTCTCTGACCCTCCCCTGCTCATGCTGTCTCTCTCTCTCCCCTAGAAATAAATAAAAAAATATTTAAAAAAAAAAAGATGGATTGACAGGAGAAAAGTTACAAATTTTGTTTACTAAACTTTTACCTGTGCCTGGAGACCCCACAGGAAAATGAAGCCCTGAAGAAGTGGCCTATGTACTTATACATGAGGTTGAGCAAAGGGCAGCAACTGTGGAAAAATAACTAAAATATATGAGGAGGTTAAAGGAGGTAAAAGTTATTTTAGTTCGTTAGTACCAATTTCTCTTGGCCTCCATTCCTTGTTTCTGGTTACATCCTTAGGGAGGGCATCTTTCACACAGGCATTTCATCTCCCACCTTCAGGAAGAAAAAGGAAAGCCAGAATGCCTTTCTTTAATCTGCTACTTTGCAAGTGTCTTTATCTCAAAATAATCAATATGCCAAAGCAGCATATTTGGGGACTGTGTACTCCTCAGATGCGTGATAAGAGCACATATGTGAACCCACCACATAAAAACTAGAATACTTCTGGGGCACCTGGGTGTCTATGCTGATAGCTCCGAGCCTGGAGCCTGCTTCAGGTTCTGTGTCTCCCTCTCTCTCTCTGCCCCTTCCCCGCTGATGCTCTGTCTCTCTCTTTCTGTCTCTCGAATATAATAAACATTAAAAAAGTTAAAAACAGAAAGAAAAACACAAGAACACTTCCAAAACTATTGACACTAAATCTGTGACCCTGTCAGAGGTAATCACTATCTTTAATTCTGTATCAATTATCTGCTTGCTTTAAAAAAATACAGTATAATCATTTGTCTGTTACCACATAACATAACAATTTAGTGAGACAAACATCTCTGGAGAAAGCTGTGTTCTGAGCTCTAGCTCTCTGTGAACCTCCTAAAGGGAAGATTATAGCTCCTTAACTTCACCACCAGAGAAGGAGACTTAATTTTTTATTTCATTTTAGTTATCTAGGTTTTACATCTTTTGCTTTCATAGTGTTAACATTTTATCTAAAATTTTTTTTAATTTTTATTTTTTTGGGAGAGAGAGACAGAGAGAGTACAAAGGAGGGGAAGAGAGAGAGGGAGAGAGAGAGAATCTGAAGCAGGATCCATGCCCAGCACAGAGCTCACACGGGGACGACCTGAGCTGAAATCAAGAGTTGGGCATTTCACTGACAGAGCCACTGAGGTCCGCATCACTGAACCCATCTTGAAGGGGAGGAAGGAGACAAAAGTAAAACTACATTTTTTAAAAAAAATTTTAAATGTTTTTTTAAATTTGTTTCTGAAATGGACAAATTCCTAAACACACACTCACTACCAAAATTCACACGGGAAGATAGAAAACCTGAACAGACCCATAACGAGTGAAGAAATTGAATCAGTGATCAAAAATCTCCCAACAAATAAGAGCCCTGGACCTGATGGCTTCCCTGGGGAATTCTACCAGACATTTAAAACAGAATTAATCCCAATTCTTCTCAAGCTATTCCAAAAAATAGAAAGCGAAGGAAAACTCCCGGACTCATTTTATGAAGCCAGCATCACACTGATTCCCAAGCCAGACAGAGATCCAGCAAAAAAAGAGAACTACAGGCCAATATCTTTGATGAATACGGATGCAAAAATTCTCAACAAGATCCTTGCAAATCGAATCCAGCAGCATATAAAAAGAATCATCCATCAAGATCAAGTGGGATTCATTCCTGGGTTACAGGGCTGGTTCAATATTCGCAAATCAATCAATGTGATACATCATATCAATAAAAGAAAAGATAAAAACCATATGATCCTATCAATAGATGCAGAAAAGGCATTTGACAAAATACAGCATCCCTTCTTAATAAAGACTCTCGAGAAAGTTGGGATAGAAGGAACCTACTTAAACATCATCAAAGCCATCTATGAGAAGCCTTCAGCTAACATCATCCTCAATGGGGAAAAACTGAGAGCTTTACCCCTGAGATCAGGAACACGACAGGGATGTCCACTCTCACCCCTGTTATTTAACATAGTGCTGGAAGTCCTAGCATCAGCCATCAGACAACAAAGGAAATCAAAGGCATCAGAATTGGCAAAGAGGAAGTCAAACTTTCACTCTTTGCAGATGACATGATACTCTACATAGAAAACCCGACAGACTCCACCAGAAGCCTACTAGAACTGATCCAAGAATTCAGCCAAGTCGCAGGGCACAAAATCAACGTACAGAAATCGGTTGCATTTTTATACACCAACAATGAAGCAACAGAAAGAGAAATCAAGAAACTGATCCCATTCACAATTGCACAAAAAACCATAAAATACCTCGGAATAAACCTAACCAAGGATACAAGAGATCTGTATGATGAAAACTATAGAAAACTTATGAAGGAAATTGAAGAAGACACAAAGAAATGGAAAAACATTCCATGCTCATGGATAGGAAGAATAAATATAGTTAAGATGTCATTACTACCTAAGGCACTCTACACATTCAATGCAATTCCAATCAACATTGCACCAGCATACTTCTCAAAACTAGAACAAACTATCCAAAAATTTGTATGGAACCACAAAAGACCCCGAATAGCCAAAGTAATCCTGAAAAATAAAACCAAAAGGGGGGGATCACCATCCCAGACTTTAGCCTCTACTAGAAAGCTGTCATCATCAAGACAGTATGGTATTGGCACAAAAACAGACACATAGACCAATGGAATAGAATTGAGAACTCACAAGTGGACCCAAAAGTATACAGCCAACTAATCTTTGACAAAGCAGGAAAGAATATCCAATGGAAAAAAGACAGCCTTTTTAACGGATGGTGTTGGGAGAACTGGACAGCAACATGCAGAAGAATGAAACTAGATCATTTTCTCACACCAAGCACAAAAATAAACTCAAAATGGATAAAGGACCTGAACGTGAGACAGGAAACTATCAACACCCTAGAGGAGAAAGTAGGAAATAACCTCCTTGACCTCCACCGCAGCAACTTCTTACTTGACACATCCCCCAAAGCAAGGGAATCAAGAGCCAAAATAAACTGTTGGGACCTCCTCAAGATTAAAAGCTTCTGCACAGCCAAGGAAACAACCCAGAAAATTAATAGGCAACCAACGGAATGGGAAAAGATAGTTGCAAATGACATATCAGATAAAGGGTTGATATCCAGAATCTACAAGGAACTCACCAAACTACACGCCCAAAAAACAAACAACCCAGTGAAGAAATGGGCAGAAGATATGAACAGACACTTCTCCAAAGAGGACATCCAGATGGCCAACAGACACATGAAACGATGCTCAGCATCGCTCCTCATCAGGGAAATACAAATCAAAACCACACTGAGATACCACCTCACGCCAGTCAGAGTGGCTCAAATGAGCCAATCAGAGAACTCTAGATGCTGGCGAGGATGTGGAGAAACGGGCACCCTCCTACACTGTTGGTGGGAATGTAAACTGGTACAGCCCTCTGGAAAACAGTGTGGAGGTTCCTCAGGAAACTAACAATAGAACTCCCCTATGACCCAGCAATAGCACTGCTAGGAATTTACCCAAGGGATACAGAAATGCTGAGGCATAGGAGCACATGTACCCCAATGTTCATAGCAGCACTCTCCACAATAGCTAAAACATGGAAAGAGCCTAAGTGTCCATCAACAGATGAATGGATCCAGAAGATGTGGTTTATCTATACCATGGAATACTACATGGCAATGAGAAACAATGAAATCCGGCCATGTGTAGCAACATGGATGGACCTTGAGGGTGTTATGCTGAGCGAAATAAGTCAGGCAGAGAAGGACAAATATCATATGTGTGCACGTATAGGAGGATTAGGAGGAACTTAACAGAGGAACAAGGGGGAGAAGAAGGGGGAAATGGTGGGGGAAAGGGAGAGAGGCAAACCATGAGAGACTCTTGAATGCTGAGAACAAACTGAAGACTGATGGATGTGGGGCGGGGAGAGGGGAGATGGGCATGGAGGAGGACACTTGTGGGGATGAGCACTGGGTGTTATGTGGAAACTAATTTGACAATAAACTATTTGTAAAAAAAAAAATAAATTTGTTTCTGAGACAAATTGAGACAGCATGAGCAGGGGAAGGTCAGAGAGAAAGGGAGACACAGAATCTGAAGCAGGCTCTAGGCTCTGAGCTGTCAGCACAGAGCCCCACGCGGGGCTCGAACCCACATACAGCAAGATCATGACCTGAGCCGAAGTCAGACGCTTAACCGACTGAGCCACCCAGGCACCCCTATTATTATTATTATTATTATTATTATTATTATTATTATTATTTAACATCCCTCATGTTGTGCTTCTTCAAAATACTGGAGACAGGCATTTAGTAAAAACTGGTTTATTTCTTTACTTTTAGAATTGCTGTTTTTCAGAGTGTGGGCTGCTGTAAAACCAACTGGGCTTGTGCTCCAGAGCTGATGAGGTAGACCTTACCTGGTGGTGCGTTTTTGATGAGCGCCCTAGGTGACACTTAGGGACACTAACAGGGAAGATGGCTGACTTAGTGTTCCCCAGGCTCCCAAAATCAGCCCTGTGGCTGCTCCTCCTGTCTCACTCTGCTGTTCCCTTGTCATCCTAAAGCTGATGACATCAGAAACCAGGAGAGAGGACAAGACTGCAGTACGAGGAAGAGGGGGTACAGTCTCTGCTATTGTGGAGTAAGACCATCACCCCATCTTGCTCCTCTCTTCCATTCTGTTGCTTTGTGGACACATTATCCCACCTTTCTGCCCCAACCCATGTGAGGTCTTTATCTACTAGCTCTCTGGTGTTTTGTTTTATTTGTTAAGTTTATTTATTTACTTTGAGAGAGAGAAAGAGAAAGAGAGGGCAAACAGAGGAAGGGCAGAGGCAGAGGGAGAAAGAGAATCCCAAGTAGGCTCCACAGTGTCAGCACAGAGCCTAATGTCCGACTCGAACTCACTAACCCATGAGATCATGACCCGAGCTGAAACCAAGAATCAGACACTTAACTGTCAGAGCCGCCCAGGCGCCCCAATCCTCTGGTGGTTTTAATGCCGAATAGGGGAGCATAGCTTGAAGAGGCAGTGATCCCATTCTTCCTGCCTTAGTTTTGCAGGATAGTGAGAGCGTGTTGGAGGGCAGCTCGCTATGCCAGGGCTGTGGCCGGGGGGTGAAGATGTGGTTTTGAGTGTTTGTTGAGACATTGAATGACTTTTATTATAAAAATGAATTGAGAGGTGCCTGGGTGGCTCAGTCGGTTAAGCGTCCAATCTCAGCTCAGGTCATGACCTCACAGTTCGTGGGTTGGAGCCCCGCATCGGGCCCTGTGCTGACAGCTCAGAGCCTGGAACCGGCTTCGGAGTCTGTGTCTCATTCTCTTGTGCTCAGTCTCTCTCTCTCTCTCTCTCTCAAAAATAAATAAATGTAAAAAAAATTTTTTTAACCCAGTTTGAATGTTTTTAGTTATCGCAGACTTTAAACCAAGCCTTTGGGCTTTTATGAGTAAAAGACAAACGCTGATAATGTTTTTTAGTGGAAAATCCATCAGAATTTGACTTATTAATTTGGATTTCAACCCATTTATAAGCTGAGGACGCTTATATTGCCATGTGTCAAAGCTGGGATGTGATGAGGTGAATTCTTTAATGTTTATTTATTTTTGAGAGAGAGAGAGAGAGAGGGACCGAATGTGTGGGGGGGAGGTGCCGAGAAAGACAGAGACACAGAATCTGAAACAGGCTCCAGGCTCTGAGCCGTCAGCACAAAGCCCAATGCAGGGCTTGAACCCACAAGCCTTGAAATCATGACCTGAGCCAAAGGTGGAAGCTATACCGACTGAGCCACCCAGGTGCCCTGATGAGGTGAACTCTTTAACTCAGAGACTTCCTTGAGCTGTAGTAAGCATCTTTCTGAACAAAAGAAGCTTCCTGACATCTCAGTAACACCTGCAGATTCCACAGTCTCTGTCATATGGCAACCCTGAATATCTACAGCATTAGGTTTACCGAAAAGACCAGATTGTCAGAAAAAAGTACATTTTAGGTTTCAAGTGCAATTCCGATTTTTAAGTAGGATTTCAAAATCAAATGTCTTCTCAGTAATTTGTTTTTGTTTAAGCTAAGCCGTGTAACATTTCTTAAGCAGTGGAGAAGCCAAAGAGGAGAAGGCCGGAGGAAAGTAATGAGCACATGGAGGGACGTGGTGGGGGGTGGCTGAACTCCTCCTGGGAATAGTTTAACTGGAGAATAAGACTCCACAGGCTGCGTGTGTTTCTGAGGGATTACTGCAAGCCCGGGTGCTGTCAGGGGCAAAGCAAATGACAAAGGAATGTCACAGCCCTGTTGCCCAGGATGTCATGCTGCAGACATGAAATGGAAATTACAAAGGAGGAAAATGTCATTTTCGCATACTTACACCAGGTCTTGGGAGGCTCCTTGGTGTGTGTGTGTGTTTTTTTTTAATCCTTTCTACAAGCTGCTCACATACACAGGGAGAGAAGTCTAATTTCTCGAAAGACATTAAGAAAATAATTGTTCACCAATGAAGGTTTATTTACATATCTTTTGAATATTTATACTTTTTTTTTCACTAAAGCAATGTGGAAGAAATATGCATTTTAGAATGAGACAGAGAAAGGTATAAATTATGATTTGCTCACTTGATAAATTATGTGCTCTTGGGCAAATCACTGGGAGTCTGTCAGGTTTTCTCATCTAAAAAAATGGAAATAAAAATAACTACCTCATGGGGCCATTATGAGGATGAAGTAACGTGACAACATCTAGTTCATGTTGCACATAGTGAGGGTTCAATAATATTTGTTTAATATACTGGAGATTTAGTTTCCCAGGCTGATACCATTTTCATATACATAGTAAGTTAAAATCATGGTATTTTTTTTAATGGAAGCCAATTAATTGTGGCCAAAGTGTCAGGAATGCTTAGAATAAGTACAGAATTTAACTTATGATAGTGGCCTGCTTTGATGGGCTAAGGATGTATTTTTATTTTATATTTCTTACAAACTGCATTTCTGGACTGACTACATGTCATGGAACTAAAACTCATGGTAAGGCCTAAAGGAATAGGACATTTCCAAAAATTGTGTGTAAATCTAAAAATAAAGACGCGATGGGGTGCCTTGGCAGCTTAGTAGGTGAAGCATTCCATTCTTGATTTCTGCTCAGGTCACAGTCTCATGGTTTGTGAGCTGGAGTCCCGCCACAGGCTCTGCGCTGACAGTGTGGAGCCTGCTCTGGATTCCCTCTCTCCTTCTCCCTCAATCACTCCCCCTCCTTCTCTCTCTCTCAAAATAAATAAATAAACTTAAAAAATTAAAATAAAGATGTGATAATAAGGAATAATAAGACGTATTGGAGTGAATGAATGGTTAACTAATTGATTAGTTGCTCCCAACCCTCTTTTCCATTTTGCACCTCAATAAAGCCAATTCCACTGAAGGATCTACTGCTTATCACTACCGAAAAGGAGGAAGAAGCAAAAAATAACAACATGAAGGAGATTATAAGGTTTGTGACATGGTAGAGGTCTTTATATCAGAGTTTTGACATGTGGGTCTATATATTCCAACTCCCTGTTGAAATGGTAAGTGAAAACCCCATTGGTTCTTTGCACTTCACTTCAAGTTTTAGAGTATTTTGAAACTTATCAAATCTTCCAGTGTCCGTTCCATCATCTGACCACCTCTGCCAACTGCCACACAGCCCAGTTCCTCCTCTGTGGCTCTTCTCTCCAGTCAAGAAGAAGTGGACAAGGCAGAACAAGAGGAGACAGGTCTCAAGTAAAGAGCCTCCAGTGTTCGTAACCACTGTAATGTTGTGTCAAGCTCCTGCCCCAAAATTCCACATGAATCTCATATATTGTTTTTACTTTAAGATGTCTATGCTTCTATGTTGAAGTATACTCATATATTTAAGAATAACTTGTTAAGCGCCAATGGGGTGGCTTTGTACTATGCCAGTATCATTAGACTGGAGATATGTTCTTCAGAATTTTTTTTCCATGTATGTTTCAGGGTTAGAATTGTCCATAAAAGAAATTTGAGATTTGGAAGACAGACCAAAAAAGCAGCCATTTTTTCTTAAGCTCTGAAATTTGGTACAGGGTGCCCATTACCGCTCAGACTGTAAATGTCACCAATCTGCTGGCTGACTTTGGTAGCCAGGTGAGCACCATCGGGGCCTGTAGCCTCTCCAGCTCTTGCTGGACTCTCTGTTTCAGCTTCTCTAGGCCTCGGATGGTGTATGGAAAGCATTATGTCAATGGCATTAGCTTCTCCAGCAAGTCACCTGTGTCATTGAGGCTGGAGGTGGTGAGAGACATATGTGGCCAGTCTTTATCTTTGCTTGCCCATATTTTACATCCAGATATTCTTCTTTAAAATTTTTTTTAAATGTTTATTTGTTTAGGGGTGCCTGGGTGGCTCACTTAGGTGAGTGTCTGACTCTCGGTTTTGACTTGGGTCATGATCTCGTGATTTTGTGGGTTGGAGCCCCATGTTGGGCTCCAAGCTGACCATGCAGAGACTGCTCGGGATTCTCTGTCTCCCTCTCTCTCTGCCCCTCCCCTATTGTGCTGTCTCCGTTTCTCACAAAATAAATAAAAAGTTGGAAAAAAATAAGTGTTTATTTATTTTTGAGAAATGGAGCTGGGGGGTTGGGGAGAGAGTGAGCAGGGCAGAGGCACAGAGAGAGGGAGCAGGAGAATCCCAAGCAGGCTCTGTGTTGTCAGCGCAGAGCCAGACGTGGAGCTCAAACCCATGAACCATGATCATGACCTGAACCAAAATCAAGAGTTGTGGGCTTAACCAACTGAGCCACCCAGGTGCCCCTCTACTGTCTTAACTATTGTTCCAGCTTACTGGCCACATCAGGCCCCACATCGGCTGCAGACAAGGAGCTCTTTATTTTATATGGTTCTTGTGGTTCTGCTTTTCTGGTTGACCCATGACCCATACAGCCTGCATATGCCCGACACTGCTGGGCTTTGGGGATCACAATGGCGAGTGAGCTTCTTCTTTATAGAGCTTATAGTCCAGTTTAGGATATTATTATTATAACACATGTTGTTTTAGATTTTCAATCAAACTGGTTAAAATTAATATGTAAATTGATAATATGTTTAATAGTATTTTAAAAAGTTTTGAAGACTTTTTTTATTATGTAATCACTGTCATGACATCTTTACGGATGTAAGGAAGGGTAAGCTGGGATGTAAGACTTTCCTCACGGCTGAGCAAGGATGTAAGACAACTACTAACCAAAGGTCATAAAGTTTGTAAGTGGCAGAAATTTAGTGTTCTGGTTCATCTTCTAGCATTTGTTTAAATGCAAAGGTTGTGAAAATAAACCCGATTTTCCAGTTTCCCAGAGGAAACACTACTAACCATTGTGTCTATGCATTGCCAAACTATTTATCAATCCAGAAAAAATACATAAATCTGATAAGACAGTTGTCATCATACAGAAAGCCACATTGGATTTTTCATCCCAGTAGATATGACCATGGGAACATGAGCAAATAAAATGCCAGTTGTCTTGGCGGCCTTTCCTTTGATGCTAAGCTTCACATAATAGACCCCTACAGGTTGCATTTTTAGATCTTGTCTTCCCTTGGAGCTGCAGAGAGATGCTGAGATTTGTGCTGAAACTGTCATCGGAGGGATTGTCTCCCATCCGGCTACACAGGGCAGAGCTGGAGTGATGGGGACTTCTGCCAAATATGCCACCTAGATGGAATTTCACAAAAAGGAATATCATATATATCATCATAATCATGGCATTTCTTCCAGAGCCTCAGAAGTGCCGAATGGCCCAGACCAGCAGTGCAGCCAGTGGCATATTTTATCTCTCACAGGCAGCGTCAGTGTCCTCTGTGACATCATTCCTTAAGAGCTGGGGTACTTGGCTACCATCTTTAATCTGTTCTTTAAAAATTTCTCAAAGAAGATTATTATGTGCTGGTTTGTAAAATTAAACCCTATGGAAGTATGTGGAGGAAAAAGAAGTCTCTTGTTTCCTCTATCTCCTATCCTAATCACCAAAATGAGCCATTCTTGAAAAATCATGTATATATACATACTCCACAAATATTTATTGAATACCTAATAATTACCAGGGACTATTTTTGGGAATGGAATTATAGCAGTGAACAAAACAGACTAAAAAAACTCATTTAGTTTGTGTCTTAGTCTGTTCGGGTTGCTGTAACAAATTGCCACAGATTGGGTAAATTTTTTTTAATGTGTTTATTTACTTCCGAGAGAGAGAGAGAGAGAGAGAGAGACAGTGAGAGAGACAGCGTGAGCAGGGGAGGGTCAGAGAGAGAGGGAGACACAGGATCCAAAACAGGCTCCAGGCTCTGAGCTGGCAGTCAGCACAGAGCACAGAACCACGAACCGTGAGATCATGACCTGAGCAGAAGTCGGATGCTTAACTGTCTGAGCCACCCAGGCACCCCCAGACTGGGTAGCTTAAACAGCAAACATTTATATCTTACAGTTGCAGAGGCAGGGCAGTCTCAGATCTAGGTGCCAACAGATTCAGTGTCTGATGAGGATCCCTTCCTGGTGTGCAGATGGCTGTCTTCTCCTTGGCTCCCCACATAGTGAAGAGCAAGCTCTTCACTTATAAGAGAACAAGCTCTTATGAGGAAACTAATCTCAGAAGGGCTATGATTTAATCACCTCCAAAGAGCCCGCCTTCCAGTACCATCACCTTAGGGGTTAGGATTTCAACGTATGAAGTTTTGGGGGGTGAGGGGGGCACAAATCTTCACTCCATAATGGTCTACAGTTAGCCCATGATAACATATACCCGTGTGTTAGCTAAGGTATGGCCAGTATCTGTAAGGCAAAGACCCCAAATGTTTAATAGGTACAAATTATGGAAGTTTATTTCTTGTGTATGTAACATGGTTAGGCTGTGAAGAGTCCTTCAGACGCTCATTCTGCCATTAAATGAGATTAGAGCTTGAATTCTCAGGCCGGGTTTTAGCTGGAGTATCATCCCACCTTAATCCCTTGGAGAGGATTGCTCCTATTTGTTCTTCAGCCCTGGTTCGTTTTACCTTCCCCAAAGCTGGGCCAGCGGCCTTGTTCTCTGCCTGGTCGGTAGCCAGCACTCTGGCGCTTGCTCCCCTTGCAGCATCTTTCCACTTTGTGCAGATTGTCTCTTCCTTTGTCTCACTTACCAGAGCTGGGCTCCCCAGGGTGTGGTCTGCAGAGAATACATATAGAAATCAGCTGGGATACCAGTTGAAAATATGCTTTCTTGGCTTTGAAGGCTGGACCCAGTAATCTGCATTTTTTAAAAAATATTTTTATTTATTTCTAGGGGAGAGAGAGAGAGAGAGAGAGACCATGTGAGCAGGGGAGGGTCAGAGAGAGAGGGAGACACAGACTCCAAAACAGGCTCCAGACTCTGAGCCGGCAGTCAGCACAGAGCCCGACGCGGGGCCCGAACCCATGAACCGCGAGATCATGACCTGAGCGAAAGTCAAGCCACCAGGTGCCCCAGTAATCTGCATTTTAAACAAGCTCCTTAGGTATTTTTATGCACAGGAAGATTTAAGAACCTCCTTTTGTGGCGTTTTGCAGAGAAACACTGTCTTATTCATTGCTATTTCTAGGGGGTCTGATACTCATTAGGTCATTAATTCTTTCTTCAGAAAACCAATGAACCAGGCTGTAGTTGGTAAACAAAACCAGGTCCATGGTGTTCATCTCTGCACCCTTGGCACCTAGTATGTATGTGGAATTTTGAACAAGCTCCGTCAATATCACAAATGAAGTTTTAAATGAATGAATAAATGGCAAGAAATTAAAAAAGGTTCCAGTTATAATTCGTTATATGCTGATCTTACGACTTTGGGCAAATACAAAATCTCTCTGAACCTGAATTACCACATTAAATAGATGGGATAGTAATATTCACCCACATGTCTCACAGCTCCTTGTGGATAACAAATCCTTAAGTGAAATTATTTGTATCAACCACTTAACACGATGTCTGGCATAGAGCAACTGCCAGACAAGATGGTGTCCACCGTAATGTCTGGCGGTAATGCCTGTAATGCCTTTATAAGGCACCATGCAGATGCTTTCAGCCCTATGATTATTTTCATTATGTATTTAATCAAGCTGCCTGTGTACACAATTGAGCTTTGCTTTGCTCATTAAATAGGTGGTTTCTAGATACGGCATCAGGTTTGAAGTGCAAAAGGGTCCAGAGAAAGACAGGAGGTGAGTCACAGCCCACAGTGACTTGCCTCCTGGGTGGTCCAGCGGAGAAAGCTCTGCAGAAGGACAGTCAGTATCTGGATGCACTGAGTCACTGAAGCGCTGGCATCCTTCCTTGAGGGAGGGCTGACCTCAGGCCCGGAAGAGGGGGAGTCAATGACAGCACACAAGAGCTGACAAAGAATCTCCATTCGCTTTTTGTGAAGTGCAAATAAAACACAGGTTTTTGCATGTGAAGAAGTCTGTTGCAGGCCTTGGTTTCTCATATTTTTCTAGTTTAGGGGTTTTATCATCCTTCCACTGACAATTCATGTTTTGATTCACTTCAAAGGGCTTTTCCAGTAAAGTAGCAAAGCCCCAGGGCTTAAGGGAGGCCTTGTGTCTGCCATGCACTTGCAAGGCTGCTGGGTGGGTCTTCACAGAAGATGGTAGGTCCAGTGGATTTCACTTCTTTAAGTACGCTACATGTTTTGAGGCTAGTGTTGAGAGGTTTTGGAAGATGACAGAATTGCCTGAAGGAAGGACATGGACAGCATGTCCATGGACATAAAATATGTCCAACAGCAATGAACATATTTTAGCTACAAGTGGAATCCTATGCTTGAGTGGATTGAATCAAAATGAGTGAGAAACAAATGACCATCTAAAGGATAAAATCAAACAAAAAAGTTAAGCAAATTCCTATAGTCATGCAACATAACTATCAAAGAAGCAAAAATTAGTTGGAGGACATATATAATTCAGGGCACCTACTTGCCTGCACAGTCTTCTGGGGGAAATTTACCCTGTATAACCTCTGCTGTTACAGCCACTGTCCCAAACGTCAAGTCTAATTGGAGGAGAAATGGGCATCTTCTATCAGAAAGATCTTTGTATAGGCTGGCCCGTGACCAACTACAGCTGTGGCCTGGCTCAAGGACACAAATTATCAATTGATTCCTAATCTCAGGAACGTGGGTGAGCAGAAGGAAGGTGGTGTGCGGCATAGCAGGTAAATTTGAGCATGATGTGGCCATCATGGCCAAGTGTAAACTGTGCGCAAAGCCTGACTGCTAGGAGAAGAACTCCCCACCTGAGCTGGGGCTTGCTGGGTAAGTTTTGTTTTCCTTCAACCAGTAATAAACTCTCATTTGAGCAGTCAAAAAAGATCAGTCTCAGTGGCTTTGTAGTGCAGTGGTTAGAACATAGGCTCTGAAACTCGGTTCCCTGGGTTCATAATCCCTGCACTATCACAAGTTGGCTAAGTGAACTTGGACAGCTTATTTAACATTTTGAAGGCTCATATTCTCATCTGTAAAACAAAGGTACCTCATAGGGTTATCTTGAGGATTGAGTGAGTTTATTATATATAGGGAAGGCTTAGAATAATGCCAGAACACAGAGTAAACAGTAAGTATTTTTTAAAAATGCTTATTTATTTATTTGTTTGTTTATCTCTCATCTATCTATCTATCTATTTATTTATTTTTGAGAGTGAGAGCGAGAGCAGGAGAGAGAGAGAGAGAGAGAGAGAGAGATTGTGAGCAGGGGAGGGGCAGGGAGCGAGGGAGACAGAGAATTCCAAGCAGACTCCGCATTGCCAGTGCAGAGCCCAACGTGGGGCTCAAACTCACAAACTGAGATCATGACCTGAGCCAGGATCAAGAATCAGACTCTTAACTGACTGAGCCACCCAGGCACCCTAGTAAACACTAAGAATTAATAAGAACTAAGCAGACACACAAAGAAGAATAAGTCAGAAATAGAGAGTTTTTGGGGAGAGAGGAGGGAAAGAAAAAACTCGCATGTTAATGTGGTGATAACCTAATTTAACTATATCCAAGGCAACATCTCCCTCCTCATCTCCCTTCACCTTTTACAATGGTCTTTGTTACCACACCCACTGTGAATGTTCCTCCTGCCTCCCTGACCACTCTTTCTCATTCTTCTTTGCTGACCCCATCTCCTCTCTCTGACTGATACTGAACTTCCTCAGGGCTCAGTTCTGAGCCTTCCTCTCTTACTTCCATAAACTGTTACTCTGGGTGATCTTACCCATTTCTTTAAATATCATCTGTATTCTGAAGTTTCCCGAATCTGTTTTCCAGATGTGTTATCTCCCATAATCCAGACTTGTTACCTGTATGTTCACCAGGTTGTCACTGGTCCAGATTGATGCTCTTAGTCCTTCTGCCCTTAGCTGCTCCTCCCCTTGCTTCCCTTCTCACAAAATGGCATCACTCATGACTCATCATGCTGCTATTCTAACCGAAACCTGAGTTGTCCTTAAGCTTCCCTTTTCCCCTAACTACTCCTATTCAGCCCAGTGCCTAGTCCTGTGGGGTTTTCCTCCCACATATAACACAAATAGATCCCTGTTTCCAGTCCCCATTAACATGCCACCATCATCTCTCAATAGTCAACTACTAAAGCCTCTTGACTGGCTTCCTTATACCCACTCTTGTTCTGCTAGGGTACATTCCCACACTACAGCAAAAGTATCTTATCTGTCTAAAAGCCACCGTACTTTTCTACTTAACACATCTCAGTGGCTTCCCGCTCCCCTACACCAAAACCCACGCTTTCCACTTGGGTTCATACATCCCTTCATGATATAGGTCTTGGCCACCTCCCTACCCTTGTCTCATGCCTTCTTTCCCTTGCTCTCTGGCCTTTCGGTGCTTTGAGCAAGTCAAACTCATGCGTTCTTCCCACCATTTGCATTTTTATTCCCTCTATCTGGAATGTCTTTCTCCCATGCTTTTTGTACATCTCACTCACTCATGTCCCATCCTTCCCAATTCAGCTCTAATCTCTTGCTCAGAGATGCCTGCTCTGATCATTCAACGCTACAAGGTTATTCCCCAGTTTACCTCATCGCTGTTTGTTTCTTTCATAGCCTGAATCACAATGACTCCAATTTTGGTTCTTCACCTTATCTGCCTTTCTCACTAGAGAGTAAGCTTCCTGAGGACAGGGCACCTTGTTTGATTTGTTCACTGAAATTTCTCTGTGCTTATCACAGTGTTCAATAAATATTTGTTGAATGAATGAATGAATGGTGTCTTGATAAGTTCCATGGTTTCAGTTCCTAGTGAGTCCAAACCTAAATTCCGGATCTTGGGTGCTATGGGATATTTGTGCCCTTGGATATTTTTGCCTAAGCAAGTTTGAATGAGTTTCTGCAAAAAACAAAAACAAAAACAAAAACAAACAAAAACCCCAAAAAACCCAGCAAGTTTATTTTGACAAATATGTTCTTTTTTTCTAATTTATATATAATCATGAGTGGAACATGTGACAAATATGGAAATATTGGCCCAAATACTACTGCTGCACATACAGGGATTACGGCACTAGAGAATGGAACCACTGGAATCAGACAGCTTTCCCAAGTGAAAGCTTGAAACTATCAATGGCTGATATACAAGTCTGAACTTGACATATGAAATGTGATTTGAGTGTTGTTTCAAAGTTTACTCTGTTTGATAGTGTGATACACAAAGTCACACATCCCCAAGCCTTCATTGTGTCAAGTTAACCTGACACAGAACTGTTCTGTTTGTTCCAACTTTACCTTTAGCTTTCCTCTAAACAGCAGTGATTTGCCTAGAAAACATCTCACATTCATATACATGCAGAAAAACTGTACTCATTGACATGTCTAGGTTTAATGCTGTTGCGTTTTTTCTTTTGCTCATGAACTCACCTTTTCTTACATATATAAGGTAGATGTACTAATTTTGTACTTTATTCCTTAACAATCTGTTCTTGTTTTTCTTACTATTTTGGCCTTGGGTAGATATTATTTTCCCCATTTTACAAATAGATCTCAAGAAGTTAAATGCTTTTCCAGAGTTTACAATGAGTAAGGAGCCTACACTGGTCTGGGTGGCTCCAAGCCATTTTATCAAAAGAATAATTAAAAATTCATTAATCATCAGGGAAATGCAAATCAAAACCACAATGAGATCTCACTTCACACCTGTTAAAAGTGCTATCCTCAAAAGGAGAAGAAATAACAAGTGTTGGTGAGGATGTGGAGAAAAGGGAACACTTGTGCACTGTTAGTGAGAATATAACTTGGTGCAGCTACTATGCAAAAAAGTATGGAGGTTCCTCAAAAAATTAAAAATAGAATTACAGTAGGATCCAGCAATTCTACTTCTGGTATTCATCCAAAGAAGACAAAAACACTAGTTTGAAAAGATATATGCATCCCTATGCTCATTGTAGCATTATTTGCAATAGCAAAGACATGGAAACAATGTAAATGTTCATCGATTGGTGAATGGATAAAGAAAGTGTGGTGTATACACACACACACACACACACACACACACACACTCTATGTACTATATACATATATATCTACCACGTCTACTATATACATATACAATAGAATATTATTTAACCATAAAAAATAATGAAATCTTGCCATTTGCAACAACATAGATTTGAGGACATTATGCTGAGTGAAATAATTCAGACAGAAAAAGATAAATACCATATGAGCTCACTTACATGTGGAACCAAAAAACCCTGGAAAAGAACACATCCCCCCTTACTCCCACCCCAGCCCATGTCTATAGAGAACAGATTGGTGGTGGCCCTGAGGCAGAGTGTAGGGGTGAGCAAAAATGGGTGAAGGGGGGTCAAAAGGCACAGATTTGCAATTTTAAAATGGAGGAGTCATAGGGATATAATGTACAGCATATAGTTGATAATAGTGTATTGCATAATTGAAGATAGCTGGGTAAGTGAATCTTGACAGTTCTCATCATGAGAAAAAACACTACAACTATGTATGGGGACAGATACCAAATGCATTCATTGTGATGATCATTTTATAATATATACAAATATTGATTCATTACATTGTACATTGGAAACTAATATAATGTTATGTAAATTATACCTCAATAAAAAAGAAAAATTATGCATGCATAATTTTCAAAGGAAGTAGAAAAATTGGGTTCTATACCCTTAACCCAATCCCTTCCTAAAAGATATTAAGAGCTGAAGTTGCAGAAAGGGAGTGAGAAAGGATCTTGGAGGAAAGTTGTTGGAGAGCATTTCCTGTCCCCTTCTGTCAGTGGTGTGGATAGGGGAGTGCTTCCTTATCAGCTCACAGTGGGAAGGATTCTGAGGGGAACTGAGTCCTGGCTTGCTATGTGTCTCCTGGGGGTACGCAGGAGGCTGGTGGTTGACTTCCGTCTAAGAACCAAAGGTAAAGGGTACAGTAGGAACTGCTCACGATGGCAGGGTGAAGGCAGGGGCGGCAGTGGGGCACTAAGTGGCCTGGCAGGGACGTGTGAGCTCCTACTGGCCAGGTGAATGCCACAGAAGGCAGCAGGTGGAAACTATATGAAGGACCCTTTCCAAGAGGAGGTCCTGTCAGAATAAGAAGGCCAAAGCAGTAAGCGGATCCACCACCAGGCCAGATGTGGGGAGTGGAAGATTGAGAAAGGTTAGCCAGACAGTAGTCTATCACCCATGAGGAAATTAGGGAGTTGGATGGGGTTCAGCCTTGACTATCCACTGGGACCCAAAAGCACCAGCACTAGATCATAGTGGAACTATTTAAGCAAGACCTTTGCTTCTTTTTTCCCTCACTTGCTTGCCATCCTGCTCCGATGGGGTAGGGATATTGGGGTAAAAGTTGTAGACAGGTGAAGGAGTTAGGGACGGTGACAAGTGAACTTGGAGAAGGCGCGCTGGCATCATGGAAACATAAAGGATTGCTCCCTTCCCTATTGCAGGCTGCTCCTGAAGGAGGCCTAAGCTAAAGGAGATGCAGTAGAATATTCTATTCATCTGAACTACTATTCCGTCTAGAAGCAACTGAAAAGCCACATGACCCACTCAGGTTTTTATCTGGGGACAAGGAGAAAGATGAGGGGGTTTGTTGGGGGTGTTTGTGATAAAGAATAAGTTTGGAATTTTCAGCCTTTTGAGTTCTACTTGTTCAGCATACTAGTTACATAGACGATTATATAGAGCATAATAGTTACATATACAGTAGGAGCAATTACATCTATATAATCTTATAATGCATAATTTTTTCATGGAATATATTTTTCATTTTGAAGTTTAAGGGCTTCAAAAATTGGTTGAGGAATATAGCACAAAAACCTTTTTCAAACAGGCAGATTTGAACTTATGTTTAACTGTCTTAGGTCATTTAAATAGGCCCTAAACATCTTAAAAGACATTCACTGAAGCGGGTAAAGGCACAAAGGATTTGGTATTCCTAACGTCAGCATGCATCGGAATCACCTAGGTCCGTTAAAACAGCTTGCTGGGCCCTTCCCTCGCAGTTTCTGAATTAGTCGGTCAGGGTGGATCCCGGGGAATTTGTACTTGTAACAAGTTTCTACCTGATATTAATGCTTTGGTTCAGGGACTGCACTTTGACAGCCACTCACTTAGACTGCAGTCTGACTCAGGGCTTCCAACACTTGAGTCTTCCAACTGGAGTGGTTGGGATTTCATTTCAGGTGTCATCAGTTTTGAGTACGTTCTCTGTGCACTCGTGGGCAGCATTAACATTTCCTTTGCTATCAGTCCTCTGTTCTCATTCTGTCCCGTGCGTTTTGTGTGTTTCCCTTATTCATGAAGGAATAGGGGAATAAAAGGAATAGCTTTTAGTTGAATTTCTCTTTTAAGCTAAGGAAGGCATTATGGTGTTGGCAATCAATACTTATTAAAGTCTCTTCCATTAATAAACCAAACCAGACCAAACCAAAATAAAACAAACCAAACCAAAACAAAAACCCTTCCTTTATTTACCTCCTAGATTATTTCTGTAAGTCACCTCGTAGCAAAAGAATCATGTAGCTGCATCTGGAAACACTTATTTCCCAGGAGATGCTTACATGTAATGTAGATATATTTTACACTCAGTTTACTCTGCCAGTTATGGAGAGTTCTTTTGGAGGGAAAAGGATACTTTTTCAACAAATATTTCTTTCATACAAGTGTAGGCACACATATTAAAGATTTATCGTTCATACAAGGACTCCACAGACTCACACCTCAGTTAAGTTTTAAAGTGTTCCAGATGGTACAACTTCTAAGGCAACTTATTTCATATCACAAGATCAGGTGTCTTATTTTCTCTGTCACTCTGCTCACCTGAGCCATCAACCCCACTCCAAGCACTGCATGTTTGTGCAGTAGTGCACCTTCTACCAGAGAAAAGAGTCCTCTTTGCTGGGCTTAAGGCTTGCAGAGTGTCAGTGTATGTAACCGACATGTAGGGATTACATACAGATGGCGGCTTGCGGCTGTCTTGCAAATATATTTCTATAATTACTTTTACAGATGGAAACTGCAGTGATGAAAAAGGAAAGGACTGGTTTCTAAAGCATCAGAAATATGTTCAAACAGTTACCTTCCCCCAAACATAAACTTGACCAACTTTGGCGTCAGATCTTGCAGATCTTGGCATGCACTCTTTTCTTCTGTCTTCAAGACAGGATTTGTTTTTAAGTTTTCCATGGGTCTTTCCATGCCGGCTGCCTTTCTTTTCTGATTTTGGCAATTTCTCATATGTATTTCGATCAAGTCAAGAAATCACAGAGATAGGAACTAACTTTAATGAATTTATGAGAATCGGTTTGACCGTTTGCAGCCAATGCTTGTCTGTTCCCACTGCTTCTTTCCCCATTCTCTTCTGATACAATCAGCCATTGATTTAAGTGTAGCCACTCTGGAAGGTTCTCAGGTGTTCCTATATAAGAAAATGGTTACTCATCATACTGAGAATCTCATTTTGAGATTTAACTCATCTGCCTCTTGTGGTTACTTCTGTTAATTCAATTACTTTATTATTATTTTTTTTTCATGTTTTTTTAAATGTTTTTATTTATTTCTAGGAGAGAGAGACAGAGTGAGCAGGGGAGGGTCAGAGAGAGAGAGGGAGTCACAGACTGAAACAGGCTCCAAGCTCTGAGCTGGCAGTCAGCACAGAGCCCCATGCGAGGCTCGAACCCACGAACCGCGAGATCATGACCTAAGCGAAAGTCGGACGCTTAACCAACTAAGCCACCCAGGTGTCCCTACTTTATTATTTTTTAAATGTTCATTTTTGAGAGAGACGGTATGAGCAGGGAAGAGGCAGAGAGGTGGGGGGGGGCGAGGGGGAGCAGAGGATCCAAAGCAGGCTCTGCACAGTCAGCGCAGAGCCCAATACAGTGCTCAAACTCAGGAGCTGAGAGATCATGACCTGAGCCAAAGTCAGACACTCAACTGACTGAGCCACCCAGGTGCCCCAATTCAATTACTTTAAAAAAGAATAAAGGTAAGATTCACTGGAATCTACTTCCATTTTGTCTCTCTTCTACGTTTCCTAAATCTTTCTTATTGCTATTCTGTTTGTTGTAGGCTGTTTAGAGGAATTTCTGGCATGTTCGATATTAAGTACAAATCCCATCAATTTCACACTTAAAACAGCAGAAAGAATCTTATCACAAATGCTGTCCAGTAAGAAGTCATAAAAATTCTAACAAAAATTTTTCTAGAAATTTTATTTTCTTTTCATTTCACGTAAGTGTGTTATACCTGCTTCCAAATTACTTCCTGAATAGCAGAAACACCTGTTAAATAAACTTTTCCGAAGATCCAAAATACTATCATGGAAAGCTTTTGAGAGTCCTTTCTCTCCGGCTGAGTCAATAGGAAGTAAAATTTTATAGTAGTCCGAGAGCCTCTTGGCCTCCTTCAGCCCTCCCTTCTACAAATTTATTTTATTCCATTTTATTTTAATTCCATCCCCTAGACCCTTTTTACATCTCCTCTCTTATCCAGTGACATATCATGACAGCTTACAGGTCTCTTCCAGGTCACCCTGCTAAGATCCTTGCACAAAAAATATTACTTAAAAGAAATAGCTTAAAGAGGCACCTGGGTGGCTCAGTCGGTTGAGCATCTGACTTCGGCTCAGGTCATGATCTCGCGGTTTGTGGGTTCGAGCCCCACATCAGGCTCTGTGCTGACAGCTAGCTCAGAGCCTGGAACAGGCTTCTGATTCTGTGGTTCCCTCTCTCTCTGACCCTCCCCTGCTCATGCTGTCTCTCTCTCTCAAAAATAAATAAAACATTTTAAACAATTAAAGAAAAATAACTTAAAATTCTTACTTCTAACCTTTAAGAAGAGATCTATAATAAACGAGTAAACATTTTTACAATCACAGTGTCCTCCTCTTAGCAGATATTCCAAAGTAGAAAACACTGGCAATTAGAAGCCACACAGATGGATAATTCCAGACTTCCATCCATGACCCAGAAAACTTAAGGAACTGCTGTTGGGTAGTCAATGGTAGTGTCCTCCATAGTCCTGCATAAAAGTAGTGTTTTTCTTTTTTCTTTTAATGTTAAATTAACTTATTTTGAGAGAGAGAAAAAGTGTGAGTGGGGGAGAGGCAGAGAAGGAGAGAGAGAATCCCAAGCAGTTTCCTCACTATCAGAGCAGAGCCCGATGAGAGGCTCAAACCTACAAATCCTGACATTCATGACCTGAGCCTAAGTTCAAGCTTAACTGACTGAGCCACCCAGGCATCCCAAGAAACAGCCTTTTTTAAAAATAAGACCAGCACGCCCTTCTTTTGACTTTTAGCATGCAGTATCTTGAATATCATTTCTTCCATAGGGCAGTAGTAGAGATGTGTTTCAGGGTATCTGCCATAGCAGTAATTTATGGGACTAAGAATGGATAACTGATCCAAAGGCCATTAAGTCACAAACTTGTCAACAGTCTGCAAGGTCCAGCTGTACCAGACAAGCCTGGGCAATCAGTATCTCTGGAGACATTCGTATCAAGAAATTCCAAGACAACCAGCTCCAGGGTCTGAGCTGAAAAGTCTTTACACAGAGCTGAGGTTAGGGCAGTGGTTTTGAGGCCATGTGCAAGATAAACAAAGAGCACAGGTTGAGAAAGAAAAGACTGGAGCAGACATGTAGGAAGAGGCAGAAGGCAGGAACCACAAGTCATGGGCAGAGAGCACGGGGCACAGGGAGGGAGAGATTGCACTTTGATGTCCACATTTCCAGAAGTCCAGATTGCTTTTTTAAAAAAAATTTTTTAATGTTTATTTATTTTTGAGAGAGAGAAAGAGAGAGAGAGAGATAGCATGAACTAGGGAGGGGCAGAGGGAGAGAGGGAGACACAGAATCCGAAACAGGCTCCAGGCTCTGAGCTGTCAGCATAGAGCCTAGGGGGGGCTTGAACTCACGAACCATGAGACCATGACCTGAGTGGAAGTTCGATGCTTAACCGACTGAGCCACCCAGGTGCCCCAAGATTGCTTTTGCTTCTTGATATTGAAATCCACGAAATTCCTGCATCTTAAAAGCACGCCTCCTTTTTTTTCTTTTTACTTAAGTGAATTCGAGTAGGTTTCTGTTCTTGTGCAATGGGGTAATATATGGACATCGTAAGTGAGGTGTTAGTCTCGCTCAGAACTTTCTGCCCTCCTTTCCCCTACTTACAAGGCAGCAGAGAGGGTCCTCAATGAACCCTGTCTATACGATAGGGTTTTCAGCCTCAGAAATCTAAAGGAGGAAAAACATTCAAGGATGAGCATTAGAGCTTATCAAGTAGATTTTTACAAATCCATGGCAGAGACAATGATTTTGAGTGAAAATGCGTTTTAGGGATCAAGGGCCAAGACCGCAGAGAGGGAGAGAAAGACAGAGGAAACCTTGAAGGACTAACGTTTGCCAAGATTCTGATTTGAGTAAGACATCAATGGATTTGTCTGAGTTTTACCCAGAAGTGAGTGAATTAAGTTTTCTGCCATCAGGGGAAAATTGAGGCTTGAGAAGAAAATAAGCGCATTTACAGAAACATTTAAATTGAAAGTCAATTTAAAAGAAAGAGGTACCTTTTTCTATCTGAGCTTATAGTTGGTGGAAATGGTACCCAGAATATCAAGCCATAAGAAAACACTGCAATTTCAGAAGGGAGATCATACAAAGACATAGAAATAATATATTTTCTCCTCCAACACACATATATAAAAGCCTGGGGTAGTCACTTTTGCATAAAACCTTGTGGGAGTATCTACCCATCACAGAATAGAAGCTTTACTGAATGCTTGTTAATGCTAAAGTCAGAAATAAGAATTCCATGCCAGGTCTCTCATCTGTGGTTTCATCTATATCCACCTCATGGAAGTAGGCTCATTATCACCCCCATTTTATAGATGAGGAAACTGAGGCTTAAAGAGATCAACGCCTGTGGTTTCAAAGTGATCACACCGAACTCTGTTCAAAGTACACCCTTGTGGCTCCTTTAGGAAAAGAAACAGCCGAACAGAGCTGGAAGCCACGCGGTGCTGTTCAAGAACTGTCTGTCTTTAGAACCAATTGGGAAGCACTTGGCCATTATGGAAAGATCAAGGACCCTGGAGTCAGACTTGAATTTTCAGTCAGTGTTAAGTTAATTAAACAAGGAGGCCACTAGATTGATGTGGCTTTAATGCTGTGGCAGCAGTTTCAAAAGGAAGCTTATAGGCCTGGTGCCTCTGAGCCTGCTGACCCGTCTCTGTTAGGTTCTCCCCTGATCCATGAAGCTTCCCCTCCCTGCTGTAGCCAGTATGGAGTTAGGAGACGTGGATGCTGGTTCCAGCCCTGTCACCAGCGAGGCATGTACTCCTTCAATCTCTTCCTTGAGTCTGTATGTATTTTTTAAGTACTCATTTTATTTCTAAATTGAAGGAGTTTGGACAAGAGCGGGGTTTCTAAGACCTATTCTAAAAACCTGTTACTCAAATCATCTTCTTGGAAAGCATGGCCAACAGCTCAAGAAACATAAATTAGAAGCGCAGGATGAACTAGGAAAATTAAGAACGAGGCAGGAAAACATTCCTTGTTCCAGTCATGCTGGCGTCGACCCTAATCTGGAGGTAATTTTTACACTTATAAAACTGTCACATGATCTTTGCTTCGTCTACCACTATTCAGATATGGAGGCGTTCTGGTCTTTAGAAAGGTACTAAATCCAAATAGGTCCAGGAGAAATACTTAGAGGAAAAGCCTAAAGGAAATAATGGTTACTATTTGGAACCAGTTAGCATTCCTGTCTGAGCACCAGTAACGGAGATTTCACCTGCCTCTAATGTTTTTGCCGGTTGTAGAAGTGGCTTTGTGTGAATGCAGAGGGTTTGAGGGAGAAGGCTCTGTTAGGAACAATCCATACAGAGGAAACACAACCAGGGGTTTCATGAATATGAATGAGCAAAGTCAAGGTGTCTGCATAATTTAAGTGAGACACCTCTCTCCTTAAACTTTGAAAAACAGCGAAAAGGACTCTATAGCAGCCTGATAAGTAGCCAATCCTTAATTAAATAAGCAGGGCAAAGTAGAGAGCAATTGAAAAATGGAAAATGAGAGAGCATAGAGAATTAGTGCGCCTGCTTATGTGATCTACTAAAGTCACCCATGAATGAGGAACGAGGCAAACTCAATGACATTTGGCTTAATTTGTTAATGCTTTACCACAGGGATATCCTCTGTCTGGGCATATTTTCTGAATAAAACATGGGTAGGAGTCCACAGACAATAAATGGTTGAAATGTCTCTTTTTCCTCCCAATAGCGTTAAAACAACAGGCTATTTTCAAAAATATTTTCCTCTCAGATCAAAATCTGTATTTTACAAAACAAAAGACATGTTTCCTGAACCATAATGTTTAAGAATAGGTGGTTCTCACACACGGACATATCCAGCAGGAATTTGTCGAGTGTCCCCTGTGACCTAGGCATTGATTGGATGTATAAAACTCCCATCAAATGGACAGATACAATGCAGGCATTACATATATTAGATTGCTTAATTATCACGATAACGTTGCAAGTGAGGCATAACAGCCCTTTTTTACAGATGAAAAAAGTGAGGCTCAAAAAGATTTGTAATTTCTTCAAGTTTTCATGCTTATGTTCGCTGGAACCAAGTATTAATAGAGAAAACGAGGCATATTAACATTTTAAAAGTTTATTTGAACAATAATCTATTTAAGTTGGCAGCACCAATTGGGAGGTCCCCTCTGCTGCTCTAAGACCTAATTTATTGAAAATAATTTTTTTCATGTTTATTGATTCATTTTGAGTGAGAGAGAAAGAGAGAGAAAAAGCATGCTCGAGAGCAGGAGAAAGGCAGAGAGAGAGGGAGAGAGAGAATCCCAAGCAGGCTCTATGATGTCAGCTTGGAACCCTGTGCAAGCCTCCAATTCAGGCACCGTGAGATCATGGCTTGAGCTGAAATGAAGAGTGGGATGCTTAACCAACTCAGCCACTCAGAAGGACCAGACCCAGTTTCTGAGGACTGTGGATCCCCACCGCCCCCACCGCCCACCCCAGCAGCTTGAGATGGCTTCTCTCCTCTTTGCGCTTTCCCTCTTACTCTCCACACAATTTGTTAGCACTTTCCTCATGATTACTTGGTTCAGTATCGAGGAATATCCATTCTCATTGCTCAGTTCAGAGCTAGCTGGACACAGGTGGAAACTACGTACTGCTTTAAGTCTGCAGAGGTGATAGTTCTTGGTACTTCCAGTTGGAACTTTGGACCCCTCGTCTTAGAAATGATATATAATGGGTAGGTTGGAGGTGGTAGAGTGCTGTGGCTAACGTGTTGTGTTTCTGTTTTCATAAGACCCTTGTCAGATCTTTTGCCAACATTACTAGCCTGAGCTTCAGTTTTCCCACCTATCTGAGATGAGATTATGATGATGACAGATAACACTTAACTCAAAGATTAAGTGAGGCGATGACTAGCCTATTTTAAGTGTTTAAAGCATGTTAGTTATTAGTTCTAGTTTTAGGATATACTAGTGCCATGTCAAGGCGTAAACTGGGTTAAAAAAGCCTTTTGTGGACTTGCCTAGACATCAATGTGCATTATGTAAGGTCGTTGCTATGCAAGAACATTCTGATGTTTAAAAAATATTTATTTATTATTTTTGAGACAGAGAGAGAGAGAGAGAGAGAGAGCACGAGCACAGGAGGGGCAGAGAGAGGGAGACAGAGGATCCAAAATGGGCTCTGAGCTGACAGCATAGAGCCTGATGTGGGGCTTGAACTCACAAACTGCAAGATAATGACCTGAGCTGAAGTTCAACCAACTGAGCCACCCAGGTGCCCCGAGAACATCTGAAGGCACTTTGGAACCTCATCTGTTTGTAAATTCAGGCTGCCCTACTCTCTGTCTCTTTCATCCTTTATAGTTCTTTATTTGGATATCATGAGTGAAATATTGAGTCATGCTGCAGATTTTACTTCTCTTGTAAATCTGTTTTCAGAAAGGTACTCTGTCCTCCCGTATATACACACAGTTACAAATTTTTTGGTTTGGCTCTTTATGTCGAGCAAATGTATGGTATGACCAACCTCTTCTTCACTCGCTCTGTAGCAATCACCCAAGTGCACTCTCTCTGTGCATGTGTTCTTGGCATCCGCTGGCTTGGCCATGACAGGTGTGGGCTGATACTCTCTGAAGAAACTAAGAAAGGGACCCTGATTAGTGTGCTAAGGACTCGAAGCACACTCTGAAGACCCCTGAGTAGTTTTGGAAGCTGTTTTTGAGAAGCTACTTTTGAATGATAGAACATTTTTTATTAGTAGCATCTTAAAGAAAGGAAAGAAAGAGGCCTAGTGATGATGAAGATTTTTGTCACCTCCTTTCGCGGGGTGTCTGATCTGTCCAAGATATAATTTTTGCCCAGAAAGCATGATGGGTTCTCTTAAAACTTTAGAAGGGACAAAGATCCTTGGGACCAACCAAGATATTTCTCTTTCTTACGTGTAGAAAAGTGTTAGAATCCACATCTGTATACATGGCAACTAGCTTGGGGGTTGGAAGGAGGTTCCTGGGAGAAATGTGAACAAGAGAAGAAGTTGCAGAGACCTCCTTGGCTTAGCGTGTTGGGAAGAAATCAGATATGTCTGATTAGTGCAGATTTCATAAAGGTTTGGTGTTGGAGGAAGCAATAAAGTTAAATAGAGTCATATAAAATCATTTGTGGTTTTTTTCTGTGTTTCCTAAATGTTTTGGTTTAGGTGGTTTGACATTAGCTGAATGCTGGAAAAATTTTGCAATTCAAACAGGACATTCTTTGGAAAGTGGGAAGGCAGAGCGTTGAACAGAACTGCCTAATCAGTAGATATTTGCTACTAATATTGAAATGAGATCTGCCTATGTGTACCTTTATTCACTGCTTTTTTAGTTCTACCTTCTGGCGGGATAAAAAATAAATCATATCCTTCTTCTGAGTGACAATCTTTGAAATAGATAAAGATAGTCAAGTTATGGGGAAGCTGGGTGGCTCAGTCAGTTAAGTGTCCATCTCTTGATTTCAGTCCAGGTCATGATCTCATGGCTGTGGGTCTGAACCAAGCATTGGGCTCTGTGCTGAGTGTGGAGCCTGCTTGAGATTCTCTCTCTCTCCATCCCCCTCTTTCTCTGCCCTTTCCCCACTTGTGCATGTGCATACTTGCTCCTGAGCACTCTTTCTCTCTCTCTTTCTCGCTCTCTTTCCCAAAAAAAAAAAAAAAAATAGCCAAGTTACATCCCTGTACCCTCCACTCCATTCTTACTGTGTTCCAAGCCATCTTAAATTATATTTATTTGATTAAATATTATTGATCTCTTTACCTATTCTTTATATGATCTGTTTTACAGGCACTTTATTTTCCTAGTTTCTGGAAGTGTTATAAATTAGTTGGCCCTCAAAAATGTTGGACTGAACAAAATGCTTCCTATCTATGGTAGTCATTTCAGAGCACTGAGGGTGCATCTTTGTTCTGGACTCTGAAAACTAAGTTTCCTTTGAAGTTTTTGGTAGCTGCATCTCATCATGGCTCAGTCTAAATTTTCACTCAGTCAAATACCTAGGCCTTTTTTGAGCTTTAACAATTTTTTTAATGTTTATTAATTTTAGAGAGATAGAGAGAGAGAGACAGAGAGTATGAAAGGGGGTGAGGCAGAGAGAGAGAGAGGGAGACACAGAATCTGAAGCAGGCTCCAAGCTGTCAGCACAGAGCTGGCCGTGAGGCTCAAACCCATGTATCCATGAACAATGAGATCATGACCTGAGCTGAAGTTGGATGCTTAACCTACTGAGCCACCCAGGTGCCCCTGTACTGACTTTGTTAAAACAAACTAATAAACATACAAATACACAAACAGCAACAATAAAATGCTCCATTCTATTCTTCTGTGGTTAATTGATAAATATTATTTTGAAATCTTATTCTGACCCCTGTTTAAATTCATTGATTTGTTCAGCTTATTTTTCCAGCGTGATCTAATCGTTTTATATCCTGATTTTTGCCATCAAGAGGATGTCTTATTTTTTGCAATTGTGGTATATGCTGATACTATAAACATGTCTTCATACTTAATAGAAATGTCAATTGAAATGCTAATGAGGTTGCATTTTACATATTCAGTTAGAAAAGAAGTAAAAGAATGAAAAAGATGTGGGGGTAAAGCATCATTTTCATAGACTATTGATGCAAATACCCTGCAAATTGTACACTAAGTAGCAAAATTTCAAAGAAAGTACATTCTTTTGCAAGTAATTTTTCTTCCAGTAAATAATCTAAAGGAATTAATCTGATCAGCAAGAATAGGATATTTTATTTTCAGATAATTTTGAATGCAGAAAAATTAAGCAGATCTGAATGTATCAGTAGAGGGTTGAATTAAATTATATTTAAGTCTTTAAATGCAATATTAAGCAGTCAGTAAAAACAATATCATATTTTTATATGGTT
The DNA here is from genome assembly GCA_017311185.1 of Proteles cristata cristata. Taxonomy (NCBI): domain Eukaryota; kingdom Metazoa; phylum Chordata; class Mammalia; order Carnivora; family Hyaenidae; genus Proteles; species Proteles cristata. The sequence continues at coordinate 667,039 of JAESUZ010000832.1, forward strand.
TAATGGGTAAAAGAACAGGCAATAAAAGAGTCTGGGAAGTAGAGCCCATTTTGTTTTTGTTTTTGTTTTTTGTGTAGAAAGATGGGTGTGTATGTGTGTGATGAGTGTGTGTATATGCACAGAGATATCTGGAAGAGGATGTACCAGTTTAATTACAATTCTATATTGGTGTAAGAATTGCAAGTGACTTTTACATTCTTGTTTATATTTTCTTTATTGTGTAAATTTTCTAAAATGAACAAGCACCCATTTTACAATTAGAAGATATTCCATTTTGAATTTGGGGAAGGAGTTAGGATAAACACAGACCAACATGGCGTATCACTGAAGTTCCTCTGCAGGTTGACGTAAATGTAAGAAATATTTGTCAGACCGGCATCAGAGTCACTACTTGCAGTAACTATTATTTTGGATAAAACATGATGTGGTTCTAGAAATAAAGTGGGATTGATGCTTCTTCCTCCTTCTTTTTCACCCTATTGAGGTGACTTTGTTGGGTTCCCTGAAAACAGACCCTGATGTGGAGGTCTGCCTGCAAAGGCTAATTGAAGGGTTCTCTCAGCAGCTACACTGGTAATGAAGTAAAGGAGGCAGAAATAGCAGAGGCAGAAATTGCACAGCAATGCAGGATCTCGGAAGTTGGGATGACCATTCAGGTATGACCTGTATTGAGGCAAGGGACCAGGCTGTGTACCCTCATCTTGACCTGTTATTGGATGTGGGCTGACCCAGCAGAGAACATAACCTTAGGTGACAGAGCTACCTTTCACTGAGCACAATTCCCAAGGAAGGATTCATCCATGAATAATCAGCAACTATTTCCAGCAGATGGGGGAGTCAGTAACTCTTATCCTGAAGGAGGGCATCTGGGAAGTGCACCATGGGATTTATTACAGAAGGGCAGAATCCCCTTTTGCCTTTTGCCCCAACAGTTGGGCAAAACATAGAAACATAGAAATAATAATTCTACGTTTCTGCTCACAATCTTTCTCTCCTCTGTCTCTCCACTTACAGATTACCACAGTTAAATCGCCTAGATTCAAATGCAATTCTATGAAGAATTGGACAGAGAACTCATTCATTCATTCAATATTTATATTTAATGAGCATTTACTATTGTTCTAGACATTTTTCCAGGTACTGAAAACACTACAAGGAGCAGAAACTTCTTTCTTAGAGATCTTACATGTTACGTGGCAGACTCTGGTCATACTTAAATTTTCATGTCTCCCATTATCAATAAGGCTTTGTCATTGAGCCTAGTTGACTGATACTCTACTCTTGATCTGAGTCTGCTCCTTTTAAGAAGTGCCTTAGTCACATGGAATATAGATTTCTGACTGCTTTCCTCAAGAATCTGTCTTTCAGGTGAACCTAGAAAAGTTTGAATCCTAACTGTGGATTCAACTTTGAGAAAATATAAATGCATAAATAACAAATAAGCAGACCAAAAGTAATTGCTTGGCATTATACAGGCTAAATAGCCAGCTGACTGATGACTATTCCATTCTTCAGCACATTCTATGGACATTCAGATACAACCTAAAACACTCTGTCTCAGGGTGCCTGGGTGTCTCAGTTGGTTAAGCATCCTACTCAATTTTGGCTTAAGTCCTGATCTCATGGTTGGCGAATTTGAGCCCCGAGTGTCGGGCTCTGCGTTGACATCACAGAGCCTGCGTGGGAGTCTCTCTGCCTCTTCCTGCTCTCAAAATAAATAAATAAACATAAGAAAAAAATAAAAACTCTGTCTCAGATAACATCAGGGGATGTTTTTCCTGAATGAGCTCAGGACTCTAAAATGGCTTTCTTTACTGTCTCTTGCTTGGCACCTCTCCTAGATAAATATCATTTGCTTTAAGTTCTCAGTTTTAAAATGAAATGGAGCCAGGGACTTTGTGCTGAGATCAATCTTGAAAAGTAGGAGAATATTAAGAAAATTGTATGATCATTTCTTTCAGTGGTATAATTCTCACATTTTCATAAGTAAGCAACATTATTTCAGGTGAGATAAAGAAATAACATTTCTAGCAGTAAACAAACCTACTGGGGAGAAATGGAAACAAGGAGATAGAATAGGGATGCTGCAATTTTCTAGAATTTTTGTTTCCTCAAAACTTATTGAATGGTTATCCGTATAAACTATATTACAATTTTAAAGCTTGCGATAATTTCTTTGTGGTTTTTTGTTGTTGTTAAATGAAAGTTTGGTGATTGATTTCAATTTTTTATGCCACTATCACTGCAACGTCTATCCTTTGGTGTGAAGGTGGGAAAGGATAATTAGTGGAGCTACTAGACATAATTATGTTGATCATTATCCCTACATTCAGGGTTAGAATCTCATTTAGCTTCTGTGAATATTGTGAAAATGGCCGAGATACTCAGCACAATGCTCATGCATTCATAGCAATTTTCTTCTTAAAAACAAAGCAAAATTTAATGATGCAGATTTTATCCGGACACTCCTGATTCAGATTAAAGGCTGTACATAAAACAAAAAAACACAGTCACAAATCTTCACACAGTCTCTGTTTCTTCCTTTTAGTGGAAGGAATTTTCACACTGGCAAAAATCTAGAGTTGAGCATGGTGCTACGAAATCTTAAAATAATCAATAATAAAAAATGCCCAGCCATGCACACAAATTTATCCTACTAAATCTCCTAACTAATCCCCAGACTTTAGAGAGGGTTCAAGTTAAATTCACTGACCAACATTTTACAGGGCAGTAATTTTCCATGCAAGAGCATTTGATATAAAACTAATAGCGGGGTCATTGTTACTTAGGTTGATTTGTTCAGCTCACTCTTTAGCTTATCAGCACTTTTTCAGATATTAAAAGAAATATCTCAGTAAGAAATATTATGGCGACTTAAATTTTGAGCCACACACATCATCATCATCATCTTTACCACCACCACCATCATCAATTTCACCGAAGTATTGAATAATTCTTCATAAAGATAACAACTGTGAGAATTTCCAATGGAAAATGAATGCTTTTCTCTGTGTTATATTAATTAGTTCCAAATCACTTAGGATAAAAGTAGATTGTTATTTACTAAGGGTCCTCTTCATTTTTTTAATTTTTAGTTTTTATTTAAATATGTTTTAATGTTTAATTTTGAGAGAGAGAGAGAGAATGTGAGCAGGGGAGGGGCAGAGAGAGAGGAGACATAGAATCCGAAGTAGGTTCCAGGCTCTGAGCTATCAGCACAAAGCCCGATGTGGGGCTTGAACTCATAAACCATGAGATCATGACCTGAGCCGGAGTCAGGTGCTTAGTCCTCTTTTTATATTTATTATATTATTTCAAAAGGGCTTATGAATAAGGTAGCATTAAAAGGAAGAGTAGTGCTTTTTCTGGTGTGGATGAAAAACAGTATTAAACTGTAAGAAGTCCCCTTTACAGTTTTATTTAAGAACTGGTTCATTCAACTTCCTTTGCATTAGTTATGGTTCTCCAGAGAACAGAAGTGATAGGACCTCTCTGTCTGTGTATTATCTATCATCTGTCTATCTCTCTGTTTAAAGGAACTGGCTCAAGTGATTATGGAGGCTGGCAAGTCCCAAATTTGCAGAACTGTGTCCCAGTTGGAAGGCTGCGGGCTACTGTAGAAACAGGAAGTGCTAATGTATTCAGTTCAAAGGCCATCAGACAGGAGACTTGTCAGGGTCTTGGGGTCAGGTCTGCCTTTTGTTCTCACCAAGCCTTCAACTTCTTAGATGAGATAGGAGAACAATCTGCTTTACTTAGTCTACTGATTTAAATGTTAATCCAATCCAAAAACACCATCACAGAAACACTCAGAATAACATATGATGACCAAATACCTGGGCACATGTCAATTTGGCTCAGTCAATCTGAGAATAAAATGAACTTTCATACCAGGTAAGCAGAGGACTCAGGTAGGCTTGAGGGAACACAAGTCATTGGCAGGGTTTGAGTTACATAACTATTAGGGGAATCAACTTACAAATCTACCTTGAGTTAATTATGCTATAATTTTGACCTTGCATATTGTCCCTTTGGCTTATATATATATATATATATATATATATATATATATATATATATTTATTTATTATGCCTCTGCTTTATTTATATGTTTTTAAATTTATATCCAAGTTAGTTAGCATATAGTGCAATAATGATTTCGGGAGTAAAATCCAGTGATTCATCCTCTACATATAACACCCAGTGCTCATCCCAGTAAGTGTCCTCCTTACTGCCCCTTGCCCGTTTAGCCCATCCCCCACCCACAACCCCTCTAGCAACCCTGTTTGTTCTCTATATTTAAGAGTCTCTGGTGTTTTGTCCCCTTCCCTGTTTTTATATTATTTTTGCTTCTCTTCCCTTTTGTGTATCTGTTTTGTTATCTTAAATTCTACATATGAGTGACATCATATGATATTTGTCTTCCTCTGATTGACTAATTTTGCTTAGCATGATACACTCTAGTTCCTTCCACATGGCTGCAAATGGCAAGATTGTCCCTTTGGTCTTTAATTGGACAGGAAAGTTGCAGTGATTTGCATCCAGTCTCAGTCATACATGGTTTATTTTCAAAATTATTTTAAAGATTTTACATAGCGTTCTTCTCCATACTTTACACATATAGAAAATACTCTACTGGCAGAGAATGAACCCCATGCCGCTGCAATACTTAGAGAAAAATAAGCACAAATTGCCCCCATTGCCCCATTTTCTAAAGCCTGAATTTATGCCATAAGCTATTTTTGATCAAAATGATAGTTTACAACAGAAAGTCAATGGGTTAAATCAACTTCCAGATTGTAATTTATATTTTCACTGGATATAGGATTTCATGGTGAGTTTTTCATTCTTTTCAGTACTTGAAAAATGTCATTTAATTTTCTTCAGGCTTTCCTAAATTTTGATAAATCTACTATAATTCTAACTGTTGTTCTTCTGTATGTGGTATGATTTTTTCTTACACTAAATGCCTTCAAAATTTCTCTTTATTCTTTGTTTTTGGCAGTTTGAATAAGTGCCTAGGATTTTGTTTTGTTATTATTTTTGGTTGGTCTTAATTAATGTTCTCTGAACTTCTGGGTATGTGTTTTTTAAAATCTTTATTGACTTTGAAAAATGTCAGCCATTATCTCTGCAAATATTTCTTCTTTCCTTCTTCCTTTTTTGTGTTTTGGTTTGGGAAATTTCTATTGACATGTCTTTTCCTCAGCTGTGTTGCATCTACTAATAAGTCAGTCAAAGACATTCTTCATCTCTGTTAATGTATTTATTTTATTTCCAGCATTTCCATTGATTCTTTATTATGGTTTCCATTTTTTTCTGCTGAATTTACTTACTTTCTGATCATACATGTTGTCTATGTTTTCCATTAGAACATTTAAAAAAATTATTTTAAGGCCAATATAGTTAACCTGCTGTGTTATGTCTATTAAAGCCCTTAACATATTACTCGTAGTAATTTAATCCAGTGTGTCATAGCTAAGTTCAGTTTTGCCAATTGCTTTGTCTCTTGATGGTGACTTTGCTTCTTTGTGTGCTTTGTTATTTTTGGATGAAAGCCAAAGGTCTTGTATAGAACAGTACAGTCTGGGGTAAATAGTAATATGTTTGGAAACAGGCATACCATTTCATTTACTAGGCTTTCAGTGTGGCAGGTTAAATCAATCTAGTTATGTGTTGACTTGATTTGGGGTTTTGTTTTGCTTTGGTTAGCCTCAGTGCACTACAGACTTCCAATCCTTCTAGCTTGCTTTCAGTTGGCCAAGGTTTCTTTTTTCCTTAATATTTACTCCATTCTCAGTTAAAAAATTTTTTTCTTTAATATTTATTCATTTTTGAGAGAGAGAGAGAGAAAGAGAGAGCGAGCCAGCACAAGCAGGGGAGAGGCAGAGTGGGAGGGAGACACAGAATCCAAAGCAAGCTCCAAGGCTCTGAGCTATCAGAAACAGAGCCCGACGCGAGGCTCGAGCCCATGAACCATAAGATCATGATCTAAGCCAAAATTGTACGCTTAACCTACTGAACCACCCAGGTGCCCCTACTTCACTGTGATTTTGAAGTCTTCCCTTTCTGCTTGCAACTTAGAGTGAGTTTTTTCCATTCTCTTAAATCTCGCCAGCAGAAGACTGCAGTTGCTTGATGCTTGTTAGGCTGTGGTAGTGGGCACACGTATTTTCTACCTTTCTGATTTAACCTCAGTCATAGGTAAACACTGGTCCCTGGGACACAGGGGTGGAATCTTCTCAGGAATCCTGCTCTTTCTTCCATTTTTGGAGCTAACTGTATTTTTGCCTCTTCTAGAGGTTGGTGGGTTATTGTTCTCTCTCATCTTTTAGACTTAAGGGGTCTTGACTTGTGCCCTAGAGATGATTTATTGATTTCCTCTCAGTGTCTTAAAGCGTTTTCCTCATAGGTGAGAGAAGGGAGAAGGACCCAACTAATTTTTATGTCTTTCCACAGCTCTTTTTTTTTTTTTAAGTTTATTTATTTTGAGAGAAAAAGAGAGAGAGAGAGAGAGAGAGAGAGAGAGAGAGAGAGAGAGAGAGAGAGAGAGAGAAAGAGAATGAGCAGGGGAGGAGCAGAGAGACAGGGAGACAGAGAATCCCAAGCAGGCTCCACACCGTCAATGTGAGGGCTCCCAAGAACCCATGGACCCATGAACTGTGAGATCATGACCTGAGCAGAAATCAAGGGTCGGAGGTTTAAGCCACCCCTCTTTCTCTCTGCTGGATATGTCTCTGAGGGAGGATTTCTCAGACCTCTGTCTCTTCCACCAATTTTTCTTGTGAGCACTCAGCTGGGTCCATGAGACAGCTTATATTTTCTTATGTGTCTATAGCTCCCATGGTTATACTATTTTCATCCTAGCCTACACTTGGCTTTAAGCAGTTAATTAAAAAATCTAGCTGAATTCTTACTGTTCTTTAGAGTGACCCTTTTTTCCTTTCATGCTCTGGCACAGTGAACATTGCTGGTTTCCTAACCATCCCTGAAGCCAATTGTTTATTTCAGTTTTCAGATTGTTTGGTTGCCATGTGACTTGAGTTGTTTGATAAATTCAAGAAAAGTTGTGATTTTGCAGATTATCTGGTGGTGTTTTTGTTTTTGTTTTTGCTGTAAAGTTGAGAGTGATACTCTTACCAGCTTTCTGTATCCCAAGTGGAAGCTGGAAATCTAGCAACTTATTCTTAAAAGTAAGGTGAATAAGCACCAGCTGTGTTTTCCAGGTATGGCTGAGGTGCAGAAGGGGCACTAAGCATCTTGAGAGATGAACAGAAGCTATTAAAAACTGCTAATTGTCTGAGTCCATCTGGCCTACTGTCACAAACTATCACAGACAGGATGGCTTACAAACGATATTTATTTGTCACGGTCTGGAGGCTGCATGTCCAGGATCAGAGTGCCAGTGTGGTAGAGTTCTGGTGAAAGCCTTCTTCCGGGTTGCAGACTGCCAACTTCTTGTTTTGTCCTCACATGGTGAAAGTGTCCAGGGCGCTCTGTGGGGTCTCTTTTATAAGGCACAATCATGAGGGCTCTACCCTCATGATATAATCCCCTCCCAAAGGCCCATCTTCTAATATCCCATTGGGAATGAGAGTTTCAATATATGAATTTTGAGGGGACATGAACATTCAGACCAAAGCAACCTTTTATTCTGAGGAAAAATATAGAAGAAAACTAAGATCAGGTCACAAGAGAAATAATTTTCTCTACCCTTTGAAGAGACTTCTTGTGAAAACTCTTTAGTATAAGCTATTCTAAGTTCTTATTATAACTGTCCTGCCCCATACCTGGAATCAGCTATTTCTCTAGAGTCTTGGCTTCTTTTAGTGAAAAATGATATTTCAAGAACAGAAGGGTACAGAAAGTGCCTATAGCTACTAGACTGGTCATTGTTTCAAGACCTCTTTTGTGGAAAAAGCTAAAAAGTACACCACACACACACACACACACACACACACACACACTAATATTTTAAACACTTTATTACTTCCAAAAATTCAGGACTATAAGTTTTTTTACATAACCTCTTTTTTTTAACACTTATTTTTGCAGAGAGTAAGTAAGCAGGGAAAGAGCAAAGAGAGAAAGGGACAGAAGATATGAAGTGGGCTCTGTGCTGATAGCAGATAGTCTGACGTGGAGCTTGAACTCACAAACAGTGAGATCATGGCCTGAGCTGAAGGTGGACCTAACCAACCAAGCCACCCAGGTGTTCCCTTAACCTCTTCTACTTTGTTTTGTTTTGTTTTTTTAATTTTTTAATGTTTTATTTATTTCTGAGAGAGAGAGAGAGAGAGAGAGAGAGAGAGCTTGAGCAGGGGAGGGTCAGAGAGAGAGGGAGACACAGAATCTGAAGTAGGTTCCAGGCTCTGAGCTAGCTGTCAGTACAGAGCCCGACACGGGGCTTAAACCCATGAATCGTGAGATCATGACTTGAGCCAAAGTCAGATGCTTAACTGACTGAGCCCCCCAGGCACCCCAGCCTCTTCTGTTTTATATCTGTATCTTCTTTCTTCCTACACTAAACTTCCTAGTTTTTAAGGGAATAATGGAATTTGAAAAATCTTACAATTACACACTTTATTCCACATATCAGTCTCAAGGTAACAATAGTATTTCCAGGGCAATATAATTACTAAGTATAAATTGTTTTGAATACTTTTTTCCATATCACTGCTATTTTTTTGTAGTTGCACTATATCTACATATTCTAATCACATGGTCATTACATTCAATATTTTCTCCCTTTTTACTTTCATTTTTGTCTTAGTTCTACAAATCATAATGTTTAATGTTACTAACCAGTTCTTATGTTGGTGTTTCTTTAGTAATTTTAGTTTTTTTGAAGTCTGTTCTTTAATAGATTCCTCAGGAAGGACCCATGAGAACAAAGTTCCCTGAATTTTTGAATGTTGATAACAATTTATCTGTATTCTTTTTTCGAAAGTACATTTTCTCTGGGTGTAAAATTTTTGCCTCACATTTTTTTTCTTTGATTATCTTAGATATGTTGCTTCTTCTCTTCTGGCGTGAAGTGTCACTTTTGGAAAAAAAAACTACTTCTCTTTTGCTTGTAAGTCACTTGTTCTTTCTACCTAGATGATGAATGTCTATATGTCTTTATATTTAATGTCCTATAATTTTACTATAATATTCTTGGGGTTGGTTGTTTGGGTTGATATCCTGAAGTACATGGCATGTACCTTTATTTATTTATTTAAAAATTTTTAATGTTTATTATTATTATTATTATTATTTTGAGAGAGAGAGACAAAGTGCGAGCAGGGCAGGGGCAGAGAGAGAAGAAGACACAGAACTGGAAAAAGGCTCCAGGCTATGAACTGTCAGCACAGAGCCCGATGTGGGACTCAAACTCATGATGTGAGGTGAATACAGACATTCAACTGACTGAGTCACCCAGGCACTGCTATACTTCTATTTATTTAATTAATTAGTTTAATTTTTTAATTTTTAAACTTTTTTTCCCTTTATTTAGAGAGAGAGTGCAAGTGGGGGAGAGGGACAGAGCAGATGAGAGAGAGAATCTTAAGGAGGTTCCACACTCACTGCAGGGCCCCACATGGGGTTAGATCCCACAACCCTGGAATCATGATCTGAGCCAAAATCAAGAGTTGGACTCTCAACCAACTGAGGCACCCAGGTACCACTGGTATGTACTTTTAAAATATAGTTTAAAATATTATATACATTATTTATAGAAAGTGTTCTTGAATACATTTTTTTGTATATGTTTTGTTTCTTTGTTTTTTTTGTTGTTAGTGGTATTTGATTTTTAGGGACTTCTATTCTCTATATGTGATTTGTTTTTGGCTATCCTCAGTATTTGTCACTTTCTTTCGCATCTTTTATTTTTTTCCATATCTTTTGATAAAATTTTCTTTTCTACTTCACTATTACTTTCAAATCATTCATGACTGTGTACATTTATTCCCATAATCCTTATTTAGTCTTTATTTCTGAAATAATTTTTTTTTTCTTTTTAGTGTTTCCCTCTGAGTTCTTTTTTTTTTAATTAAAAAAAATTTTTTTAGGGGCGCCTGAGTGGCTTAGTCGGTTAAGCGTCCAACTTTCGCTTAGGTCATGATCTCGCAGTTCGTGGGTTCGAGCCCCGCGTCGGGCTCTGTGCTGACTGCCAGCTCAGAGCCTGGAGCCTGTTTCGGATTCTGTGACTCCCTCTCTCTCTGACCCTCCCCTGCTCGCGCGCTCTCTCTCTCCTAGAAATAAATAAAACATTAAAAAAAAAAAGCCATTTGGTGAAAGTGGTTTTTAAAAAAAAATTTTTTTAATGCTTTATTTATTTTTGAGGCAGAGAGAAAGCATGAGCTGGGGAGACACAGAGAGAGGAAGACAGGAGCCGAGTGGGCTCCATGCTGACAGCAAGGAGCTTGATGTGGGGCTCGAACTCGTGAGAGATGAAATCATGACCTAAGCTGAAGTCAGATGCTTAGCTGACAGAGCCACCCAGACACCCCTCCTTCTGAGTTCTATTTTTAAAAAACATAATTTATTGTTAAACTGACTTCCTTACAACACTCAGTGCTAATCCCAGCAAGTGCCCTCCTCATTGTCCATCACCCACTTTCCCCTCTCAGTATATGGGCTTTTCTAATTCTGATTTGTGGTGACCTTTCACATCGAGGGTCATTGTTAGAAGCTGGTAGTGGGAGAGAATACCCATTTGTTTGGTCTGAGAGCCTTCCATAACTCCTGGATGCCTTTTACCACTTTTTCTGGGATTATAATTCCTCTTATTCAGGGATTGCCTCTACAGTCCGATGCCTGTGCTTGCTCCATGCCACTGTACGGACATATTTCTGATGATAGTTCCTGGTCTTAGGTTGGGTACCTGATTCAAACTGAGTCTAGCCCCATGTCTTTTGATCTTGGCCCTGTGTTCAATCTTTCCTCATGACTGTTGGCAACCAAATTTTCTGCCATATGAAGAAAGTTATTCTGCCCCCTGAGAAAAATGGAGCCCAAGATAACGGAGAGATTCAGAGATGAGTGTGGAAAAAGAGTTCTGGCTGCATCCGGTCACAGTTATTCCCGAGGCCCTGCTGTTTCCATGACCTCCCCCATCTGGCTTGTTCTGCCTGATACCTAAATCTCTTTTCATGAAGTCTCCCTAATTACAGAAGCATGTCTGAGTGGGAGTCTGTTAGCAGAAAGTGTACATCTAGGAATGTCTGTGCATTACCTTTCACATAAACAATAATCAAGTTTAGAACATAAGCTTAATTTCTGTAAGAACTGTATTTTGTTTTTTCATTTCGGCTACTTTTATTTACTTTTTATTAATTTTTTTTCTTTTAAAGGAAATATTTGGAAGAGGAGGGTTTTTTAAAAATGTTTATTTATATTTCAGAGAGAGAGACAGTGGATGAGCAGGGGAGGGGCAGAGAGAGAGGGAGACAAAGAATCCTAACAGGCTCCAGGCTCTGAGCTGTCAGCACAGAGCCAGATGTGGGACTCCAACCCATGAACTGTGAGATCATGACCTGAGTCAAAGTAGGCTCCTCAATTGAGAGCCACCCAGGCACCCCGTCCACATAATTTTTTAAAATCCTTTACTGTGTCTATTCTGCTTCTTTTTGTACCCAAAGCAGGCTTTCATTTTCTATTCTTTTCTTATTTCAACCAATATTCTTTGTATCTCTGCCTTTATTTCAGCTGTTTTGTTTGTGAAGATGCCTTCTTCTGTTTTTATAGAGGCTCTGAGACCTTTGTGAGCACCCTGAAGTCTTGGAAAATTCTTACATAATTTTAAAGAAAAGAATTTTCAGAGCCATGACCTCCCTTAGTCTTTAGGGAAATCTCTCCCTCTCTGCCAAATGTTTTCTTTCTCTTCGGTTTTAATAGGCTCCACTGTTTATTTCCTGAATGCACTGACTCAGGAAGAGTTATCCAGGATGGCATTTTTCAACAAAGTTTAGTTTCCTTAGTCTCCTTTGTTGTTCATTTGGGCTCAGACAACATTACTCTTTCAAATCTAAACCTGAAGGCCAGGATATAGCATTCTACTTTCATTCTGTGTGTAACGCCTACTGGCATTCATCCCATCTGACAGGGCTCGTGCTATCGTGAACCTTGTGCTCTGGCTGTGCTGGGAACCGGTGATCTGCTTCTGAGTTCCTGTGAATGAGCACACCCATCTCACACTCTCAGCTCTTCTGTGTCTGTTTTGTTTTTGTGGGCTTCCTCCTCCCCCCACTTCAAATACAAAACATCCTTAGAATACTATCTTAATACCCCTCTCTACTTCCTATTAATAGAATGGAATAATAAAAAGAGAAAAGTGTGGATAGAGATAATATAAAAGGAGGAGAGAACTCTGGTTACTTCTGAAAATATTGTTTGCTTGTTTTTCTAGAGTCCAGCCTCTGCTTTCTAGGGTTAGGTGTGTAAAGGAGAAATGAATTAGAGGTTTTTTCTTTCTTTTAATATTTGTGTATCTAATTTGAAAGAGGGAGAAAGAGTGTGAGCGGGGAAGGGGCAGAGACAGAGGGAGAAGGAGAATCCTAGGTAGGCTCTGCACTGTTAGCACGGAGCCAGACATGGGGCTTGAACTCATGAATCATGCAAAAGATCATGACCTGAGCAGAAATCAAGAGTTGGATTCTTTTTAAATTTATTTTATTATTTTTCTTTGATAGTTTATTGTCAAGTTGGTTTCCATATAACACCCAGTGCTCATCCCAACAAGTGCCCTCCTTCATGCCCATCACCCCCCTTCTCCTCTCCCCCACCCCTATCAGCCCTCAGTTTGTTCTCAGTATTCAAGAGTCTCTCATGGTTTGCCTTCCACCCTCTCCCCAACTATATTTTTCCCCTTCTCCTCCCCCATGGTCCTCTGTTAAGTTTCTCCTGACTCACTTATACGTGAAAACATATGGTATCTGTCCTTCTCTGCCTGACTTATTTCCCTCAGCATAACACCCTCAAGTTCCATCCCTGTTGCTACAAATGGCCAGATTTCATTCTTTTGCATTGCCATTTAATATTCCATTGTATAGATAAACCACATCTTCTTAATCCATTCGTCAGTTGATGGACACTGAGGCTCTTTCCATGGTTTGGCTATTGTTGAGAGTGCTTCTATGAACATTGGGGTACATGTGCCCTTATGCATCAGCACTCCTGTATCCCTTGGGTAAATTCCTAGCAGTGCTATTGCTGGGTCATAGGGGAGTTCTACTGTTAATTTTTTGAGGAACCTCTACACTGTTTTCCAGAGGGGCTGCACCAGTTTACATTCCCACCAACAGTGTAGGAGGGTGCCCGTTTCCCCACATCCTCACCAGCATCTAGAGTCTCCTGATTTGTTCATTTTAGCCACTCTGACCGGTGTGAGGTGGTATCTCAATGTGGTTTTAATCTGCATTTCCCTGATGATGAGGGATGCTGAGCATCATTTCATGTGTTTGTTGGCCATCTGGATGTCCTCTTTGGAGAAGTGTCTGTTCATGTCTTCTGCCCATTTCTTCACTGGATTATTTCTGGATGTGGAGTTTGGTGAGTTCCTTATAGATTTTGGATACTAGCCCTTTATCTAATATGTCACTTGCAACAAGCTTTTCCCATTCTGTTGGTTGCCTATTAGTTTTATTGATTGTTTCCTTTGCCATGCAGAAGGTTTTTATCTTGATGAGATCCCAATAGTTCATTTTTGCTCTTGATTCCCTTGCCTTTGGGGATGTGTCAAGTAAGAAATTGCTGCCGTGGAGGTCAAGGAGGTTGTTTCCTGCTTTCTCCTCTAGGGTTTTGATGGTTTCCTGTCTCACATTTATCTCCTTTATTCATTTTGAGTTAATTTTTGTGTATGGTGTGAGAAAGTGATCTAGTTTCATTCTTTTCCGTGTTGCTGTTCAGTTTTGTCAGCACCATCTATTATAGAGGCTGTCTTTTTTCCATTGGATACTCTTTCGTGCTTTGTCAAAGATTAGTTGGCCATACATTCGTGGGTCCAATTCTGAGTTCTGTATTCTATTCCATTGGTCTATGTGTCTGTTTTTGTGCTAAAGAGTTGGATTCTTAACCAACTGAGACACCTAGGTGTCCCAAGTCAGAGATTTTTTTATTTTTTACTTTTAGTGACTATCTTTTGCTTCTGGGTCAAATGATTAAGGTACAAAGTCCAATAATTTGCTTATCAACCTATCTCCACTTGAATTTTTTTAAATGTTTTATTTATTTCTGAGAGAGAGAAAGACAGTGTGAGCAGGGGAGGGTCAGAGAGAGAGGGAGACACAGAATCTGAAACAGGCTCCAGGTTCTGAGCTGGCTGTCAGCACAGACCTCGATGTGGGACTCGAACCCACAAACCATGAGATCATGACCTGAGCCGAAGTTGAACACTTAATCGACTGAGCCATCCAGGTGCTCCAGCCTATCTCCATTTGAAATGCATTTAGGGGAGATTGCCTGATTTGGGTACGTCATTTTTTTTCTTTTGCTATTGTCACTTACTGTCTTTCTTTTATCTTCATGGATGTTTTCAAGAAAGACGGCAGACCAGACACATCTTTTTAAAAAATTAATTAATTAATTAATTTTTAACTTACTTCCAAGTTAGTTAGCATATAATACAGTGATGATTTCAGGAGTGGAATCCAATGATTTATCTACATATAACACCCAGTGCTCATCCCTACAAGGATCCTTCTTTTTTTTTTTATATATATATTTTTATTTTATTTCTAGGAGAGAGAGAGAGAGAGAGAGAGCGTGAGCAGGGGAGGGTCAGAGAGAGAGGGAGTCACAGACTCTGAAACAGGCTCCAGGCTCTGAGCCGGCAGTCAGCACAGAGCCCGACGCGGGGCTCGAACCCACGAAACGTGAGATTATGACCTAAGCGAAAGTCGGACGCTTAACCGACTAAGCCACCCAGGCGCCCCAAGGATCCTTCTTAATGCCCCTTGCCCATTTACCCCATCCCCTCACCCACAACCCCTCCAGTAACCCCTAGTTGTTCTCTATATTTGAGTCTCTTATGTTTTGTCCCCCTCCCTGTTTTTTTGTATTATTTGTGCTTTCCTTCACTTATGTTCATCTGTTTTGTATCTTAAATTCCACATAGGAGTGAAGTCATATGATATTTGTCTTTCTCTGACTAATTTCACTTAGCATAATACACTCTAAGTCCATTCACGTTGTCGCAAAAAGCAAGATTTCATTCTTTCTGATTGCTGAGTTATACTTCATTGTGCGTGTTTGTGTGTGTGTATATATATTTACATACCACATTTTCTTTATCCACTCATCAGTTGATGGACATTTGGGCTCTTTCCATACTTTGGTTATTATTGATAGAGCTGCTATAAACCTTGGGGTGCATGTGCCCCTTTGAAATAGCACATCTGTATCCCTTGGATAAACACCTAGTAGTGCAATTGCTGGGTCATAGGGTAGTTCTACTTTTAATTTTTGAGGAACCTCCATACTGTTTTCCAGAGCGGCTGCACCAGTTTGCATTCCCACCAACAGTGCAAAAGAGTTCTCCTTTCTCTGCATCCTCACCAACATCTGTTGTTGCCTGAGTTGTTAATGTTAGCCATTCTGACTGCAGCAGACACATCTGATCTGCTTTTATGTTCCACATTAAATTGCATTTGATTTGGGGGGATGTTGTACTAGTTTATGAAGACAAAATTCTTAGTATATTTCACAAAAGCATGTTTATCTTTTTATTACAAAAGACAATGAAACAGGGATGGCTTCTATTTCTATGTCTTCTCTTTCTGGAGCACAAAATCTCTAGAGTATACTGAACAATAGCATGGACTTTGCAGCTACATATACCTGTGTCTACATCTAGGCAAAACCACTTTCTAGGCTTTGGGCTATATGCAACCTTTTTTTTTTTTTTTAATGTTTATTTATTTTTGAGAGACAGAGAGACAGCATGAGCAAGGGAAGACAGAGAGAGAGGGAGACACTGAATCAGAAATAGATTCCAGGCTCTGTGCTGTCATTGCAGAGCCTGAGACAGGGCTCAAACTCACAAACTGTGTATACAGTTTATGAACTTCATTTTCTCACGTAAAATGGAGGTAAGAGTATTTACCCTTTTAGTGTTCCTGTGAGGAATATACTTAGCATTGGGTTTGCATATTATAAATACTCGATAGGTGGTAGCCATAATTGATTATTACATGTATGATAGGAGACATTATCTTTGAATTTCCTAAGTGCATGTGAAATTCATAAGCATTATAAATAAGATTAGGTCTTATTCAATACTTTAAGAAAGCAATATTTATGATAAAGACCTAGGCCATTACATAGCTAATATATAATTATTATAACAACACACCAAAATAACCTTCCTGTCCTACACACCTTACCCATATATATTAATCTGTAAACATGGCTCTTAAGTGATTTGTGTAGACATTTAGTCATTCACTTTGGAAGGTGGCAATTGGTTCACACAGAATATATTTCTAAAATAAAGTTGTGAATTTGCTTAGCCTACAGGTGTGATAATGGTCTCTTAAGAAAAGACAATTTTGATTATTTGTTGATCAAAAAACATGTTTGCATCAAAGCTGGCATTCCTCTGAAAAGAGAGTCTATGTATATTCTTGGCAACATCACCAAACCATTTCACGTGCCAGGAAGGTTACCAATGATATCTACTGAGAGCCAATTCTTGACTATACGGCAACGAATTCCACTGTCTAGAGCTTATCCAGCCACACTGTTGCTTATCCTCTTCTCACCCAGAGGCCCAGCCGTCTTTCCGATTTCACCATTTGTTGACTTCCTCACCTCTGGAATTAGTCACCTTCCACAAAGGAATGTTCACTATTTTACTTCTGATAGCAAGATCTGAAGGAGAAATTTGAACCTGTAATCTTTAACAAGGTGTCAAAATATGTGAATTTTATTTATTCGGGATTTAGTTATCCTTAAAAGTAGCATAGTATATTATTTTATTATTTTAAAAAAATGTTTATTTTTGAGAGAAGAGAGCACGTGAGGGCAGGGAAGGGGCAGAGAGAGAGGGAGACACAGAATCTGAAGCAGATTCCAGGCTCTGAGCTGTTAGTGCAGAGCTGGACACAGGGCTCGAACCCACTGATGGTGAGATCATGACCTGAGCTGAAGTTGGACGCTTAACTGACTGAGCCACCCAGACGCCCCTATATATATATATGTCATATATATATATAATTTATTTTAAAACATATCCAGCTATCTATGGTGTATGGAAAAAGAGACAAAAAAGAAAAAGTTTAGCAAATGCTAGTTTGTAAAGTAAAAATGAACAGTCACGAAGAAGGAACTGTTGGTTCAGAGGAAAGCTGACTTATGCAGAAAGGACCTTCACTGCTTTGGATCCAGGAGGACGGGCGATTAATATACGGGCTGACACAGATGCATGTCTTCGAGAAGTCCCAGCTGCCTCTTGCTAGGTATGTAAGTGTGGGCAAGTCCCTATTCATATCTTTGAATCTCACCACGGCTACTCACATTCTGAAGTGTGGCACAAATATAAACTCCATTATGCTTGTATAAGTTCTTCTAATGTGGAGATATTGAGAAAATGCAAGGGCTGCAGTTCAGAACAGCACAGTAAATGAGCATAGTAAAAATCTTCTTTGCTTGGAGATATGACACATAGACTCTCCTGGATTAGAGACAATTCTGAGTGAAGGGGACAAAGGAGCATAACATAATGGGTAAGAGCATGAGCCCTGGAGCCAGACTGCCTGGATTTGAATCCCAATGCTGCCACATACGTGGTGTGTCACCTTCAGCAGGTTATCTTTCTTTTCTTCAGTTTCCTCATCTCTAAAACAGGGGTGGTAATGATAGTATTTATCTTACAGTGTTGTTACAAGGATGAAACAAATTAATATGTTAAATTAATTGAAATTGCTTAGCATCTAGCATATAATACATGCTATAGAAATACTTATTAAAAATTTTTGATGACAAAAGAATCAGTTCTTTTATTTTTATTTTTTACTTTAGAAAGAGAGAGCACAAGTGGGGGAGAGAAGCAGAGAGAGAGAGAGAGAAAATCTCAAGCAGGCTCCATGATTATTGCAGAGCCCAACATGGGGATCAATCCCATGACCCTGCATCATGACCTGATCTGAAATCAAGAGTTGGACACTCAATCGACTGAGACACTCAGTTGCTGCAAGAAAAATCAATTCTTTTTTTTTTTTAGGTTTATTTATTTATTTTGAGAGAGAGAGGGAGAGAGAGAGTCCCAAGCAGGCTCTGCACTCTTAGCAAGAGTCTGATGTGGGGTTCCAACTCATGAACTGTAAGATCGTGACCTGAGCCAAAACCAAAAGTCAGATACTTCACTGATTGAGCCTCCCAGACCCCCCCGAAAAATCAATTCTTAAACAAATGGTCTCAGTGACAATTCTGTGTTAAGGGCATACCCTGTATACATGAGTGCTTATTACGTGAGTGTTTGTTACTCTAACTCGATATCATGTGGTTTGAAGAGGAACTTAAAATTAATGAAAATCTATGTTTTTATTTTGCATGTAGGACTTTTAAAAAATGAAATGGATTATAGAGGATTGAACGTAGTATATCATGAACTTGACACTTGAAGTTTTGTAGCAATCATAGGAGATCTACTATGTAGATCTCTTACGATTGTCACAGCACTACATCTGAATTTGAATAGCACAGGCTTCCCTAACATCCCTAAGCAGGCCGCTGAGAAGGGTATTTGAAAGAAGACTGGGTTCCACATAGTAGGACCAAAGCACTCACAAAGCATTATAAGTAGCTGCACACAATTCCACAAGAGGAAGCCCTGGGGCAGCGTCATATCTAGTGGACAACTGGGTGGGGAGTGGATGGGAGATTTCATTTTGCAGCATAGTATCATGACAGGTGGAATTATTCCCACTTGTTTGCTCTCAGTCACAAGCTTTGACCAGCAAGACCTGAGTAGATATGACAGTTGTCTCACTCTATAGAAACTTAAATGCAATTGGCTGCTTTATCTTGGACCCTTTTCCTCCTGCACTTGACCACGAGAATAGCGGGTCTCAGACAATGACATCTGAGTTAGGGAATGAGAAGACATGATGAGGCCTGCTGAACCCAGCTGAGTTCAGCAGGGTCCGTCCGAGCCATAGTCTTCAGGTAACGTGAGAAATAGGCAGGTGCTTGTTGAAAGCTGCTGAGCTATTGGGGCTGTTTGTTCCTGTGACAAAAGCTGACATATACAGTGCTGCTTGGCATAGTTTCCTCATCTTACCCTTCCGAGAACATGGTCTAGTGGTCTAGGGACATTTGTAGTGCCCTAAAAGCACTTTGGTACATTAGTCAAACGTAAATGTTCTTATTAGCATACTCACAACACCCATTTGTTCTAAAGGTAGTAAATCTAAGAGCTTATAAATAGATATTCTGCATAGTTGGGACCCTTTTTGTTTATATGCGTGAAGGATTAGTAATAGGTTGTCTTTCTCTACTGCTGTTGCAAAGCATCACATATATTGGTGGCAACCACTTGAATTATAATAATTTATTTGGAGTAGGTGGAATGATAGTAATACTCCGACTTTATATTTCTACAGCTTCTTTTGTCTAAAGGATTCAAAGAACTCTTGGAACTGCGTCTCCCTGATTCTTCCAATTCTTGCACAAGCAGTGAAGTAGCTCTAATTATGCCACAAGGTTTGCAAGGTAGAAACAGGCAAGCAAGTGAAATGATGGTTCTGGGCAATGAAATATCTGGGTGTTTCAGATTACGTAGATGAAATATCAATGGCCAACTCAATTTAAAGTAATTTCTGTTACAATTTATTATATACAGTATACTATTTTGGGACTCTAAATATTTTGGCTCTTCAATGGAAAAGAGCAGGGGACAAATTAAGTAAATGATATAATAAATTAAGATGAAGCATCTGTTTTCACCCTTACTGCATACATTCTGACAAGTTTCCTCACAACTATAAAAGTGTTATAATTTTAATTTTTTCTCCTTTCATTCATTGGAATTTTTGAAGGATTTCTTTGTGGTTAAGTACATAATTCAGTTATAAAAATTTAATAAATACAAGAGAACAATGTGTAATCTTGGCTAACATGGTACACAGTTCTAGATATTTCTATTAAAGTAGGCTTATTCATTGTGAATTACATTTCTTCAGAGCCTTAATTATGTTTTCTGTGCATGATTTACCAAGTTCTGAAAGAGACATATTAAAATCCTTCACTATAATCATGACAGTTATGATCAAGATTACTTTTCAATTTTCTGTTCATTCCTTTTCATTCACTGAAGGTTTTAACATTATTCACCACTACTCTTGTCTTTCCTCTTGACGATTTTAGCATTCGTGTAGACGAATCACTCAAAACTCAAAAATTTTATTTATTTATTTAAATTTAATTTAAATCCAAGTTAGTTAACCTATAATGTAATAATGATTTCAGGAGCAGAATTTAGTGATTCATCGCTTACATATAACACCCAGTGCTCATTCCGACAAGTGCCCTCCTTACTGCCCAGCACCCAGTTAGCCCATCCCCCCACCCACAACACCTCCAGCAACCCTCAGTTTGTTCTCTTTACTTAAGAGTCTTTAATGGTTTGCCTCCCTCTCTGTTTTTATTTTTCCTTCCTTTCCCTTATGTCATCTGTTTTGTTTCTTAAATTCCACATATGAGTGAAACTAGATGATATCTTTCTCTGACTGATTTATTTCACTTAGTGTAATATACTCTAGTTTCATCCACATTGTTGCAAATGGCAGGATTTCATTCTTTTTGATGGCTGAGTAATATTCCATTATATATATGTATATACATATGTACATATTTCACATCTTCTGTATCCATTCACCAGTCAATAAACTCTCTTCTCTTATCAGTTATTTTTTATTCTACCTTTCATTAGCCACTCTCTCCCATACCTATATCTTGTTATTACCAATAATTAAAAAAAAATTCTATTGCAAGTAACCAAAATGGTTTTAAGCATTTGACATTCTGTCCACCATCTTTTCCTATCTTTGTAGCTCATTTTACACAGTAACTGTTCTTTAGTTATTTTTTTAAGTCTTTTTTAAAAACTTTATTAATTTTAGAAATTCACACCCAAGTTACTTAGCATATAGTGCAATAATGATTTCAGGAGTAGAATCCAGTGATTCGTCACCTATGTATAACACCTAGTGCTCATCCCAACAAGTGTCTTTCTCTATGTCCCTTATCCATTTAGCCCACCCCCCACCCACAACCCCTACAGCAACCCCAGAGTTGTTGTCTATATTTAAGAGTCTCTTATGGTTTGTCCCCACCCCCATGTTTTATATTATTTTTGCTTCTCTATAACCATTTTTTAACTACCATATCTAGTCCATGGATCCCACTGCATTTATTAACCATCATCCTCTCATATTTCATTTTTTCGACTTTTCAGCCTCCATTCTATGCTGCTTTAAAACTCCAGCTCTGGTTACGTGTGACTCTCTACCTACCCCATGCTTATGAGTGAACACTGAAATGCTGCTGGAGAAAACTACCAATCAGGTTGGCTGGTTTCGCTTTTCATTTATGACCATGGGAGGGACACTATGTGTCTCTTCTACTACATCCCCCACTCATTTAGGAAACTATTTTACAGTCTCTGTTTTGCAGTTTCCTTTTGCACAAGCTTGATCTTTCTTCCCATTTCCTCCCTCTCAGCTAATAACATCACTCATATTTCACCGAGAAAACAGAAGTTCCCAGAAGACAACTCCCAGCTCTTCTCACCAGCAGGCTTAACTCCTCACATGGATTTCTACACTCTTCCCCACCCTGTCTCAGTCACCATGATGGGTCTCAGCTGCTTCCCGGGACTAATTCTTCCCTTTCTGTACTCAGTCTTCTAGCCGTTTCTCTACTCATGGATCTGTTTGCTCTAGTCCACCAAGTATTCTTTCTCTTTCCTTCCCTCCTGCATCACTGATCTTTCCCTCTCTAACGATCCAGGGGATCATTCCCATTGGTATATAAACATAGTGTAAAATGCCATTAAAAACACAAAGCTTTCTTACATCTTACACCCTCCCCCAAGATATGATACCATTTCTCTGGTTTCTTGAGATACTCATTATGTCCAATTCTCACCTTACATTCTCTCTTGAGCCCACTCCACTCAGGCTTTGTCCTTCCGGTGCACCAAAGCTATTCTTTGCAAAGTTATGGAAGACCTCCAAGTCGCCAAATCCAGTCATCAGTTCTCAGTCCTCATCTTCAGTTACTCACCAGCATTAATTGCTTCTTCCTTGAAATGCCTCTTGTAGTGTCTGGGACAGCTTGGTCTCCTGATTTCCCATCTAGCTCCCTACGTGTTTCTGTTCTGTCTCCTTTGTAGCTCCTCCCTGCTTTCTCGTGTCTAAATGTTGGAGAGGCCCACCAGGGCTTGGGACTATGCCTCATTCTCTTCTCCATATACAAGATTTTTCTGATTTTTCTCAAGGCTTCATATGTTGACAACTCTTAAATTAGCTTCTCCTGTCTTGGCTTCTCCCCTGAGCTCTATACACTTGTAGACCCAACTTTCTATCACCTCCTAGGTGTCTAACAGGCGTTTTGAACAGAACTCTTGATTTTTGTGTTCTCTTTGTCTTTCCCATCTGTATGACACCATGATTCAGCTAATTATCTGTGCCTCAAATCTAGGAGGGACCTTTGAGTCCACTCTTTTCCTTATACCTCAACATCAATATATGATCTTTAAAATATAGCTCAGATTCATTCATTTCACAGCACTTACACTGCCAGCACCTTCATCCGAGCCTCCATAATGTCTCTTGGGTTTCTCAAAGGCTCCTCACCCCACCTCCTGGTGTTCTTTGCACCTCCTTTCAGTCAGTTTTTAGAACAACGGTCAGTAATGTTGTCCAAAGCAAAACTGCTTACAATCTTTTAATGGTCCCCAATTCTCTTTAAAAATAAAAATTCCCTGCAATTCTACATGATCTGGTCCCAGCAATCCCTCCAACTGCATCATCCACACTGTCTGGCTCCATCAGCTCCAGCCACACCAACTTGCTCACTTGTCTTTGCACACTCCAAACTTGTTCCTGCCTTAGGGTCTGTGTGCTTGCCCCTCACGTCTCCTGAGATGTGCTTCCTCCAAAACTGCAGATTGCTTTCCAGGTGCACTAAATTCTTTTGTTCAAATAGCACATGTTAAGAGAGACCCTTCCTTGAAAATCCACTCCTAGTTAGTCCTTAATATTCTCCTTTAGTTTCTTATTCTGCTTTATGAGATTATATATTTCTTTGTTTATTGACTATTATCCTTCATGCTAAAATGTAGGTTCAGTGATTATGAGAAATGTGTCTATCATGTGAGAATCAACTTATTCACTGACATACCTCTAGTGAATAACCCTTAGCATGGTGTAGGTACGCAATATATATTTGTTGAATGGCTATATGTTTGAATTATTTTTGATATTTGACATATCAGCATTGTTGTATCCTTTTTGTGGATTGTAAGTTTTATAACTTAAAAATATTCTTTGTTCCAGTTAATGTTCTGGTCTTAGACTCTAGCTTATCTGATACCAATACTTTTTGCCCATTTTCTTTTGTTTACATTAGACGTCTACATCTTTGTGTATCTCTTTCTAGTTATTAACTTGTGTTCATAGTGGTAGCTCCTGTTTCATTCCAGTTTGGCAACTCCAGATTGAATTGTTTTTTGGGATTAGTGGCTTTAGCAGAGTCTAAACCCACATAGAAACATTAACAGTTGGAATTCCTTTTTTAAAAAAAAATGTTTATTTATTTTTGAGGGAGAGAGACAGAGCATGAACAAGGGAGAGGTAGAGAGAGAGGGAGACACAGAATCTGAAGCAGGCTCCAGGCTCTGAGCTATCTGCATGGTGTCCGATGCAGGGCTTGAACTCACAAATCATGAGATCATGACCTGAGCTGAAGTTGAACACTTAACCGACTGAGCCACCAAAATGCTTGAACAATTGGAATTCAGGCAGGTTTCTTGGAGTTGACACCTTGAATAAGAGCCTTCTCATGGGACGTGGAAGGGGTAAAGGAAAGGAATGGAATCTGTGGGCTCTCTTCATTTGTTTTTGTTGAGTTTGAATATCATTTGTGTACAAGAAGCTAGGATGGGGGTGCCTGGGTGGCTTAGTCCATTAAGTATCCGACTTCTGCTCAGGTTATGATCTCACGGTTTGTGGGTTCGAGCCCCGTGTCGGGCTCTGTGCTGACGGCTAGCTCAGAGCCTGAAGCCTGTTTCAGGTTCTGCCTCCCTCTCTCTCTGTCTCTCCCCTGCTCATGCTGTCTCTCTCTCTCTCTCTCAGAAATGAAAAAAAAAAAAGAAGCCAGGATGGGAAGAAATGTGGTCTTAGGTAAAGTTGTTAGTAGATAAGCATATTTGAGAGCCCTAATGTTTTGCTCTGAGTGGCATGTTTTCCACCAAGTTCATTTCTGAATAGATTTTGGTACTGAATGACAGTACATGAGAGAATTCTGCAGGAATTTTACCCACTTACTGTAAATCACATTACAGTTAAACTTTTCTCTGAACACCATTTTCACAACAGTTATTCTAACCTGGGACCAAGACTGTCATTTCTCCCTCATTTTAATCCTTAATATTGCTGTTCAAGGCCCATCTGCACTCACAGCTGAATGGGGAAGATTAGGCAGCTGTGAACAATAAAAAGACTGAAGCACATTTATGCTCTCTTGGTGACATGTCCAATGTGATGATCCTCAAAAAATTTTTTTAATGTTTTATTTATTTCTGAGAAAGAGAGAGACAGTGTGAGCAGGGGAGGGTCAGAGAGAGAGGGAGATACAGAATCTGAAGCAGTCTCCAGGCTCTGAGCTTTTCAGATCATGACCTGAGTCAAAGTCGGGTGCTTAACCGACTGAGCCACCCAGGCACCAGCCATCACCCCATGTGATGATCTTCTAAAACTCTGTCTCACCCCACCCCCCCAAAAATCATAGAATATTTTCTCTTGTCACCAGCTCTAAGTCAGTTGCTAATACTGTAAAACTAATTCCTCACTGTTCTAAACAAGTGTGTCACTCACCTAAATATCCTTTTTGACAGAAGCAACTAGATAGCTAATAGTCCCTGGTCATGTGAATAAAGTAGTAAAAGAAACATAAATTTGAAGAGGTCATCTGGGGATTTTTATCCCTTTTAAATTTTATTATAAACTTACTACCTTCAGAAACCTCTGTAATATACCAGCAGGTAGATGTCCAAGTTTGACCATCAGATCCAAGAATGAGAGTAGATTCTAAGACGTAATTACCGGTAGCACTGATTTAGCCAAGAAGATCTGTACAGTCTCCACTGGACATCGAAGCTTGCTTAACTGAAATTCACAAAAATCAATACGACCTTCTTGAACTTTTATATTTCAGCGCACTTGTGGATTGATTGGTAAGTCTCCTCTGTATTGTGAGGTTGAGAAAAACAAAGAAACAAAAACCTCAAGTAAAATTAAAGACCTGGGGAGGATTTCCTGTTCCTGCTTTGATAAGTAGGTTCTCTTCCTTGCCAATTTGTCAACTTTCTTTTTTTAGCATTTCCTAATATTCACTCATTTATTTATTCATTTACTCATTCATTTATCATTTACTGAGTAATTTCTATGTGTTAAGCATTGCTCTCAGATCTATCAGTGAACAACATAGACAAATTCTTGCCTTGTGGAATGTTCGTTTTATTAAGGGGAAAATAATGTTGTAGGAATAAGCAAATAGACACATAAAATGACAGTTTGTGAAAAGTGCTGTAGGGAAAGATAAACTTGAGAACCCAGAGGGTAGTCAACCTCATTATTGAAGAGTGGCAATCTTTTACTCTCTAGTATGTGATTATTAGATATCCCATTTAAAAGGCATTCCAGCTATCATGTTAAATTTCAAGACTTGGTTTTGTTTACGATAATTGTTCTATGCGGGAGTACCCAGAATGGCTGCATTGGAATTTCCTGGAGGTCCTTATTGAAAATACAAATTCCTGGGTCCCACCCAAGATGCAGTACACCATAATCTTTGTTGGGGGTAGGGGGCGGGATAAGGCCTTAGCTTGTGTGCCATTGAGTGAGTATACTGGCTAAGTGGATATACTGGCAGGCTAGGAATCACTGCAGCTATGTAAGGAACATAAAGGGTATTAAGCACAGTCATTCTCTCAATTATTAATAGATGGAGAAATCTGTTAGGAACAGTGTGGGACAGTCTGTGGCTTTTGTTGACTTTTCCTCATCCTTAGTCTCTCTAGGCTGGAAAAGGTCAGAATAAGCTTCATGACCTCAATGTAGAGCCTCAGTTACTGAGATTCCTGTGGCACCTCAGGATCGCTTTGAGGTCAAATTGGGCAGTTATTTTGGTAAATGGGGTGGGGATTTATAGTTGGGCACGACTGTGATATCTAACTCTTTGAACTGAATACACAATGGTTTGAGATAAATTGTGGATGCGCCTCATGTGATAGAGAATAAGAGATGATCACTCACATCTGGGGTGTGGCTGTATTGTGACAACCTTAGCAACTTAACAGGCAAGAAATGGACCTGATTTTCAAAAATTACGAGATAGTAATTTTTTTAGTAATTTTTGACTCATGTTCAATTTTTTAAAAAAAATTTTAATGTTTATTTTTTAGAGAGACAGAGACCAAGCATGAGCAGAGGAGGGACAGAGAAAGAGAGGGAGACACAGAATCTGAACCAGGCTCCAGGCTCTGGGCTGTCAGCACAGAGCCCAACGTGGGGCTTGAACTCACAAACTGTGAGATCATGACCTGAAGTGAAGTCAGACATTCAACCCACTGAGCCACCCAGGTGCCCCTGTTCAATTTTTAACAGGACTTTGGACAATAATCTTGCATGAAGTCACTAAGTTAATTAGCTGCAATATTATTTGTAACTAGTCAACCTCAGATCTATCAGGATGTTATATTGCTTGAGGTTAGAGATTCTGTGGAGGATTTAATGACTGTGGTTATATTCTGTGGCGACCTTTCACATATCTACCTTTAGATTGATAAATCACCTGAGGAACTTAAAAAAAAAAACAAACCCTGCCCCACCCCCAGATATTTGGAATCAATTGGTCTGAAGTTGAGTCTGGGCATCTTATTTATTTATTTATTTATTTTATTAAACATCTTGAGTGATTCCGCTGTGTGGCCCGAGGAGAGGATTACTGTTCTGTGGGTTACAAATGTGCTGCCTCGGCCTTCCTCTGTCCTTGCACAAGAACAGACCTCATTTGCTCTTATCAGGCCTCATCTCTTCCCCTAATTTTTGTATTCAACCAGAAACAGAACACATTAGCCACACCCAGGTACCTGTCAGGGAATGGGCTCTTAATCGTATTTCTACTCAGTAACCATCAGATGTTAATGCAGATAAACATTACTAAGCATCTTCCCATAAAGATTTATTGAGTTCCGCTCAGATAAGGGAAAAGAAAAAACCCAAGTATTACTATAAAATGAGTAATCACTAGTTTCTACTTTTTAGCCACCAGCAGAATGTCTTAGTTATTGTAAACTTTCTTGTCATTTTACTTTTAAAATGTTTACTTATTTATTTTTAAGAGAGTGAAATAAAGTGAGAAAGCAAGAGAGAGAATCTTAAGCAGGCTTCATGCTCAGCATGGAGCCTGACGCTCTCATGAACTGTGAGATCATAACCTGTGCCAAAATCAAGAGTCTTTGAAGCTTAACCAACTGAGCCATGCAGACAACCCATCTCTTGTCTTTATATAATTGTGTCTTACAATATTTAAAAATTTTGATATGTAGAGATCCCTTGTCCTTGCATTTGGATGACAAGTTTTTAAAAGAAGGGACTTTGTCTATTATGTTCCAATCTTTTACCTCTCTTATGTTTCCAGAACAAAAATGGTGCCAGGAATCTGGTAGGTGTCTGATAAATGTTTTAAAAAGGATGAATAAATTAATAAATGAACAATTGATCCTTGCATCTCAGGTGACAGAATTTTAATTGTACCTCCTTAGAATTGTAAATATCTAGGGAAATGTATCAAGCATTTTAAGTCCAACAATAAAAGCAAGTACCCTAAGTTCTATTAAGAAAACCAAATAAATCCCGATAGTGACATCCTTTCCTAGGTAGAGTCAGGCCTTTGTCTTCTTTCTGCTGAGTATTCTGTACTCCATACCTTTAGCAAGTCCACAGCTAAATGAGAGCCTCTATGCATGCTTAGCAGAAGAGGCGATGGATGGCAATTTATCAGTTTCTTTCTATGTTGGTGGCTAAAACTTATGGCTCTCAGCACTCCCAGTTGCCAGTGATTGATGGGCTTGTTTACTACTTCTCCCTTTGGTCTGGAGGGAGATACTGAGTGGGGTTTCTGCCAGCACTCTGGAAGGTTTGGCTGAGTCCCAGAGCCAAGAGTTCTGCAGCCCAAGCTGTGTTTACCCCTCAGAAGCCCTTGGGCTTTGGGGGATTTTAATCACTTTCCAAACAGATGCATTGCTGTTAGGATGGACAAGGTATTGAAACTCGCACTCTGCTCAGTAGAACCTAAATTCTGTTCAGTCACGAAAGTGTCCATTTTTTGCTTCCAACAAAGAAATTACGTGGAAAATATTGTGTCTTCCAACTTCATTCCTGTTTCCACAGTTACGTTTCTGACCATAATAGAGAGGCTACTAAATTCTAAGCTCAGGTTATGAATAACACCTCTTTGGTTGAACAAGAGAGTTAAATGGAAGCTTATATGTGAAATTCCACTAAACTCCCTGTGCAAGCTTACACAAAATAGTATGCAATTTGCAACTTTGAGAAAGAGAATTATGTGTGTGTGTGTGTGTCCATGAAGAATTATGTTTCACACGTACAGGTGACATGTGTTTACTTT
Source organism: Proteles cristata cristata (assembly GCA_017311185.1). Classification (NCBI taxonomy): domain Eukaryota; kingdom Metazoa; phylum Chordata; class Mammalia; order Carnivora; family Hyaenidae; genus Proteles; species Proteles cristata. Next base: position 695,938 of record JAESUZ010000832.1, read on the forward strand.
TCATTATCTGACAAGGTCCACAGTGTGTTACCTAATTGCAAACATTGGCTTTCACACAAAAATAAAACTTACTTTTAATTTCATAGAACTGTCCTATGAAGAGGAACAGTTAAATTCTCACCAGAACTTAAGCCAAAAATAATAAAAAATCTTTTTTTCTTGTGCCTTCTTGTGGCCAAGAAAACATCATATACACAGTCTGAGAATTGACTTGTATTGCTTTGTATGCCGGGCATCCTCTCTCTTTCTCCCTTTTATCCATCCTGTACTAGGTGTTGCCTTCTCTGAAAAGCCCATAGAAACCAAATCTGGTATTTTTATTGTGTTGAAAGGATTCTGGTAAAAACAGGTTCTAAATAAACATGACAGGTGTCAAGAAGAGCAGTTGGATTTGGGTTCGAGGTCTAACAGATGGGAAAACATGAAACTGGAAATGGAGAGAACAAACCTTTGGTTCTCTGATACAGACACCATTGTGGTTGTGGGCTTGTGACCATTTCTAAGAGCTGCTAGCCACCAGCCTTCATCAAACTGTGACGCTGAGTTCAAAGTGAAGAATGTCGAGAGAATGATATTGAAGACAGATGTCCCTTACAGGGATAGCAAGAGAGGGGAGGAGTCTGTATCTACTGACTCAAAATTTTGGTTAGATAAATACACTGTTTTTCTGAACATATCTTTGGTGAATAAAGACTCTTTATAAAAAAAATTGCCTGTGCTATAGTAATAAATAGATATTTTATAACTCGTGCTAGGTTTTCTACCTTTGCAACTTCTGATTCTTTAGGTCATGTGAGTCAGGATCTGAACACTGAATATTGTCAGTAACAAATTATTTCACTAGCTCTAGTCTTTGTAGAATCTCCCTGTACCCTAGTGTTTCTGGAAACATCCAAGGCATTTTTTTGTTTTTAAGCTCACCAATATACCCTTTTTAGCTATAACAGGTCAACTGCCATTTCTTCTTCTTCTGCTCTTAACTTCCTGAGGGGTCTGTTGCCGAGAACCTCAATTTTCAGAAAGTCTTGTAAGAGAGCGTTTCAGTTGCTGCCACCATGTACAGCATATGTGAGTCACTATGCTGGGACTCTTTTGGCTGCAAGTGACAAGAGCCAAGGTTAATTGCGTCTTGATTGGCTGATGAAATCCAATGATAGGATTGCAGTGATCTCAGGAGCATGGGGAATGGGGGAAATCCAACCTTCTCAGGAGTCTTCCTTTCTCATCTCTTTCTTTTGTCTCTGCTTTATTCTTTAAGAAAAAAAAATAATGTTTATTTTTGAGAGACAGAGCACGAATGGGGGAGGAGCAGAGAGAGAGGGAGACGCAAGATCTGAAACAGGCTCCAGGCTCAAAGTCGTCAGCACAGAGCCCAACATGGGGCTCCAACTCAGGGGCTGAAGTCGGTTAAGCTGAAGTCGGATGCTTAACTGACTGAGCCACCCAGGCGCCACCTCTGTGTTATTCTTATCTTTAGACTAGCTGCCTCTTCTCCAAGCCACATGTTGATAGTATCTAATCCTTGTACTTCCTAATCCAGGCTCCCGAAAGTGAACGTCATCTCTAGAATTTCTAGAATTTTCAGGCAGGGGCCTTGTTGGCTCAGTGTGGGTCTGTGCTCTCCCCTGGATCAATCAGCTGTGGCTGTGAGGAAATAATACTATGATTGGCTGAGCTAGAGACAGCGTCCCACTCCTGGACCAGTCAGCGGGGGTCAGCCAGCAAGCTCACGTGCTTACCCGGCTGCTAAGTGATGTGTGGTCAGCAGTGACATCTGTCTTCATCACCACTGAATAGACCTTCTTAGAAGTAGGCATTAAAAAATCGCAGAAAGAATGGATTGTGAGTGTACATGCGTGTGTGTGCATGTGTGTATGTGTGACGTGGAGGGTTGGGGAGTAGAGAAGAAGGGTTTCTCATCGTTTGTAACACTGTCTTTTCTCGCTGATGCTAGAGAGACAACACTGAACCGGATGGAAGGTGTTCCATGGTTCCAACGTCATGCTGACTTCTAACGGGGCAAACTCTGGGGGTCATCTCTTCTACGTTCCATGCTCCAGTGAGGTAAAGAGAATTCCTTTCCCATGGCTGCCGCTGCTGCGGTCTGCTCACATCTGCTGAGGGCAGGCTGTGCTCGAGCTGTTCTTGCGTGTTAGTCACTGGCACCTGGGAGTAATGGTAGATGGCGGATGCTTTTGCCCTTGTTCATGCAGACCACACAGGACCGTTGCTGACATGGGGAGAGCCTTCTCCTGCTCACAGGCCAGAGTCTCGACAGCAGTGGAGGGGGGTTTTATGTGTTCCTTCAGCTGTATCTGTGGGTCCTTCTCTCTGGGACTCCACGGTGAGTTCATTGCTGGAGGGCCATCTCAGACCCCAATATCATGTTCCGCTGTTAAAAATTCCCCTTTCTTCTGAGATTATGGCATCTGGACTGTGTAAAGTTTGTGTTCCTGAGTAATCCTTCCTTTAGGATCAGTTATTTCCCACATGTTCCTGTGGGCTTCCTGCAAATCATGCTGTGGTGAGTCTGTTCTGTCCTCCAGACATGCCTAGACATGGCTTAATCTTGACATTGGAGGTTTTTTTTTTTTTTAGATGTTCATTTATTTTTGAGAGAAAGAGAGAGAGAGAGAGGGAAAGAGAGAGCAAGTGAGTACATGAACTGGGGAGGAGCAGAGAGAGGAGACACAGAATCTGAAGCGGGCTCCAGTCTCTGAGCTGTCAGCACAGAGCTCTACACGGGGCTCGAACTCAACAAACCGTGAGATCGCGACCTGAGCTGAAGTCTGACGCCTAACCGACTGAGCCACCCAGGCGCCCCTAAACATGCTGAATCCTAAAGTGCACGTAATTTAGGCTTGAACTGGACCCCTGTGTGGGTGTGGCTGCATAGATTTAGTCAGAATGCCCTAATTCATGACTTCTATTTGTCCATTTCAAACATCCCACACAGGAGGGTGGTTCAGGACCAACTTTGGGTGTCCTTGGGAATGCTGAAAACTGTGTCTTCCCAAGCTCCACCCTTCCCTTCTTGTGTCCATTTATTTCTCTTCTGGATGATGATTGCCCTTTGCCTCAGAGGCATTGATCCACCTAGGTATTCATGTTAAAAACATGAAAACCTTTTAAATATCTGCTGCCATACTGGAATATAAATTGTTTGCTGATTTAATTGTGTACGTGTGTGGGGAGTTTCATTTACGTGGCTCTAGCCAGGGGAGAGGGAGGTGCTCTTTGGTGCGTGGTTGAGCTGGTGGAGGCAGGTAGGACTGAAGGCAGCCTCTGTCCAAAGATTCCATGTGTCCTTGGAGAGAATGAGTCAGGAGGAAGCCACACAGAGGGGCCTAGAGGCTTGTTTTCAGGAGCTTCAAGGATGGAGGGGTAAGAGGTCACTGTTACCTGCTTCTTTGGGAGCTGGAGCTCACCCCAGAAATACTGTCCCCCAGGCCACCAGCTAGTGAGCTGACATCTTCCCCTTCCTTTCTTCCCTGGCCTGGGTGCAGGTCAGTGTGGATTCAGTTTCAGCCACTCACTCTTGTAGCAAAGTGGATATTTTTTTCAGATGTACTGTGTTTACTTCTTATCGATTTGAAAGTAGTGGCAACACAATGGAAAACAATTTGGAAAACAGAAAAGATGAACAAATATGAATGTTTACGATTCAAATGAAAAAGGTCAACTTTTTTGGTATATAATAATTCCTTTGCTTCTTTTCTCAGCAGAGTTTTAAAAAATAAACACAAATAGGAAATAGTTTGATCACTTGAAAGCAAACTTTTCTATCACTTGTTTTACCTATCCATTCTATTTGCCTTTTATATACATTTTCGCATGGTCTTCATAACCCTTTGGCATGTTTTCAACATAAATTAAGTTTGTTATTTAATTATATTTTCACCCCCTGATACAGAATGCTTCCTTATTTGATTTTAACTTCTGAAAATAAGGCTTCCAACAATGGAATCTGTTTTTAGAAAAATTCTCTTTAATAATAGATGTGATGCCGCAGTCAGTTTGGAGCTTAGAGCTCTCTTGATAACGGAATTGGGTCATAAGACTGAACCATTTTGCTGGTTGAGATAACCCCAAACACCCATCTATCATTAAGTTCAGTTGGATAGTTATGTAACCCAGCGTAAGGGAAAGGGAGAGGAAACATGTTGTATTTCATTTACCATACATGGCCTTCATGATTTGTAAATTCAGAGAAAGGGAATTTGCTACTTCTCAGGCCAGTTCAGGGCTGAAGCTTCTTCTCATCTCTCACTCTATTTTTTTTTTTTTTATGTCTCCTCCAAAAATCTCAACAAAATTTATGTAATTTCTTTTTCATTGATGATCTGGGTAGAAAGGACAGCATCTTACTCTTTCAGCATGCAGAAAGTAAATTTGAGAATTAAGCCACTTTCCAGAGAGTTCAACTTATCTTCCAAGCCCGGTTACCCAAACAAACACAACCCCAGACCACTTCCCAACGGCCTTAATTATCTGACTGTTCAAGTCCATGTGGATTACTTTGGCCTGGGTTGTTTTAATATTGTACTTTCGGTATCTACCTTTATTTACCAAAGAGAGGAAAGTTTATGTGTCATTGTGAATGTCTTACCGATTACTTTAGAATTCTGCCTTGCAGTAAGAGCTGGTTTTACAAGTTTTCTGGTTTGAAAGAATGACAGAAAATACCCCTAAATAATTACCAGAGTAATTCTGGAAATTTGCTCGCTGTGGCTTTAGGCACCACATTCATTAGCTCTACAACTCAAATGTCCATCCTCCAAAACTGGGATGAACTGTGGGGATCAACCACCTCTGGGCAGTCAGTGTCCTCAGAGAGCAAGGGACGGGCTGGGGAGGGGAGGTGCTATTAGTTTCTTTTCTTTTTCAGTGTGGACAAAACCCCTAGTGTGTTAGATTGCAAGTTTATTAAATTTTATTTGTCCCCATAAATAATTTTAAGGAGACTTTGTGTAAAACAAGTTAATTTGAGAGACCATCTGTTTTGGCTTGTGGCTTTGCATTCTCTCTTCTTTGTCTTCATTCTACCTCCCAAATTTATTTCTAATTCTGATTTTGCCTGGTAGAGAAGGTTGAGTTGGCATGTGTGTCTTGAAGCCTGTTTCTAGTCCCAGTAGTTCTAATTGTGCCTTCAGAGGAAGGTCACAGCAAAAGGACCGACGATTGCTTGGCGTGAGAGGCACATTGTCAAGAAAAGAGAAAGGGAATTGGAGTGTTACTTGGCCATCAAAAAGAATGAAATCTTGCCACTTGCAACTACGTGGATGGAACTAGAGGGTATTATGCTAAGCAAAATTAGTCAGTCAGAGAAAGACAAATATCATATGACTTCACTCATACGTGGAATTTAAGATACAAAACAGATGAACATAAGGGAAGGGAAGCAAAAATATAAAAACAGAGGAGACAGATCATAAGAGACTCTTTTTTTAAAATGTTTATTTATTCTTGAAGAGAAAACAGAGCACAAGTTGGGGAGAGGCAGAGAGAGAGGGAGACACAGAATCTGAAACAGGCTCCAGGTTCTGAGGTAGCTGTCGGCACAGAGCCTGATGCGGGGCTCGAATCCACGAACTGTGAGATCGTGACCTGAGCTGGAAGTCAGATGCTCAACCGACTGAGCCACCCAGGTGGCCCGGCAAGGGTTCATTTTTAAAGTTTAATTTCAGTGTGAAATCCGAAGCCATATCAGTGAGCTATCTGTGTGCTGTTACATTCAAATCTTTTTGTGACTGACTCTTGTAACCACATTTAGTTTTATAACAGCCTGCGTTGGTTATTTGGAAAATATTGGTTCACTGAGTTACGCATAGTTTCTAAATGTTAACACATTTTGTGACACAATATGATGAGACTGCATTAATTTATATCATGACAGATCCTATCAGAAAAGCCTGTATTACAAAGTTGTCAACCTCAATGTTGGGTATGAGGTTTTAAAGCTTGTATTTTTGTTGAAAGCTCAAATTTGGTCATTGGCAACAAATACTACCTGTTGTTTTCCTTAAAGTAACAGGCTTGCGTTGTTCATTTTGGAGAAAATGTCTGACAACTATGCAAGTTGAATAATCACAATCAAGACTGTCAGTGGATCTGGGGTACTTGGGTGGCTCAGTCACTTAAGCGTCTGACTTCAGCTCAGGTAGGCTCAGGTCATGACCTCACGGTTTGTGGGTTTGAGCCCCGCATCAGGCTCTGTGCCAACAGCTGCCTCAGAGCCTGGAGCCTGCTTCGGATTCTGTGTCTCCCTCTCTCTCTGACCCTCCCCTGCTCACGCTGTATCTCTCTCTCAGAAAGAAATAAAAAAAAAAAAACTTTAAAAAAAAATTAAAAAAAATATTGTCAGTGGATCTTTCAGACAAAATGATGTTCCATGAAAAGAGCAGCTTTTCACAACTGGAATGATGGTCCATGTGTTTTTCCTCAAGACCAACATTGCTCTTCGATATGCAGCAGAAGAGCTTTAAAAGTTGCTAAAAGAATAGATCTTAAAAGTTCTCATCATGAGAAAAAAAATTGAAACCGTTTTGTGGTGATGATGTTAAGACTTATTTGGATCATCTCACTATTTATACAAATGATTCATGTTGTGCACCTGAAAGTAATATATCAATTATATCTTAATAAAAAGTTTTAAAAAGCCTTTAAATGAAGAGTGGAATATGTGGATATGTACTATTTTTTTTCCCACACGATTAAAAATACATGTACTTAAAGCCTAAATCTTAATAAAATTAACATCTCTACTGCTTTATAAAGAACATCAGTAAGTGAAACTGCTGATCCCTGGGTGGCAAGCACTGACTCCTGATTTGGGTTCAGGTCATGAACTCCAAGTTTGTGGGTTCAAGCCTCACGTCAGGCTCTGAGCTGGCAGTGTGCAGCCTGCTTGGGATTCTCGGTCTCCCTCTCTGCCCCTCCTCCACTTGTGCTCTCTTTCTCTCTCTCAAAAAATGAAGTAAAAAACTCTTGCTATTCAGATGTTCATCATTAGTATTATTTTGTTGTATTTTTTGAATATAGTTGACTCACAATGTTACTATAGTTTTAGGTGTACAACATAGTAGTTCAGCTTCCTTATACATTATGCTCTCTATGTTCAACACCAACTGTAGCTATCATCTGTCACCAACCAACACTATTACGATATCACTGACTATATTTCTTATGCAGTACCTTTTATTCCTGTGATTTATTCATTCCATAACCGGAGGCCCGTATCTTTCTCTTTCCTTCAGCCATTTTGTTCATCCCTCCAACACTCTTTCCTCTGGCAACCATCAGTTTGTTCTAAAAATTTATAAGTCCGATTGTGCTATTTGTTTGTTTTGTTTTGATTCTACATGTGAGTGAAACTATATGGTATTTGTCTTTCTTTAACTTATTTCACTGACCATTACACCCTGTATGTCCATCCATGTTGTTGCAAATGACAAGATCTCACTCTTTTTTATGGCTGAATGATACATATCACATGGTTTTAATTCATCCATTTATTTAAATTTTTTAAAAACATTCATTTATTTTTGAGAAACAGCACAAGTGGGGAAGGAGCAGGGAGTGAAGGAGACACAGAATCCAAAGCAAGGTCTAGGATCTGAGCTGTCAGCACAGAGCCAGATGTGGGGCTCGAACCCACAGACCGAGAGATCATGACCTGAGCTGAAGCCGGATGCTCAACTGACTGAGCTACCCAGGTGCCCCTCATTCATTTACTGATGGACACTTGGGTTGGTTCCATATCTTGGCTATTGTAAATAATGCCACAGCAAGCATAGGGATGCACATATCTTCTTCAATTAGTCTTTTCTCATCTTAACTATTTTTATTGAACATACACAATAAACACATTGGGTACCATTGCCTTGAGTTGTGCTTAAGCACTAGCCGTTTCTCCCACTGTTGCTTTGCACTATCTGTGCAAATGCCAACATTGAGGAAACATCACTAACATCATAGTGTTGTTATGAAGATGGCTCTGATATTCTGACTTCGTAGCCTTCCTGAAAGTGACTCAGGGATCACCAGAGGTCCGTGTGCTTCTCTTTTAGAACCATGCTCTAGATCCTCAACAGGTCCTTTTTTTCTGGTCTACATTTTTGGCATTTTATAGAAGCAGACCAAGTGAAAAAATTCTAGGACGTGAAATTTTAATGCTTTTATAGATTACAGGTTTTAGTCTAAAAGAAACAGTGATGTTTCCCACTGTGCAGAAAGAATTTCTAGAAGTCAAAAGCACACAGTTCTCCAATTTGTCTTAGAATGTGAGGATGAAAAACAATTCCAGCCTTTTAGTATTTACTCATTCAACAAATATTTTTAAATGTTTAGTATTATAAAGTTACATAGAAATGAGAAATAGAAAATTTAGAAGTGATAAATATATATTCATGTACTTTTATTACAATGTTTCTAAACATTAATTTAAAATCTATTTTTTCGGTGTATGCTCCATAGAGTAAATTTCATTTGTTTATTTAGGTGAATATATACTTCCAATTTTGTGTAGAAGAATCCTGGTATCAAGTCAATTCTGTAACTAAGGCCAACAGCTACAAAGTTAAAATATTGCATGAAATTGGGGCGCCTGGGTGGCTTAGTCGGTTGAGCATCCGACTTTCGCTTAGGTCATGATCTCGCGGTTCGTGGGTTCGAGCCCTGCATCGGGCTCTGTGCTGACTGCCAGCTCAGAGCCTGGAGCCTGTTTCAGTCTGTGACTCCCTTTCTCTCTGACCCTCCCTTGCTCACGCTGTCTCTCTCTCCTAGAAATTAAAAAAAAAAAAAAAAAATTGCATGAAATTTAAAGTCTTCGCTGCTCCAAGTCCTCTTTCCTGTTTTTTCTCTTCCTTGCCCTCACCATCCTTCTCCTTCCCTGCCTTCCTTCTTTCCTTCCTCTGTTTCTTTTTCCTTCCCTTTATTTCTTCCTTGCCTTCCATTTGTGGAGAAAACTTCGTTTTTAAAAAATTATCGGTAGTGTACAATTTTCAATCTGTTAAAGGCTTTTTTTTTTGGTCTGTTGTTTTTGTTTTTATTTATTCTTTTTTTTGTTTTTTAATTTTTAATATTTTCTTTTAAAGACTTATTTATTTGGGGGAAAGTGCAAGTGGGGGAGGGGCAGAAAGAGGGGGACAGAGGATCTGATGCGGGTTCTGTGCTGACAAGGTGACCGCAGTGAGCCCCATGTGGGGGCTCAAACTCATGAACCACCAGATCATGACCTGAACTGAAGTCTGACACTCAACCGACTGAGCCACCCAGGTGCCCCTTATTTTTATTTTTAGAGTCTGTTTTTGCTAAAATGTATTCCTTGGAGTGCATCTGAAATAATTTTTACATATCACTCCTGTCTTCCTTTTTATTTTTCTTTTCCCTCTACAAGTACCTTTGTGAATTCCTTTACATGCATAAGGTTATCCTTAGAGTTCTATGTGGCAGTGTTAGCACCGACATGCAGAGAGGTTGCTGGGCTCTGGTAGTCTAAGAACTGTGTAGCAGTTAAGAGCTCTGGAATCAAGGGGCCTTATATTCTACTTGTGTATCTAATGACCTTGGCAAAGTTACTTAACCTCAAAAGCCTTGGTTTCTTTATCTATCAAAAGGGACTCATATTAGTACCTATTATATGAAGTTTAATGAAAATACAGTGCAGTGACGGGCATAGAGCTAACATTTAATGTACGTTACTATTACTTCTGAGTCTCCGTGTTCTCAGAATTCATGTGAGATGATATATAAATGAATTCCTTTCTGTATGATTGACTTTTGTGCAAATAAAATTTCTGGAAACTATCAGCTACTGTTCACAAAGAAAATCTATTAATATGAGGAGAATCGCAAATCTGCATGTACGCTCTACACAGATGTCAAAAGAAAATGCAGTTTGTGTTCTCTCCGACTGATTTAATCTTTCTTGTAAGTACCTAATGTATACTGAGTAGGAAAGTGGAACAATTTATTCTAATCCAATTGTTGGGAAAATAAGAAAAGTTATGCACCATAAAATGACCAACAGGATTAAAATAAGCTCTCGTCCCTAGTTTAGAGATCTTCTTCCTGGTTCTTCTTCCTGCCCTGCTTCCCTTGCACTAAATTACTGCTAATGCAGAATGCAGAAGCAGCAGATGATAAATTGTCCCCCATGCTTGTGCTCCGGACTCAGACCTCTGGAGAGGGGTCTATGAGCCTGCTGGTGTGAAATAAAACTCAGATCCACCAAGATGTCCGAGTGCCGCTTCGTTTCTCCACCAGTGATCCAGCCTGGTTCCGTAACACAGTAATTGTAGTTTAATGCAATAGTTTAAGCCTTTAGGCAAACTGGTATTCTTTTGGTCTAAATTTTGGTATTTCAGTTTCCTTCTTTTCAACCTGCTTTTCTCCCACATGGTATCTTGGTCTAGTGGAGATGGGTATCCTGTGGTGAAGGGAAAGAGACAGTCTTTAAGATGTATCTTTAAGGCTATATATTGTCCTCCAGTCCCTGTGGAAATGACTCTTGTTTGCCTATGACCACTCTTACCCTGTTATCCTTAGAGACTGAGGTTGTTGTCTTCTCTACAAATCAGGGAGGCAGATGGGGGTGGCTAAGTAGCTCTTTGGTTGCTGGCCATAAGCTCTCTGTGACATGTATTCAATCCTGGAATGCTTTGCCGTCGCCATGCTGATTCCCAAGGGACCCAAAAGAGCTGACTTTTGTGTGTCACCTATCGTCAGGTGGGAACATCTATTTTAGGACAACTCAACTAAGATCCTTCTACTGCCTAATCTCACTGTGCTACAACTTATATTCTGTAACTACCACTCCTTCCCTCCTGTGAAGGGGCTGTGAAGTAGGGCTCAAGTCTTTGTGATTTTAGGCATTACTCCTTGATCAAATATGCTTCTCCTGTCTGGGGCTTTGCTTCTGAGATAAGAGAGCAGGACACACACATCTCACCTACTTTTGCTTGCTTTTCTTCACCCGGGCCAGAAGGATGGGCTTTCTACCTCCTTTATGTCATTTCCCTGGGTTTTGTGACTGGACACCTGCCTGCCTCTCCAAGTGTTTAAAGTGGTGCTTTGTGATTTAGATGTCTCTCTCCAGACAGCCTGCTTTTCAAGTCTGCTCTTTCCCTTCAAGAGGTCAAGAAAGTCAGCTCTGAGATTCAAAGCTGATCAATAGTGTCTTTGTTTAAGGCTCTTTCCTCTCCTAGAGCAGTAACTCAAGGCTCAAATTGATGAAGAAAAGCTGAAAGCATTTACAGGGGAAATTAAGAACATTGCTTAAATATTTACTGAATAATGCCCATTGTTATGTTAATTTACCAAATATTTACAAAATAATGTCCATTGTTATGTTAAGTTACCAAAAAAACGTTCGCCCAACTACAAAACCCATACTTTTTCCAGAGCTCAATATTTGGCAGTGGGCAAGCTTGTGGTCGCTCAGGGCAAGACAGAAGAAAATCAGAAATGAGAAGTTTAAAGAGATTTGAAGTAGTTGGAATTTAGACACAAGGAGTGAGGAAGGAGAGGGACCTATTTAAGATTCTCTTAGATCACTTGTGCCAAGCGTTACTGCTGTAGAAATGGGAAGTATTCTGGAACATTTTCTGATGTTGCTTCAAGACTTAAATATCTTCATTTCAGAGGATTATTAGTAAAATGACTAGTTGCGGTCCAACACATATAGGTCTCACCCACTGGTATATCCAGAATAATTAGGGTGTAATTTAAAATATTGCCAGGGAGAATTTCTTTAAAGTTTCAGCATTTGCTTTGAGACCACCCTAAATGAATTAGGATGCTGGAGTCAGGCTGTCTGGAGTTGAGTCCTAGACCACACTCAAGCGACACATGAAAAGTTCAGTTTTCGGATCTATAAAATGAGGATTATAATAGCATTTGTTGAGTACATAATAGTTGTTGTATGCCGGCTACTCTCCTAAGCGCACGCACGTTAGTTCATGTAATCAGGAAATAACCTCAGGATGTATTATCAGAATCTCTGCAGACGACAAAAGTCGGGTCTCTGAGAGATTAAACTACGTATTCACCATCATATAGTTAGCTACAGGTGAAGGTAGGATTAGAGTCCAGGCAGTTAGCGACAGTTAACACTTTTGGATATACTCTATGCCAGGTGCTAACCTAAGAACCCCATCTCCTATGAGATGGGAACTGTTTTTATCCCATTTTACTGATTAGAAAACAGCACAGACAGGGTAAGTATTTTGTGCAAGCTGACATACTCATTAAGTATGGAGCCGGATCTCCCCAGCTTGGCTTCAGCTCAATCTTTTCATGCTACACTGTGTCAAAGGGTTTTTGTGGGCAGTAACTGAGAAAATCCGTGTGAAATACTTAGCACAGTACCTGGCACAGAGGAAATGCTCAATAAACATGGACTAATTAGTATTAACCAGGAAGTCCTATAAGTTGCCGAGTGTGATTGAGATCATTTAAGCATGGAGTGTGCAGTGCAGGTAAGCCTTTTGTCACATGTGCTATTCTCAGAACTCTCATCATGATTTGGGTTTATATAATTTCATTCATTCATTCATTCATTCATTCATTCATTCCTCCAATCTTGCCTCACACGCCACTTTTAGTATGCCAGCACTGTGCCAAGTGGTTTGGTATGTGATGTGGAAATACCTTTTTGGGAAAAGGCTCATGGATTCATTGTACTGAAGCTAAAGATGAACAGAACAGCTTTAAAAATAAATTCTATATCAGCAGCTGGATTTCTCTCACTAGCAAATTTTAGTGGTTTGAGAGGAACTTGTTCTGGGATTTGGTGATGCTGAGTAACACCCCTTCACGCTACATTTTTGCACTGATTTTGTAACCTTTCCCCACTCCTAACTGAGATGTTATTTTTTAATCTGGAAACTGTGTACCAAAACTTTATAGCTTTTCACTTAATGTCTTGCTCACTTTTATTTCCTTAAGTATTTTTATTTTTAAATTTAATTTGGGAGGGAGGCAAACCATAGGAGACTCTTAAACACAGAGATCAAACCAGGTTGCTGGAGCGGTGGTGAGGAAGAAGGGAAAATGGCTGACAGGCACTGAGGAGGGCACTTGTTGGGATGAGCACTGGCTGTTGCATGTAAGCAGTGGACCACCGGAATCTACCCCCAAAACCAAGAGCACACTGTATACACTGTATGTTAGCCAATGTGACAATAAATTATATTTTAAAAAAGCTAATAAACATGTTATTTATTTAAAAAAAACAAAAACAAAGACTATTTTTAATTATTTTAGCATCTGAAAATTTATTATTGTCAGTTTTCACTATCAAAACTTACGATCTTGGCCTTCCTTCTTGCCTTTGTATATGACCCTAAGAAAGACACTGGCTGTTTGGACAATGTTAGAGCAAACTCTAGGAATGTCACTGATCGCATGACCTTTGCAGCCAAATCCAACAACCAGAACCTCATCATTTTCCTCAGTAAAATTCGAACAACTGTCATTGGTACAAAAATTGTGATTTTTTTTTTTTTTTTTTTTTTTTGCCATTCTCCATCAGCTGGACCCTGTCACACTTCCTGATGGCAGAATCTGGCTGTTTGGCTTTAGCCTCTATTTTTTCCAGCACAATTTCCTTTGCGTGGGAAGTGCCTCCAAAAGCATTGACCTTCAGAGCTATGCCCAGATGGGCTTGCCCGTACCGTTTACCATGCCACTTCTGATCTCCTCGGTGGCTACGGAGCTTCCTGTCAGTTTGGAGACCGAGATACTTGCCCATCCGGCGGATGCCAGGGCCCTGAGCCAAAGAGAGAAGCAGCGCAGGAAGGAGCCACCTATTTCCTTAAACGTTTTAAAAACAGGGCTTCTGTTCTAAATGCCATTTTGCTTCCCCTAAGGGGAAGGAGAGAGTAGGTATAACCTACAAAGCACAGGTCTCAGAATCAGAACACAAGTTCAAAGGCAATTCTCTTGGCTTTTTGACCACTAGCAAGTTGTTTAACTGTGTTAAACCTCAGTTCCCTCCTTTGAATGGAGATAGTGATTTCTACCCCACAAGACGACTGGGTGATTGAATGAAGCAGCGAAAGGCAGAAACCTCCAAAAGAGCTCTTGCTCCTGTAAGGCACGTACTTGCCTTATGTATTTCTTTTCTTTTCTCTCTCTCTTTATATTTTGTTTTGCCTGTATCCAAATATAAATATAAATGTAAATATATATATATATATATTTATATATTTCTCTTCTGGTTTGTCTCTTTTCTGTTTTTTTTTTTTAATGTTTTATTTATTTCTAGGAGAGAGAGAGAGACAGCATGAGCAAGGGAGGGTCAGAGAGAGAGGAAGTGACAGACTCTGAAACAGGCTCCAGGCTCTGAGCTGGCAGTCAACACAGAGCCCGACGCGGGGCTCAAACCCAGGAACTGCGAGATCATGACCTAAGCGAAAGTCGGACGCTTAACCGACTAAGCCACCCAGGCGCCCCTCTTTTCTGTTTTTTATATTATTTTTGCTTCCTCTCCCCTATGTTTGTCTGTTTTGTTTCTTACATTCCACATATGAGTGGACTCATATGATATTTGTCTTTCTCTGACTGACTTATTTCTCTTAGTATAATACATTCTAGTTCCATCCATGTTGTTGCAAATGGCAAGATTTCATTCTTTTTGATCACCAAGTAATATGCCATTATATATATTTGTATGTATATATACACACACCCCATCTTCTTCATCCATTTGTCCTTTGATGGACATTTGGGCTCTTTCCATACTTGGGCTATTGTGGATAGTGCCTGCTATAAACCTTGGGGTGCATGTGCCCCTTCGAATCAGCACTTCTGTATCCTTTGGATAAATACCTAGTAGTGTTATTGCTGCATCACAGGGTAGTTCTATTTTTAATTTTTTGAGGAACCTCCATACTGTTTTCCAGAGTGGCTGCACCAGTTTGCATTCCCACCTGTGGTGCAAAAGAGATTCTCTTTCTCTGCATCCTCGCCAACATCTATTGTTTCCTGAGTTGTTAATGTTAGCCATTCTGACAGATGTGAGGTAGTATCTCCTTGTGGTTTTGATTTGTATTTCTCTGATGATGAGTGATGTTGAGCATTTTTTCATGTGTTTGTTAAACATCCATATGTATTTTTTGGAAAAGTGTCTGTCTGTTCATGTCTATTACCCATTTCGTCACTGGATTTTTTGTTGCCTGTTTTCTCCTTTAGGATTTTGGTGGCTTCCTGTCTTATGTTTCGGTCTTTCATCCATTTTGAGTTTATTTTTGTGCATGGTGTAAGAAAATGGTCCAGGTTCATTTTTCTGCATGTCGCTGTCCAGTTTTCCCAATACCACTTGCTGAAGAGACTGTCTTTATTCCACTGGATATTGTTTCCTGCTTTGTCAAAGATTAGTTGGCCATATGTTTGTGCGTCCATTTCTGGGTTTTCTATTCCATTGTTCTGAGTGTCTGTTTTTGTGCCAGTACCATACTGTCTTGATGATTACAGCTTTGTAATACATTTTGAAGTCTGAGATTGTGATGTCTCCAGTTTTGGTTTCTTTCCCAAAATTGCTTTGGCTATTTGGGGTCTTTTCTGGTTCCATACAAATTTTAGGATTGTTTGTTCTAGCTCTGTGAAGAATGCTGGTGCTAGTTTGATAGGTATTGCTTACAGTTTGAGGGGATCTTAAAAGCCAAAGGGAGTCCAGTGCCTGCTCCAGGTGTGCAGTCACAGCTTCTCTGCTGGGTGGTACCCCTGGAGAGAAGGGCTCAGGTATGTGAAAAGCACTCTAAGGCAGATCCAGTGGATGCTCTGTTGGCGTGAAGGAGATGTCCTTTCACAAAACCCACCATTCTCAGAAAGATCATGTAATTGTTCTTATTTTTTATATGAAAGTCTTTCAAATATTCAAAGATAGTCCTTTCTTCAAATTAAACAACTTTTTTCTTAATCTCTAGGGGTTGCCAATGTTTCCCTCAGAATGCAGAGCACAGAACAGACATGATTACCGACTATCTTTTCAAGCAAATTTCTGTTAAGCCATATCTGTCCCCTATTGCCATGAGGATTTTATTTTCACCTAAAAGAAGATTTTAATAATACCTGAAACAGGATTTAAACTGAGACCTATATGATTTCAAAGATACAGTTTTCCTAGCACCGTATTATTCCATTATAACCTATATTCGAGGCACAGGAAACTCTGATTTTCTCCAAATACCCAGTGTTCTTCATCATAATTCTACACAAACTGTCACTTCTGCTTGTAACACTTTTACTCATTTTTGTCCTGGTAAATTTTAACTCAGTTGTCTATATTCAGGACTCTGCCTTTTGCTCCCTAGGCCCTACCCTGTCCCCCAGCAGACAGCTCTTACTTCATGAGCCCATATGAGACACCTCAGACACATCTATAGAGAAGAAAGTGGAGATGATGGTCTAGGTTTTGCCATTTTTAAGTTTGCTCAATTTTACTTAAAATAATTGAAACTCACAGAGGACTAACCAAGTCAGCAATGCCTTTGAATCAAAGATAATTGAGCCAAATATATTTGCAGAATTTATTCATTTGAAATGGAGTTGGATGGGGCACCTGGGAGGCTCAGTCAGTTAAACATCTGACTTTGGCTCAGGTCATGATCTCCTAGTCATGGATTTGAGTTCCATGTTGGGCTCTGTGGTGACAGCTCAGAGCCTGGACCTTGCTTTGGATTCTGTGTCTCCCTCTCTTTCTGCTCCTCCCCCAACTTATGCTGTCTCTTTTTCTTTCTCTCTTTCTCAAAAATAAATAAACATTAAAAAAAAAAAAAAAGGAAATGGAATTGGGGGAACCTGGCTCAGTCAGTTAAATGTCCTACTCTTAATTTCAGCTCAGGTTATGATCTCACATCCATGAGACTGAGCCCCACGTCAGGCTCTGCACTGACAGTATGGAGCCTGGTTGGGATTCTCTTTCTCTTCCTCTCTCTCTGTCCCTCCCCCTGTTCATGTGTGCTGTCTTTCTCTCTCAAAAATAAATGAATAAAATTAAACATAAGAAAGAGAAATTTTTAAAAATGGAGTTGGAAATATTTCAGGAACAGATAGAGGTCTTTAAGCAGAGTAATCTTTTTTCTAATAGGAAATCCTATAAATCTCCCCAAATATACCATTTTCTAAAAGTTTTCAGTAGAATTCAAGTTTATTTTTTAAATAACAGAAACACAAATAAGTTACCTTTGTTGTTAGATCCTTCTGGACATTTTGAAGCAAGAAAACATTTTAAAAGTTTTTCCGCTTTGAAAAACATTAGGTAGCTTGCTTTCCATCAAGTCATATTTTGTTATATATTTTCCTATTATATATTAATCACAGAAATGAATATTTTACTTAATGTTAGCGGACACACACTAACATTTCTGCTGAGACTTTCCCTGAGAGTTTGCTCCTTTCTGAGCTTTGAGGACAGTGACTGCCTGATACCTAATGACCAAGAGGATTAATTTCTGTTATATTTAGAAACATAACTGCCCACGTGTTACTACAACCAAGTGTTAGCCAGCAGCTTTAGCTTTCACAAAAGCAGCTTTATTTTCTTCACGTAATGTCTAGAAACACTAGTGAGGTTGCTTTTTCTTTTTTTGGTTATTATCATTATTTTTAAAATCACCATTTTATTTTGATCAGTGCTGCCTGGATTCTATTTTCTCTCTCATTTTTGATAATAGCAGACTGCCTTAACACATTAATTGAACTCTGTTCTTTTAATGGCTTTTCTTTTCTCAAGAATATAAATCAATAAACTTTGCAAAGTGCAAAGAAAAGGTCTTGCTGTAGTTGAATATCAGAAAACTCAATATATCTACTCAGAGCATGTCCTAAAGTCATGTGACATAGGTCATGTAAAAATAGTTGTAGCAATTTACTCTTCAGCATGCATGTATCGGTCACAGGAGGGCATCCAGGAGTTCTGTGAAGTTCTTGAATTTCCTGTCCTTTTTCTTTAGTTGCTTTGAAATTTGAGAAAGAACAGCCTTGCAGCTGCTGGCCACAGAGCTACCACGTAAGACATATGGTTAAAGCAAAGAATGGTGTTAGATTCTTATTGGAAAGAACACATAGGGTCTGTTAACCTCATCAATTGCTAATAACAACAAAGCGTGGAGATTGTTGAGTGACTTTTAGACTCAGGATATTAGAGAATCAGAGACTCAGAGAATCAAAATGACAGGTGGGGACCTCTTTCTGCATTTACTAAGAACATTTAAGATCATAACTCAAATGCCCTCCAGGCAGGTGACAGGGTCAGGTGAAACTAGAGATGGGTCAGGTGAGGATAGCGGCCTGCTGTAATGCACATCCCCACCTTCAGGAAGAAGCTTCCATTCAGCGATGGTGTGTTATTATTATTACTCTAAGGGAATGCAGTCCGTGCTGCACATAATGGGATTTCTGGAAAAGACAGAAATCTGGATTTTAATGTAAAAGTTTCTGGGCTACTTTGCCCAACTGCACAAATTGTGAAAGTACAGCCTATGCAGAGGCACATACTATGCCTAAATGCGAAAAAACCAAAAGATTGAGCAAGCATTAAATTTGACCCATTGGTGGGCAATTTGCTGTTTCCAGTTTATACTGTTAGAAAGTTTTTTGTTGTTATTGAAACAAGATCTGTTTTCTAGTAGCTTTAATTCCTTGGATCTTAGGGTCATGTCAAACAAATGTAATTTTTATGCACAAACATACACACACAAACAGTGTTTCAAATATTTGAAGTCAGTTATCATATTTCTTTACTTAAATTTAGGGTCTGGGGAGCCAGTCATGGAAATAAGTTGTTAGTGTGTTACGAATGAACAGTAATGAATGTAGGCTAGTTCTTTGGTGCTCACTTTTCCCCCATCTGAATGATGACAGTAACTTTCATAATAATGCATCCTAGAATCTTGCCTTAAATCAAGGTCAAGACAACTAGTCTATTGCTTGGAGGATCTGTCAGTCTGTGGTCTACCCGGTAGAGAGCTCTAAAGTTCTGCCACCTGTGGGCTTCTTCCTGCCAAGTTCTTGAACCCATGAGAGCATGCCTGGCGGGGTATTCAGTGAGCGGGATCCTAAAATAGTCTGTTGTGTTCACACCTGGTGTTGAGAGAACTTGGAAGGAATTTAGCCCCTTGGTGACTTTATGAACTTTAGACTATATCCTCTCTCATTAATGCCCTCTGTATGTGTGGCCTGTATCAGACTACAAGGACATGCTTAAAAACAAGTAGTAAGGACTACTGAGTTTGTGGTGTGCACAGTTCCAAGTGTGCTCTCTCTCTCTCTCTCTTTTAAGTCATTAAATGCTCATGATAACTCTATGAGGTGTTAGTCTTGCCTTTTACTGACGAGACTCTTCACAAGAAACCTACTCAAGGCCACACAGTTCATCAGTAATAAAACATGGATTCAAACTCTAGTGTTTGGCCCCAGGATGTGTACATCTTCCTTCCTATAGCTCTGCCTAGGTCCCTGGGTGTTCAATATCAATTCAAATCCTTTCACAGACTGGAACTAGACTATTAAAAAAACAATGATTTTGGGAGAACTGGGATCTACTCGCTGCCCTGTGTCTGGCTCTCAGCCAGCCTGACCTCTCGTGTGCCTCCCACACCACCTCTGTACCAGCCCACACACAGTGGCAAACTTCCAGGGCATCCATACATGGCTGTGGAAGTCTTGTTGCTGACCTGTCTGGAGGCCTCCTGTCTCCATCCAATATTGAGCTTCAGGCTTTGCAGTCACTGTGTTCCCTGACTGGGAACGTGGGGTTTGTCATTGGTCCGCTCTATATCTGAATCTTGATCTAACTGGACTTTTTAGTGTTTAATGGCTCATGCGGTCCTGTCCCTGCCGAACCCCAGACTGACATGGAGTTGCATTTGGGTTCTACAGCTTAATGGCTGTGAGACTTTGAATGAGTTAAGTATCTCTTCAAGGTTTACCCCTTAGCAAAAGGGAGGAATTATTTTCTGGATTGTCAAGTAACAAGTAACATACGTAATATAGTCTAGTACTGCATCTAACACAAAAGTGTTCAAATGATACGTCTTATATTCCAGAAATTTTACTGAAAGTAGGAACTAAGTAACTTCCACCCACACTTTTAAAATCTCGACTTTTACCCTAAGCCTCAGATGGCTGCCCAAGTAAAAGACAAAAGTACTTGTGCAGTGCTTTGAATAGTTATCGAATCCAAGTTAAAAAAAAAAAAAACCAAAAAACTGGGCCCTAACATGTCCTTACCCATGAGAACAATTGATTCGATGTGAGTTTATCAGGAATGATCAATCAGAATGATCATTTACAGTATACATGTAATGAAAGAAACATAAAAATTTTGTTATGCATTAATTTATTTAAGCTACCATTTTATAAAGAAATTTTGAAAGGATGGATTATGCTATGTTTATCTGATTCTTCTTTCTTTTTTAAACCTGTGTGCTACCATCTATTCTCTATTGGCGGGTTCAAATGAACTTGACTTTAAAAAACACTCACTTACTGGAATATTTAGAAAATAAAGAAAAATATAAAAAAGAAAATAAAAATTACTTATAAACAATTGCATAAATCAGATATAAATGCAGATAACATTTTGGTGTGTATCCTCCTAATTTTTTTTCTTTGTAATTGTAAAGTAAATAAAGATATAATAATAAGAAATACAGATAAGAATTTCCCAAATCATTAAACTGTTTATGAAAAATAAATTTTAAATGTTGATATAGGAATCCCATCCTGTGAGGATATGGCCATATTTAATTAACAAGTTACCTGATACCGTTCCAATTTTTACTTCTTTTTTATATTAAAAATTGTTTTTAATTTTATTTATTTTTAAGAGAGGGAGAGAGAATGTGTGTGTGTGTGTGTGTGTGAGTAGGGAGGGGCAGAGAGAGAGGGAGATGTAGAACCTGAAGCAGGCTCCAATCTCTGCGCTGTCACAGAGCCTGCCACAGGGCTTGAACTGACAAACTGTGAGATCAGGACCTGAGCTGAAGTCAGACGCTTAACCGACTGAGCCACCCAGGTGCCCCTCCAATTTTTACTTCTATAAAATGAGCGTCTTTAAAGGATATGGCTTTTCTCTTTTTTCTTCAGCTCTTTAATCCCCTTTCTCTGGTTAGGACCACCCCCACCACCCACCATAGAAGCTGAAAGATATGCCAGATATTTGATTTCCCAGCCTCCTTTGCAGCTAGCATGGAGTCTCCTAGACCTAGAATGGAAAGATAGCCCACTGAAGAAGGAGGGCTGTGCAAAATGTATGTGCTGAGAAAGGGGGCAGCCTGTTCCCTTCATGGACAGTGGCAGTGGTGTCAGCAGCGGCGCTGGGGGTGGCACTGAGTTAGAAAATGTGAATATTTCAAATCTCCTTATCTTTATTTAAATATGCCCTTAAAAAGGCTAATTTAACTTTCATTCCTGCAGCCACGAGCATACCCAACCTAATCCCTTTACTTCCAAGACATGCGTTTCCATAAGACACACTGCCTCAAAAGCTATTGTCCTACAGGGGAAAGATGTCAGTATGATGTGGAATTCCTTCCGGGCATAAGCAATGTCACCATAGTGGTCAACACGTAACAAAAACTGAGGGCAAATTACATGAACACAGTGAGAAGCAGCAAGCTGTAGGAGAACACAGTACTTACTATGTATGGGGTCCATTCACATCCTGGGCTCCTTGGGGCATCAATTTGACCACACACTCGGTCTTCGAAATGCATATGACTTGATCGTCCCATGTTGTTTTCTGATTTTTGTCCTTCTGTGACTGGACAGTCTAATCCTCCCTTACACACCCTTGCCTTAAGCTAGCTTTCACTTTTTTAAAGGTGGAATCATGTTTTACCGTAGTGGTTTTGTTTGTTTTATTTATTATTATTATTTTTTTTTTTTACTTTTGTAGCTTTTTGTTTATTTGTTTCATTAGAATTGTTACTGGTTTTGTTAGTGCTGTGGTTACATTACACACGCTTTGCGTGCCCTCCTGGAATCCCTTTTTTTTTCTATGAACTCTGTTATTTTTGGAGTACAGTTCAGCAGGAAAAGAGGTTTCTTAAAAATGCTACACTGGGCTACAGTGGAAGCATGGGTAGTGTCCTCACTTGCCCAGTCACATCAAATCCCAGAGAGACTTGTTAAACACGGATTTCAGAACCTACTCAGATCTGATTGGGAGTCTCCGGGGATGGTTCTGGTACTCTGTTAAATGCTACCCAGGTGATTTTTATGTTATACTGAACGAAGAGGCCGCCCTTTGGTGGCAGGGACTAGCAAGGGTGGTTTTAGGGTTTTATTTTTCATGTTAACATGGTATCACTTCAGATAAAGGCACTCCTGTTAAAAGTAATTAATTACAACTCTCCCACCTTTATGATTCGAATTGTCCTGGTCTGTCGGGTCCTCTGGCTGTCTGATTGTATTTGCAGTCTTAAGGCAAGTCTTCTGAAACTTCATTTCATTTGCCTGCACCAGTGATCAACCCAAGCAGCCTGCATAAAGGACCTGCTCATATCTTTATTGTATAATATTTTAATTCTCAACTATCACATAATAAAAGCTTTCTCTTAATTTTTAATTTTTTTATAAAAAATTTTAAAATGTTTTATTTATTTCTGAGAGAGAGAGAGAGAGAGAGAGAGACAGCGTGAGCAGTGGAAGGTCAGAGAGGGGGAGACACAGCATCTGAAACAGGCTCCAGGCTCTGAGCTGTCAGCACAGAGTCCGATGCGGGGATCGAACCCACGAACTATGAAATCATGACCTGAGCCGAAGTCAGACGCTTAACTGACTGAGCCACCCAGGCACCTCTTAATTTTTTAAAATTTACATCCAAGTTAGTTAGCATATAGTGTAAAAGCTTTCTCTTTAAATGACACACATAGGATAAGTGAATTTTAAGCTGCTTTATAAATAGTAAGTGCAAATCTTGTGAAGATGGGGTTCCAAGGTGAAGGGTAGGAGAAACAAAGGTACGGGAGGGAAAGGCTTGTCAGGAGAAGCTTTAAATGCAATTCAATAGAGAGAGATCTTATGTTTAGAGGTCATTTCTGTTCGTTTGTTTCTTTGTTTTAACAGTTTTTGTTTGCTTGCTCAGGCTGGTCCTGGGTTTTTAAAAGAGGGAACTTTATTTTGTTCATTTTTCCTGCTTGAGCTAAAGCATAGAAAAGACACATTGTAAGGCTGTCATAAAAGGTTTATTATAAACTGTATAATTTGTTGTAATACTCAGTAAACTCAGAGTAATAAAGATAAACCAACTCATAATGGCAATCTTTGAATTCCTGAAATACTTTTCTTCCAAAACAACCTTGTTCATTGCTCTTCTATTTACACCTCTGAGGCTGGAAATCCCTAGTTTATATCAACATTCATCTGAATTAACTGTTGCTTTCTCTGCTTATTAAAGGGAAACACAACGTATACCATTCCGTGAGCAATGAGAATTAGTTCTTCTCAACTAGCAACACCCTAATCTTTCCAGTGTTTCAAATGTTGATAGGTGGAAAGATCTGCATGCACAGCAGTTTGGGATGATTTTCATGAAGAACTAAAATGATACTTTTTAGAACTCTGAATGGATGGCAGCCTTGAACTTGGGCTCCTAAGTACACACTAGTATTTTTGCAACTCCAACAGTAATGTCCTCTTCACTCCCATAGGATCTGGAAGAGACCATCTGGTTTGGTTCTGTATACAATAATATGTAATTTTGGGCCTTTTCTTCAACTGGGCCCTTTCACATTTGGAGAAAGGATTATTAAAAAAAAAAAAAAAGAGTTTTCTCATAGTCTAGTCGGTTTTCATCGTACCTAGGATCACACAGGAGGAAGTCTAGGGCATGCAAACGTTTAGAGAGCTGCTCCTGCCATTTGGCGAATAATTCTTATGCCATTTTCAGTGAGTCAGGTTAGAATTTTCCAGCTGTTCTCTCCACCTACAGCAGATACACGACACCGTAGCAAAACTTTTCACCGGTAAACACTTCCTTTGTTTAATTATGGATACATGATATATTAGACTTGTGGGTATATCAGAATTATTCTATATGAGCCTGCGAACACCGTATTGTGTTATCCTTTGAGACTGAGGCAGAGTTAAGACCAACACGAATTCTGATCATTTAGAATTTAAAACATTCTTAGATGTGTCTCTTCTTCAGCATTTCAATAAAACTTATTTCTCAGTTCTGTCTTTCCATAGTCACCTTAAAACCACTGGTTGTTGTAAAGGATGCCACACCTCAGTGCACCATCGGGTTGGGGCCATTATTTCCCAGCTGCTGGCTGCGTGGGTGTCGACAGCTGCCACCTGCGGCCTTCTGCAGGCATTGCCTTCACCCAAAGCCATGGCTCTGGGAGGCAGAACTCCAGGAAACAGTCACATTCCTCCACTCGATTTTCAGGACTAAGCCAGTTTCTGACCCAGAACCCACTCACTGAAGGGCAGGTTGGCACTTCCGGAGACAAAGCCCCAGCAATCCCACGACGAACACATACAGAGGGACACCCCTGGTTCTTTCCCAGAGTGACCCACAACCATTTCCGTGGCTGGCTGGACAACAGAAAATGAGAGATGCATAGTTTCAAGATGTGTCAGGCGTGGGGTCTGAGTGGGCCCCGATGATCTGGCCCCTAAGTGTCACTGCAACCTCTAAGTAATAGATGGAGTCCTGGCCCACGTCCTGCTCTGAGTGCAGCCATTGGGCTCACAGATGCACCTCCTGGTCACTTCCTCAGTCCCCAAGTGTATAATTCCAATGGACATATTTGGTAGCTGGCACAAGATATTGGTGCTTTGGCCTGTAGAGTAGGGACTACTATTGTGGGAATAGCCAAGAATAAGCGGTTAAGTGCAGCAACCATGGCCTAACGATGTGGTGATCAGGCACTCAGACCTCTCAGCAATGAGGTCTGGGTCACTCCCCTAGAAGGTCACCTGACAAAGAGAGGTGATAGCCGAGGAAGCAGGGAATCTAAAATGGTAGCAAGGAAGGAATGATGCTCAATTGTGGCTTTGACACCACCTGCACTAGCACAGTTGGAGTTTATCCCATTAACTTTTCTCGGTCAGTCACCCCAGGAAAAGAGATCAGACAGAATCCTGCAAGAGCTGGACCTAGAATCTATGACATGGCACAGGGGATCCAAGCGGCACACGCAAGGGACTGGGGTGGCTGTTGCAATGTGTCGCTCAGATCCCTCTTCATGTATGAGGCTGGCATCCCCCAAACTGTTGGAAATGTTGGTGGCTGACTGCTCACAGCTGAGTCAACCCCTCAAGAATTGCCTTCAGCTAAAGAGTGCAGCCTTGTCCAGAGTCACACGCCCCTGTCCTAGGCATCCCGTCTTTAATGCCTGGTCAGTAGGCGAGAGGGTAAATGTCAAATTCTATTCCTTCAGAGAGCACATTTCTGAAGGACATCCAAACTCTAGAGCTTCCCGCGGATCAAGTGAGGCCTCTGGTCTTTTGAGAACATATCCGCTGTTCCAGTTTTTCCTTTGCTCAGTTCTGCTTCCTTCTCTCTTCCAGAGGTGTTGATCGAAAAGCATTAAGTTCCTACAGGCAAATCTCCACCTCAGAGTCTATTTCAGCAGACTCCACCTAAGGCAGTTATTAAGACAGAAATGATGCCAAATGTGAGATCTGTGGGAATCCTATTTCATGGAAGCTTCATTAAGTTCGCTCAATACCCATCCTGGGTAACGTTACTACGTTCTGTGTTAAACGAGCAGCAGAAAAACCTGAATACCAGAAGTTCACTGATGCCCTCCTTTTTTTATTCCTTATACCTGGCCACCAAAAACAGCTGTTTCCCTTGAAATCAGCTCTTGAGCTACTTATCATCATCATCATTATATTTAACATAAATGGTTTCTTCTCTAGTTTTGACTTTTCTCCCTTTCCACGTAGGTTCTTTCAATTTGTTCTTGCCTTCTGTCTATTGCTTCTTTATCACTGAATACAATATTATCTGATTGATTTCTCCCAAATCTGTATTGTAATGGCACCTCACCAATTACAAACATGAAATAGCTCAACTACATAGAAACTGTATTTCTCAGGGTTGCCTCCCAAAGACCTCTACATTCTGGGCTATAGTGACCTCTTACTAGACTAATAAATGGTTATTGCTAATGACAAAGACAAACATCGAAGTAAGTGTCTGCCTTCGAGTTGCTCAGAGTGACTCCAAATGTTTTTTCTGCTGCCTCATTCTTTCAATGTGAAACACTCTCCCTTGAATAAACCCTCTCATGACTATCAATCTTTTTCAAAAATTCAAAAAAATATAAAATATTCAAGCATACAGAAAAATAAAGTGAATCAGGAAATAACTATCTGTGCACTGGGTTTTAACAGTTTGGAAACTTATTTATCTTTCATTTTTGATTAATAATTCATTACAGATGCTCTTATACAGCATTCTCAGATCTCATCCTTTGCTCTTTTTAAGGGTAACTATTATACTGAATTAGCTTTTATTTTTTACATGTGTGTTGCATCCAGTTACTACATATGTGTGGCTCCATGAACAATATGTATTGTACTATACTAATTCTTCTTCGTTTTTTAGTCAACACAACATTGACATTTAGTTATGTTAAGATATGTCCCTTTATTTCTTTCTGTTATCTATTACATCTGTATTTATGTTCCAGTTTTCATGCCTACTACTCCTTATAGGTGCTCTCTATTTTTCACTTGTTCATTTCCCCTAGTTTGTCAATGTCTTTTCCAAAAAATAAGATTTTGATGTTTTTCCTATTTGTTTATATGTTTCTTAATTCTTAATTACTGCTTCCAGATTTATTGTCTCTTCCCTTTTAGTTTCTGGCATTTCAGAATTTCCTCTTCTAACATCTTGGAGATTTAAACCATTGATTTTCAAGTTATTTTCCCTCATCTAAACATTTAAGGCTATCCATTTCTTTTTATAGATTGTCATTTTTTTTAAGTTTACTTACTTATTTTGAAGAGAGCGAGAGTGAGCTAGCAGGGGAAGAGCAGA
This sequence comes from Proteles cristata cristata, assembly GCA_017311185.1. Lineage (NCBI taxonomy): Eukaryota > Metazoa > Chordata > Mammalia > Carnivora > Hyaenidae > Proteles > Proteles cristata. The sequence goes on from JAESUZ010000832.1 coordinate 722,948, forward strand.
GACAGAGGGAGAGAAGGAGAATCCCAAGCAGGTTCTGCACTGTCAGCGCGGAGCGCAATTTGGGGCTCAAACTCATGAACTGTGAGATCATGACCTGAGCTGAAATCAAGAGTCAGACACTTAACCGACAGAGACACTCAGGTGGCCCATCTTTTTATGGATTGTCATAGCTGCATCCTAGATTTTTTGGGTATGTAACAATTTCATTATCATTAAACACTAAGGTTTTTCTTATTATTTGACCTATGAATTATGTAGAAGTGTGTGTATTTGTTTCAATTTCCAAATTTATGGCTGTTTAGTGGTTACTTCTATGTTTTTTCTACTTATTTTGCAGAACAATCTGTGTTAATTTAAGGTTTGCTTTGTATTATACATAAATTGTGGTAAATTTTTGAGAATGTTTCCTGTATACACGGAAGTGACGTGTATTGACTAAATTGGAGGTTTATAGTTCATTGCAAGGTTACTAAACATAATATGAAGTTGTCATTCAAATCTTCCACTTCTTTAATTCTTATTTATTTGTTTATTCATTTAATTAATTACTTCAATTAATCAATTAAGTAGGCATCATGCTCAGCACATAGTCCAACGCTGGGCTTGAACTCATGGCCCTGAGATTCAAGACCTGAACTGAGATCAAGAGTTGATGCTTAACCGACTGGGCCACGGAGTGCCCCTGAATAATTAATTTTCTTTTATATTGATCTTTCAATTATTGAGAGAAGTGTATTAATAACATTCAGTAGGTTTTTGAATTATTCAGTTCAACTTTTATGAATTTGCACTTAACATTGCACTTAATATTTTGAGGCTATTTTGTTGGGTACACATGTTATTAGTCAGGATAGAAAAGTCATTTGTTCATTGTGCTGGCTGTGTAACAACGAATGGCAGGCTTGGGTCTTGGTACTGGCTCCTGGAAAGCAATCCTCTGTAGGTGGTCATGTTTCTGCATGTCTTTCAAGTGAGGCAGTTCTGGACTATCTTTTCAAGGGAGTTCATATAGTGAACAACAGCAGAAGATAACGTCTCCCTCTGGATCAAAGGGCAGGCATGCCCATTATAAAAGGCTTGGGTTCCTCCGGTTCAGAGTTCCTTTCCTTTAGATATCCATCTGCGTCCAACACCACTGCTTCTGTGGGACAGGATGAATGGGGTGACTGACGGAGATATGCTGATGTTCATGCTGCTTGCTGGGCGTGAGGAACACAATCCTTTGTCTCTGACCCAGGAATCTTGAGTGTTATACTGGAATCCACGAAACTGTGGCTAACAGTTTACCTCTAAAGCAGGAGAAATCTTAGGCCATCTAGAATTCTCGACACCAGACTCACTTCCTTTCCTGTTAAAGCTTGTTTGTGCTGCTGCTAATGCTTCCTTTATACTCCACAGTGCCTATTATAGAGAGTTCTATTTGATTTATGTGGTAGCTACCTGGAGAATTCTCTGAAACACAGTAAGAGTTGACTCAATATCTTTATGCTATTGCTGAGAGGACATAGCAACATGCTCTTTTATCCTCACTCCGAAGGGCTTTAGTCTGGAGTTTTGCCTTGAAACACGTTTATAAGACTGCCCTCCTCTTTCCCAGCAAAGTCATACTTGAGGTATAATTTAAGTTTTGATTTCAGATTTGATTTGTTTGCCTTTACATTTTCTTCAGCATGTTCTGAGTAGATTGAAGAAGTTTTTTTTTCTATATTTGCAAGATATTCACTAATATATTTATGTAAATAACTTGACCTAATTATCAGTTCTGGAAATAAGATTAATTATCCAGCTGGCCAAGTTCCTAGGCAGCTTCTTTCGCATAGCCTGCATTCCTCACATGCTCTGTCGTAATTTCTCATATATTGTGTGCTCAGGCAATAAACATCATTTTATATTATCTTCTGCAAAGGTAAATGTGTCAAAAGATTAATAATATGCAGCCCATGGCCAATTGGTAATGATTTTTGCATTGTATGCTGTTTTTCATTATTTATTCTGTGGCTTCCTTCCAGAGTGAGAATACTTGAAAGCTGGCTATAATTATTGTTGAAGTTTGTTCAAGATATTTATACTAGGAAAAATTAGTGACCTGAATAAATGATCAGAACTTCCTATTTTGTAGAGCTAGTCTAGTGAAAATATACTTGTTGTAAGTATTGAAAAGTCTTAGGTAGAGATATAGTTTGAATTTCATTTAACTTTTTAAATTGCTCATAGTCTTTTAATATTTTTAAATAATTTTTTAGCTGTTGAGTAGGTGCAAACAAAGATTTATAAAACACATGTAAAACATAAGGAGTCAAGATTCAGCAGTATATGTGTGTCCATCTCCTACATACTTTCCAATCTCTTACAAGTCTGTGCTTCTAAATCCCTGGATTTTTAAAAAATAAATATTTAAATTGATAAATATAAATATTTAGAATAGATAAATTTAAAATATATAAATAGATATCTCAAAACATTTTAATTTTTCATGTTTTTAATCACTCCATAAACAGAAACGTTGCCTCTTAACTCTTTTGTGATTTCTTTTGCATTCAATGTTACATCTCAGTTTCATCCAGGTCATTTGCTACTTAAATTCCATTCCTTTTCATTGTTGTTTAGTATCCCAGTTGCTACTATATCACAATTCATTACATTTGTGGACATTTGTGTTGTTTCCATGCTGTTCTTCCAGTCTGATGCTGAATGGTCAATCTCCTGGCACGTGGAGGAGAGTACTTTTCCTTTCTTTCTTTCTTTCTTTCTTGCTTTCTTTCTTTCTTTCTTTCTTTCTTTCTCTCTCTCTCTCTCTCTCTCTCTTTCTCTCTCTCTCTCTCTTCTCTCTCTTTCTTTTTCTTCTTTCTCTTCCTCCCTCCCTCCCTCCTCCCTCCCTCCCTCTCCTCCTTCCTTCCTTCCTTCCTTCCTTCCTTCCTTCCTGTTTTATTTATTTCTGAGAGAGAAAGACAGCATGAGAAGGGAAGGGTCAGAGGAAGGGGAAGACACAGAATCTGAAACAGGCTCCAGGCTCTGGGCTAGCTGTCAGCACAGAGCCCAACTCAGGGCTCAAACCCACGAACTATGAGATCATGACCTGAGCCGAAGTTGAACGCTCAACTGCCTGAGCCACCCAGGCACCCCCCTTTCTTAAAAATTGATCTTCCTGAGAAGTTTACGTGAGATGTGGGTCTTAATTGTTGGCTTCCTGTGTAACGTAATGACCTTCTGTGGCCATTTCACAAAAGACATGCTTCTCGCTGCTGGCCAATCTTAATACAATGCTATATTTTGGGGTGTAATGACCTAACTTGTAAGATACCAAATAAAGGGACAGTTTGAAATACTGTTGTAGTATAGTATTGAGAAAGTGAACTATTTGAATGTCTGGTTGAATTGTATACCCCTGATATTTGTTTTTTTTTTTTTTAAACAATTTTTTTTTAATGTTTTATTTATTTCTAGGAGAGAGGAAGACAGCGTGAACAGGGGAGGGTCAGAGAGAGAGGGAGTCACAGACTGAAACAGGCTCCAGGCTCTGAGCTGGCAGTCAGCACAGAGCCCGACGCGGGGCTCGAACCCACGAACCGCGAGATCATGACCTAAGCGAAAGTCGGACGCTTAACCGACTAAGCCACCCAGGCGCCCCTGTATACCCCTGATATTTGTATGTGGAACTCCTAACCCCCAGTACTTCAGCATGTGCTTGTATCTGGAGGCAGGGTCTTTCAAGAGATAATTAAGTTAAATGCGGTCATTAGGGTGATTCCTAATGCAATATGACTGATATCTTTATAAGAAGAGGAGATTTGGACATAAACAGTACAGAGGGAAGACAGTGTGAAGACTGAGAAAGAGGACAGGCACACACTAGCCCAAGACAGTGCCTTCAGTGAAAACACCTTGATTCTGCCAACGCCTTGATCTCACACGTTAGCTTCCAGGATTGCAAGAAAATTTTTTTCTCTTTTTTCATTTAAATGTTTTATTTATTTCTAGGAGAGAGAGAGAGAGAGAGAGAGAGACAGCGTGAGCAGGGGAGGGTCAGAGAGAGAGGGAGTCACAGACTGAAACAGGCTCCAGGCTCTGAGCTGGCAGTCAGCACAGAGCCCGACGCGGGGCTCGAACCCACGAACCGCGAGATCATGACCTAAGTGAAAGTCGGACGCTTAACCGACTAAGCCACCCAGGTGCCCCAAAAATTTATTTCTCTTTAAGCCACCTCTTCAGTAGTATTCTTCTGTCAGCCTAAGGAAATACATCTTGGTAACAAGGCTTTTTGCAAATCAGGTGTTTTTTTAATCCTATGATTTCAATAATATTGAAAGAAAATCTGATTGAATTATCTGCTTATTGATCATTGAAAATATTTTTTGGTGATTAATATTTTTGTGATTTTGACATATTATCTTGAAAGTAGCTCAAAGATTGGTTACGATTTGATATTATAGTAACTAAATCTCCTCAATTCCCATGTACTTAATTATATAAATATGTTTTTTCAGAGCTTACATCTGTAGAAACTGAAGAAATGATGCTTAATCCTCTAATTCTAGCAAAAACCAGTATTTATCAATAAATTAATTCACTAACTTAAAAGAATCATCTCACTGAGAGAGGATAGTATTTTTGTGTTTAATAGTATTTATAAAATTCAAAAACATACTTAATGTTGTTTTGATAATTATATATGATTATTAAAGTAAACTCCATCAAAACAGTAACATTTAAAGCCTTATGTTTACAGGAAATTTAAAAAATGTAATTTTAACTTATAATTGCTTTTATTGTAGAGAAGAAATACTAATAAAAGACTTTCAAGCTTAAAATATATTATATGAAGGTGGAGCACCTGGGTGGCTCATTTGATTAAGGGCCTCTTGATTTCTACTTAGGTCATGATCCTGTGGTTTGGAGGCCCATGTCAGGCTCTGTGCTGACAGCATGGAGCCTGCTTGGGATCCTCCCTCCCTCTCTCTTTCTTTCTCTCTCTCTCAAAAATAAATAAACATTAAAAAATAAATTACATGAAGGTAAGATTCAGTGTAAAAAGTAGACTTTAAGAAAGCACAGAAAAAAGAAAAAGTAACACTGAAAAATTATATTCTGTTGAAGATCTTATTTTAGTGTTTTCTAAACAGCTATTAGTGAGTATTAAATTATCATACCATTTACATCCCACTGGAAACAGTTAACAATGTAATTGCTTCATTAAAAAATTGATACTTATTACATATTAGAAGGTATATCATTTGCAACTTTTTAGACTTAAGATGAAATTTTTGGGTGGCAATTTAACAATATGGCAGGGGGTGTATTTTTAAAGAAATTTTACAGATGTGCAACAAGCAAAAAAACTTGAAGAACACTGGTCTACTTTTGATAACTAAAGATGGAATTGATGACCCATAAAATATGTTAAACTCCAACTCTACAAACTAATGCCAGAGGGCAGAGATACATGTACCAATTAGCATGTTAAAGCAAGGTGGTTTTTTCCATATCCTCACCAACATTTGGAATTTTCAGATTTTAAACTCTTTTTACATCTTTTTTTTTTTTTTAAAGAAAATGATGGTCTATACATTGGTGTCTTGTGTTTTTAATTTGCATTTCTCTTATTACTAGTTAAATTGATCATCTTTTCATATACTTCTCAGCCATATGGGCTTCTTTCTCTGCAGAGTGTCTATTCAAGCTTTTGCCCATATTTTTTTCTTTTGGGTTGTTTTATTCTAATTGCTTTAAGATGATTCTTAATATGTTCTTGTTACTCTTTTCCAGTTATATGTATAGAAGATACTTTCTTCCAGTCCATGACATGTGTTTTCATTCTATTTATAGTGTTATGTGATAAACAGAAATTTCAGTGATTTCTTTGCATCTTACTTGAGAAATCTTTCCTTACATCAAAACCTTAAAATTTACATTGTCTTCTAAAAGTTTCCCTTTCACGCTGAATTCTTTCATCAATCTGGAATTGATTTTTGTGGCTGATGTGTATGCATCCAATTCTATTCTTTCACGTGAATAAATGGTTATTAGAGCACCAATTACTAAAAAACACCGTCATTTACCCATTGATCTGAAGTGCCAACTTTGCTGCAAATCAACGTTCCTTATATGTCTAGGGATGGGGCTAGGATATTTATTGCTTCACATACTAACTTCTTTCTTTCGATGTGGCAGAAACGGTTGGTCAAGCCTACTTCTTTTTTTTTTTTTTTTTTTAATTTTTTTAACGTTTTATTTATTTCTAGGAGAGAGAGAGAGAGACAGCGTGAGCAGGGGGGGTCAGAGAGAGAGGGAGTCACAGACTGAAACAGGCTCCAGGCTCTGAGCTGGCAGTCAGCACAGAGCCCGACGTGGGGCTCGAACCCACAAACCACGAGATCATGACCTAAGCGAAAGTCGGACGCTTAACCGACTAAGCCACCCAGGCGCCCCCAAGCCTACTTCTTTCTGAGCACACCTTGCCACTACCTTTCCCAGCCCTTCTTGGCTTGATGGGGTCACGTGACTGAGTTCTGTTGAGAGGTTGACAGAAATCATCTCCAGAACTCCCACAGCTGGCCTCTGAATTTCCCATGAGACCTTTCACAGTTTCTTCTCTTGTCTGTGGCAAACACAGAGGGTCTGACAGAGTAGGGGGAGTCTATAGTCAGTGGCAGGAGTCTGGGGTTCTGAATATCCACACGATGCTCCTCCCGGCACATCACCATGTACCTTTCCCTCTTCATCTGGCACCACCTGCCTTGAACTTTTATTATTATCATCACTTGCTTAAACCAATATAGTTGAGAACTGAGTGTAATAGACCTCAGAGTTTTACACTTGTGCATCCTTCCAATATGCAAATGTAAAACTGTCAATAGGGCAGCATGAAGCTGACCCCATGAGGATATAAATTATTATTGGTGAAATAGATTCAGGAGACTGAATCCATTACTATAATACTATCTTTCTATTAATAAGAGGAAAATAGGGCATCCCCTTTTCTCAAGAGGCCATCATACATTACAGCTAACAGTTTACTCTCTACTGGGAGAGAAAGGGGACAGATTACCCCCTTTTTTTTGAAGGTACATGAGAAAGTAACCAGGCCAATCGTACAAGACGGGCATGAAGGTACCAAGACTGAAATGCACATATTTTAATCATTTGGATGGTTTTTTATTTTAAGCATAGTTCAGGTCCAGTGAATGGTGAATACTGACAGTAGTTTCCTCATTTTTCCTACCTGAAACCACACATTAATAATTTTTTCTTCGAATTTAGGGGCAGATGTTTCTGACATCGTTTTTACAGTCTTTTGGTGACGTGGATAAGGTCTCTGTGCTGCCTTGTGCCCTTGGTGGCAGCATGGTAAGCTCAGCCCACGAGTTGGCTTGGTTTCATACAGTACTCTCACTTTCCTGTATAACTTGCTGACTTTGGACAGGTTATCAAATCTCTCTGTGTCCGGACAGTTTTCTCCAAGAGGGAGATTACAGTAGTCTCATTTCATAGGGCTTTTGGGAGAATTAAAGATGATCATTCATGTGAAGCACCTAGAACAGCCCAATATCTAGTTAGTCTTATTAAATGTGGGCTAAGCAGTTTGAGAAATCTGAGCTAATGACCATAAATCCAGAGACAGAAAAGATAGGTGAAAAGCTTAAAAGCTCAATTCGATAGTAGTAGAATTAGGAAGATATGTCTAAATGGAATAAACTCAACTTGATAGTAAGTCGTTGAAATAAAACTTGATAGTTGAAATAAAACTCAGCTTGACAGTAGTAGAATTAGAAAGATATGTTCAAATGGAATAAGCTAATGAAAATGAAAATGTACACTGATTTTACAATTTGATCTAGAGACAGTTGACGCAGTTTTGGCTTCTAAAAAGGTGGTTGCCAAAGGAACCCAAAATTATTAACGTTTTTCTATAAAAATTATTATAATTGAAAAATTATGAAGCAAATGACTATTGATACATCAGCCCGTGTGATAAATATAATTGGACTATTACAATTGAACTATTACAAATAGCCTTTGCTGAAAAGGAGTTAATTGGTCATCTTCCCTTAAATAGTGTCAGATATATTTTCAAGTGATTATTGCATCAACTCATTAAAGGCAAAGAAGGCAACAGAATTAAAAAATATATGAAGCTTTATTGTCAAAAATAGACAAACTTTAATTTCCTTGAACAGGAATATTAATTTCAGAATCTCCATAAGGCATCACCATTTCGTGAGCACAAGAGACAAGAGTCCATGACAACTATCAGTGGAAGAGGGACAGCGGTTCTGCATCCACGCCAGAGAAGCCACGCCCACGGAATCACAGTGACCTTTGGAGCCCTAAACAATAACAGACATGCAAACAAGGTTGACTTATCCTGGCCCTGTCCTATAAAGTTCGGCTTTGCGGTATCGTTCCAAACGTGAAGAGTTCGATTTGTTAGACTGCTTGCTGATTTGAATAGTGAAGTTTTCGGTCACTTATGGGCTCAGCAGCGCCTGCTTTTGAGTAACACGAGGATGAAGACATTTGTCCCTACAAGCCTGGCCTCAGGTATGTAAAGTGGTGGTACTAATAATTTTGGCACAAGACCCAAATAAGGTCCTTCTGGGTGACTTACTGCAAAAATGTGAGGGCCTCGCTGAACAGAACAGTGTGGAGGGCACACTCTCGCATTAAGATTCAACAAGGATGACTAGTGATCTAGCGAGTGGGAACAAGAAAAAAAATCAGGCCGTTCTTGTTCCCTAGGGACAGGTATCCAAGGTTGAAGAGAACTGGTTAGCTAGACCATGGCTTTCATTCTCTAGTCTGTACTATAAACCAGAACTCCATAGCCAAAGTGGACTTCATAAATAGGCCCATCTTGATAATGAAAAGTGGTAGCATGTACCTATCTCCTTTGAAGATTCAGGTTAAGGACAGATACTTGGGTTCCCAGGAGAAGCCAGGGCCAGACAACACCGACACAGTGAGATACTTTATCTGAGGTGAAGCATATGTAATAACGAAAAGAAGCTACATTATCAAGCAAATGAGAAAAGAAGTGGATCTGAGAACTCATTTCCCATCCCCATACACATTCACCAGCGGACGAGTAATCAACTAGATGCCAAAAAATCAGTTCAACACTTTCCATTTCTCTGGTTGAAAACTAACATTCAATACTTGAGCACTAGAAAAATAGGGTTGTACTGTACCATAGTGCAAACAACACCGTGGTTACTGAAATGACAATATGTGCTTTCGTCACCTCTTTGAAACAGAAGCACAGACAGGGTGCAAAGAAACACGGAAGGAGCTCTGTTCTTGGTGAGACATCGCTTATCCACTCCCGTGTGGGGTTAACTTTTAATTAAGTTCACCCACTGAATTCTACCCTCCAGCCTAGGAACCCTTCGTATTTGAGTAGGGGCAGGAAATAGGTGCGGGCTTCTGGAAGTTTGAACAGGCTAAGCATCATTAAGTTTCTGTGACCGAAAGGATCACTCTGAAAACATACAGAAAAAAGAGCCATATGAAAACCAAACCAGGCACAGTTGGCTTATAGTCTCTTTAGCAAGACTACCTGGAAAAAGCGAGGTCAAACAGAAAACTAAAGTGGGTTGCTGCTTTCATTCCATGCCGTTTTGGGAAAACATGTGATACACTCAGAGAATGTACACTTTCTCGGGTCCTTTTCAAAAGCCATGAAATCAGCCTCTTAGTTGGGTTGCTGTCAACGTGGAGGCATGGAAGGGAGATGACTCAGTTTGGGGTTTCTTGCTGAGAGCAGGCAGGGTGACTACAAATGACTCTCAGGGGGCAGCTGTGCAGTTTTATTACCCAATTATAAGAAGGACCTTTAAAATGTTTCCTTCTCAGCACTCTTCAATGACTGTTGTTCCAATCAAGGAGTAAAGCTTTTTCTTAACGAGGCGGAATCCCGAACTCAGGATCAGAGTTCGCCTGAGGCCAGATGAGAAGCGACCTCGGCTGAAGAAAAAGTCCCTGAAGCTAGTCCACGAGCAGTTCTCCTGCTTAAACACAAGTGTGAGCTCAAAAGTGGGCACCACACTAGAATCGCACACAATCTTATCCAGCTTTTTACATACGTTTTCAATTTCCAAGTTCACGTGCATGACACAACCTCGCAGGCCGCAGGGCTCGGTAGAGGAAAGCCGCAGGACATCTTGAGCAATTCTCTGGGTCAGTTTCTCAGGGACAAGGACTTTTGAGCAACCAAGCTTGGTTTGCTTTGATTTGGACAGACAGTTCTCCAGCATTTTAACCAAACTCTGGCACGTTGTCTCCTCAAATATCACCTCATTGAGGTTGGGTTCAGGAACAACATAATCCCAGTAGTCAAACTCTGTAGAGAATGAAAGTTCAAGATGAAAGAAAGAAACACACCAACATAGCAACATTGGTTACTTCTATCTACCATGTCTACCTGTTGCTAGTACTTGTTTGGGAGTCAGGAGGCTTCACTCTGCTGTTAAAAAGCTGGGTAACACAGCAAGTCCCTGGACCTCTCTGAGACTAGAAATTCATCTATGAGATAAAGGTTTTGCTACATAGGATGGCTAGGATACAACTTTTCTATATACTTACATGTGTACACATGTACAAAATCCATATACAGTTATCTGAGAATACCAGTGATTTTCTTTTCTTTCTTGCTCTGAGAATTTTCTAATTTTGTTTTACACAGGACACATATTACGTCTGGAATAAAAGTGGTTATAATATTTTTTTGTTTTGATGGACTGTTCCTTCCAAAGATTATATGTGTTTTTTCTTGTAAAATGCAGATTTTTTGCTCCTGCTCCTTAGTGATGAACTTAAGATGACCTTGCTGAGTTACATTAAATATTGAATGTGTGTCTTTCTTTCACAGTCTCTACTGGAATGGTCTGCAGATCCCAATTTTAGCTTCAACCTCTCTGATTAAAAAGTGCTCAAAGGGAAGACCTTTGAGGTTGACGAGGATATTTATAACTGGCTGGGTAGCTGTCGTAGCCAAGCAAAACAAAACAGTCCTAGGAAAATAAAATTAGATTTGCTCAAAGGAAAAGAGATACTCTGCATTTGGTCACCTACCTTCCAAATTAATCCTACCACTTGGCAGAAGGCCACTACACACACACACACACACAGAGTCAAGTGCGCAAGGCTCCCCTCCCTAAACATACTCCACCTTCACTGGTCCTGCCTTTTCCTCTTTCCACATCATGCATTTAGTTAGATCATTTTTTAAAATAATAAAATGAAACAAATAAAATGACTCCAAATTATAAGGCTCCATATTTTACCTACATTGAAGACAGAGAATTTTAGAGCTTTGGCCTATAAAATTAGGTCATCAACCATTTTGCCTTCTAAATGAGGAAGGACCAGAGATCTTAGCAATTTGTCCATGCCACACAGCTCCTTAGTGGCACAGCAGTGTGTTAACCTAGACACTGCTGCTTAAAATTGCAAATGGAAATACGTCCAGCACCACTGCAGTTTTAAAATTTCCTTTTGGCATTAAAAACAGAAGACTAGATCTATCCACAAATAGAATACTATTCAGTAATCAAAAGGAGCGCTTACTGATCTAAGCCATAACATTAAAAAGGATCTCCACATCATGAGGCTGCGGGAAAGGAATCAGATGTAAAAGTACCTATTACATGATTCCATTTGTATGAAACTGTAGAGGCGAAAGTAATTTATGGAGACGAAAAGCAGATCAGTGTTTCCCTGGGGACAGGGAAAGGCGAGGGTGGAGAACTGATGGCAAATGGGTACATGAAAATTTCAGGGGAAGGGTGATGGCAGTGGTTATAAGGATGGACACATTTGATAAAACACAAAACTGTTCACTTAAAATTCGCCATAACTTCACATCCCCATAAGAACCTATACAACTTTTAATCCCAAACAGCCTGTTAGCCGCAAACTAGACCATGCAGCCTTCGGTTATTTTATTTTTTGCTGCTTTTGTTTCTCACGATAATGTGCAGAAGATGCTAGAAAGTTTGGAAAGGCTTTTCAGATGGATTCTGTAGTACTCCAGACATCAAGGAAAAAGGCGCCACCGCCCGCCCACCCATCTCTTCCACCCAGGGGCTTCGACCTTTGGTGTAGAGAGTGGCGGGCAGATGGGAAACTCACCATTTAGCAGGCTCCCCGGGTGGAAACCATGGTCCAGCAACTCTGAAATGCTGCCCGGGTTCTTACTGCTCAAACTGCCAGTTGCAACCATGGTCAACGGCTCCGTTTCCCTCGCGGGGCGGAACGGCCTTTCCAGGGCGCTGGAAAAAGAAGGTAAGAAGGGCAGATTTGCAAAAGGAGGCAAGACGTGCAGAGGCTTCTAAAATGCCCAGCGTCGCGGAAGCAAACTAGCTCAGCCAGTCATTTTCCAAAGGGAAGAACCGGTCTCCTTTGGAGTCCCCTGAGTCCCTTTTGCAACCCAAGTTTACAAAGCCCCGGGAGTGGAGACGCCGGCGACAGCCGCAACCTAAAACGAATTCAAAGTTAGCAAAACTTGGAGCCAACTTGTTCCGCGGGGTTCACCCCTGCGCCCGGAACTGCGTAGCCCTCCGCCCCTGTTCCCTCCCCCAAGACCGCAGCCTCGCTCACCTGCCTGGAGTTCGCTGGGGCGGGAGCGCTCGCCGGCTGGGCTGCGGGGTAAACCGAGGCAGGCGCTATCCCCAAGGCGCCTGCTCCCTCGGAAGCTCAGAGACCTGCAGACCCGAGCAGCGACCGGCCCCTAGCCCACGCCGTACCCGCTCCACCAAGCTGCAGAGACCCTGGGGCCGCGAGCACTTTATAGGCCCAGCCTTCTCACCCAGGCGCGGCCCGCCCACCTGCACCACCCCTCCCTGGCCCTGCGCCCCGCCCTTCCCGGGGTCGGTTCGCATTTCAACCCTGCCACTAGCAGCAGCCCAAGGGGAGCCGCTGGGAAACTGAGGATAAGCTTGCGGCAGGGTAGACACCTGCTGTCTCCTGGGTGGGCCGCAGGTCGCCGAGTCCGCAAATCCCGGTGCCCAACTCGCCAACATCTGACCGCTCCCCTCCCACCGCTAACTTGGATTCTCCGGCGCGACCCCACCCCCAGCGCGCGCGCACACTCGTGCGGCTGGTGCTGGTGCCCGTGTTAAGATCCTGGCCCGGGCCGCGGCAAGCTCTCCGCCCTTTCCGTGTGTTACTGTGACTCGAGGCTTGGCTGTGTCTTCCTGAACACGTTGCTTATATATCTGCTTCGATGTTCAGTGAGCACCATTCATGCACTTAGCTCTGGCCTCTAACCAAGTCAACTCCGCTCGGTGTCGGTCCCAGGTTTCCACCTGCTCCCCTTCTGCCCTCGGTCAGATCTAGTTGGCCTCTTGCGCCTCGGAGGCTCTCCAGCATTTTCGGAAGGGCTTCATCCTCCACTGCACTCCCGGCCGTCTTCCTGCGGTTTCGTCTATGACTAATAACGTTTTCTCCGCTAGAGGGGTGAGGCCTGGGACTCTTCTAATTAGACCTGGCTCCAGAGCGCCGGGAGCTTGAAGGAAGGGGAGTTTGCCACAAAACTAAAGCAAAACCATTAGGGGGACCTTAGCTGCTGCTTCGCCTGATCTTAAGGAGCAATTGTCATTCCCAGAGGTAGCTCTGTCTGGCTAGCCCTGTTAGGGGGAGACACCTGGTCGTGGGCACCCCTTCAAGGCACCCTTGAAGGGGCTTGGGCGATGAAGACACCGAGTTTTAGACCCTGCTAGGTAGGAACGATCCGTGTGTGGCTTGCTGAGCAGTCCTGAACCGAGCGCACCTAGAGACAGAGGAGCCGCGCACAGTCAGCCTGCACGCACAACCCGGGAGGGAGCTGGAGGCCAAACATTTTCTTTCAGAGTCACTAGGACACCCTTTTCCTGCTTTTGACGTGCAATGGGAGAGGGTCTGCTCCCAACGAGGTGGGTCAGGAGAGGCGAGGGAGGGGAAGACTTTCTGCCAGTAGAAGGTTCTGGTGGTGTCTCCTGGTCTTCGGGGATTATGTGTACGAAGATCTGTAGGTTAGGGCCTTGAGAAGCAGATTTAGCTGTCCGGGCTAAAAACTCTCAGTAAGAAAAACAACAACAGAAGGGGTAAGGAGAGTGTGATAAACAGATCAGTGGGAGGAGATCGGGAGGCAGAGCAGCAGAAATTAAGGCCAGCTTGACAGTCCATTTTTAACTCGACTCTGGCAGCTGCACTGCCTGAAGGTCAGGCCAGCCAAGGAAGGAGATGCTGATAGGCTGGTCTTTGAAAGCAGATTTCCACTTCTATTTCAATAACAGAAAAGTGGGAAACAAACAAGCCCATTTAAGCCGATTAAAAAGCAGTTTCAGTGGCCCGTGTGTTCAGGACCAATAGATGGGCGCCTGTGCCTGTGTCCCCAGCAGCTGCCCAGCAATGTGGGGGGTGGAGGAGAGGGCAAACCGCAGAAACAACTTTCCTTATCTCGGGGGCGATATTAATCAATGAGGCTGCCTCCTACTCGGGGGCGATATTAATCAATGAGGCTGCCTCCTACCTGCCTCCAAGGAGAGTTATTCGGATTGATATAATGAGTGGCCTGAACCTACATCAACGAAATAAAGAAATCACCCGATTCATTTCCCTTAGGGTATTTAGGCAAAACTCATAAACTAAGTACTCCCAAAGGACCAGAAAGATTCTTGGGCTTTCTAGAATATGGCAGTTGCTCTTGGCTCACCCCACTAACTGAAATTTTGCAAAGCCCTTTGGGATTTTACTACAGAACATAATTTACCTATGTACAAAAGACTGAATAATATTCTTTCTGGCTGAATGGGCCTAGCTTTTGGGAATTACAGGGCATAAGGAATGATTGATGTGGAACACATACTTGGGAGAATTAGTGCAGATTGTCCCCTTTCATCTACTTACAGGGTAAAATATTCATTCTATCAGCAGTTTGCATCTTTGTGGGGTTAAATAAAGAGAGCTGATTTTTAAAAATCAGAATTTGGAAAAACTAAGGGCTAGTATAATCTTGTAAGAGATGACACACTGTCTATTAATTTTTAAGTGTTGTGGATATAATTAATTATAACTGAAGGTTCATCACATGGGTGTACCTCAAGTTTATGAGGTAGTGATGAAGTCGATTTCATTGCTGTTTTCTTACATCCTCTCTAATACTATAAAGATAGTTTGCAAGGGTGCTTACTGGAAATAATGGTTGAATATGAAGAGAAAATCTAATTGGTTAAATAATTTGATTGCCTTTCATAAATGAGTGTAATATAGCAAACTACCGAAATCATAAGTAAGGCCTTTTTTAAAAAAATCTTTTTAAGTTTATTTATTATTAAGAGAGAGCACAAGCTGGGGAGGGGCAGAGAGAGACCCACATACAGAGAATCTGAAGGAGGCTCCAGGCTCTGAGCTGTCAGTACAGAGACCGATGCAGGGCTCGACCCGATGAACTGTGAGATCATGCCCTGAGCCAAAGTCAGGGCCTTAACCGACTGAGCCACCCAGGTGCTTCCCATAAGTAAGGCCTTTAACGTAAGTACACTTTTTTATTACTATGATGTACTCATCTCTCTTCTTACAAAGAAGAAAAATAGTGGTCACATGTGGCAACAGTGTGTTCATTGGATATATATATATAAATATTGAAGTTCCATGCCCCCCTCCGGTCTACCTAAAGTATTCATAGTATCATTGCTCACATCAAGTGTTAATTCAGAATATCAGGGGTACTACAGAAAATGAAAAACATATATGGTGCTTTAATATATTATTCTAGGAAAAACTGCTGTCTTGTGCATTCATGATTTGGATGGAGTGTTGAATATTCATTACATGTTTTACCAGCCATTTCTTTTCTCTTTATCCACTGTGAACCATTTTTCTTGAGCTCTTATTAATACATTAATATCCAATGCACTGCTTATTTAATATCATAAATTATGACATCAGAGGAAAAATGACTGGGTTTCTTAAACTGTATGATCGATTCAGGGAGGATTTATAGGACATGGAAGTCCCTTGGCAAGCTCACAAGAGTTTGTTGTGAGATTAAAAAACAAAGCCTTATAATCAACACTAATGATCTCTTTTTTATAAAGAAATCCGAGATCTTTAAAGGTACACTGTCTCTAGCTTTCCTTGGTTATGCTAAAATTGTGAATCTAGTACTCATGTGATGGTTTAGAACAGAGTCTGGTACAGAGCAAGTGCTTAATGAGTGATAGCTATTGTTATTGCAGTTATTACAGTTTCTGAAATTTTAGTTCTTTGTTGTAATGCAGCAAGCACTATGGGGGTAAATGGGATTGGAGAAGTATTGTTAGAACAGAACAAAATTTATTGTCTTTCCTGTTTGCAGGAAATATGGAAAGTGTTTGCCACTGATTGGGACAGACTTTTTTTAAAAAGTGTTTTTATTCATTTTTGAGAGACAGAGAGAGACAGAGCATGAGGGGACAGAGGGAGGGACAGAGAGAGAGGGAGACAGAATCCAAAGCAGGTTCCAGGCTCTGAGCTGTCAGCACAAAGCCCGAAGTGAGGCTCAAACTCACAAACCATGAGATTGTGACCTGAACTGATGTAGGATGCTTAACCGACTGACCTACCCAGGTGCCCCAGAAGAGACTTTTTCAAAATTACAGTAAATGTATAACTATATGGAGAAGTAGGAAGGAGAGCTCTCAGTGATATGTAAGAAAGTAATATGGGTACAAAATTTTCTTGATGGAAAATACAGAGTTATTATGTACTAACTTATCTAGGAAATGGTTTTCGGGAGAAAAATTTATAAGTATTTAGAATCATTGATTGTCAAATTTTCAAGATATGTACGATACTCTGTTAACATTCTGGATGAGATATTTCCTTGTCTTTGAGGGTGCTCCAACCAATAAAATTACAGTTAAATGATGAAATATGCGATGAGTTAGTCTATAGAATAACAAAAGATTTTCCATTAAGTAAGATAATGTGAAGACTTAGTATAAGACAAATAAAAGGCCCACTAGAAAAATAATACATAATATCTGCTGCTAAAAGCTGAGAGAAACTTCCAGTAGCAGAAGGCATTGCCTTTCTAAATTCAAGCAGAGAATGGTTACCATAGTGACTTATCTCTTAAAATAGTTGTATGATTTCATAAACAATGTTATGTATTATCTTTCTTTAAATAAAAAAAAGCTGATATGTTTAAATGCACACAATCCCTGCTTTTCCTTAATCACACCAAGATTTGTAATTTGTGAGCCCGTGAAAGAATATGTCAGCTAGGAACATGGAGAAGTTCCTTGACACTTTTCTAGGAATAGCCCTTAAAACCTTGTCAAGTTCCAGATCTGGGAATGCCACCATGACCTACCATTCCTCTGGAATTCTTATGCGCACAAAGACAAGAAAGGGAAATAAAGCTACGTTTTTGTGTAGATGCTGGTCCTTCATTGGTCCCTTTCCCTGACCAGCCAAGTGTCTTAGTCTGGTGGCCAACCTTTGCACAACTTTTGTCATTCATATTTGTGTCCCAGAAAAGTTACACTTTGCTTCATGACATAAACCTGTAGGGTTGCACAATTACTAAATCCAAGAATGCCCGCATGTGGACTAGATAGACTACTGCAAAGTAGTCTTTAGAATGGGTCTGACCCCCACTCTGCAGATGTAAAGAACAATGATGTTAAAAAGCTCGAGAGACAGAGATTCTGTTTTTCTATCTTCATGGTGTAGCAGTTAGACATAGGGACGGTGGGGCCTGACTGCCACCTTCATTTCCCAGCAATGACACTAATTAGCTATATAAACATTGATAATGCACTTAACATTTCTGTATCTCCATTTCTACCTTTAAAATGGGAATTATAGTAACTGTATTATATACAGGGCTATTGGTGGAGATTCAATTAGTGTATGTGTTCAGGGGTGTGTTTCAAAGTGTATCTTTTCATATTTATATTCATTCATTGCTCAATCCACATTCAGTAGGTTTTTATTGAGTATTAATTTTCTGTTAGGCACTGAGAACACAGCAGAATCCCCAGAGAGATTTTAGTTTAGAAAGGAATGGAGGCAAATCAATAGGAGGTCACAACTAGTGTGATGAGTTAGGGACACACTATGGGCACCTGTGGTGGCATAATGGTATAAGCACTATCATATTTTGAAGACAGGTTTATGGCCTTGCTTCTCCGTGTGTTTCATGGACCAGTAGCATGAAGATCTTTTAGGGGATTGTAAGCAATGCAGGCCGTTAGTCCTTAGCCCAAATGAAACAGAATCTGCTTTTTGAAAAGATCCCTAGGTGATTCATATTGTATGCAATTAAAATCTGAGAGGCACAGATTTAAAAAGGGAGAAAACCAGTAAGACCATCGAAGCATTTGTAAAACTTATTCTAGGCCAATCAGTTCAAAAAATATGTATTGAGTTCCTACTTTATGCAAAGCATGGCCTTGATGAAAGGTAGAGTTCCCAGCTGGGCAAGTGTTTGCTGAGTGTTCATAGTTGGTCAGACTTAATGGCCCTAATGAATCTCATCAGTCCTGTGTGGGTTTTAGCCCTTGGGTCTGGCTCATAAAATCGTGCACAGCTATGTGAAAATAGTCCGATTTTCGGAGTAGACTGTATTACCTAAAAATAAAATCCTGTTTAATAAACTTGAGACACTATCAAACTGTAAATTGTTTCAACCTTGTTGAAATGGAAGCCAATTATGTAACATATGGAACGGGCTTACTTTGTGAAATGTATTTAAAATGATCACTCTGTTGAATTTGTGTTTGGAAACAACAAATTTGGAAGGAAGGCTGTAATACAGAAAGATACATGTCTTATTACTTCCAAATTTACTGGAGAGGGTAAATATAGTTGTGCTAGTATTCGTCTCTTCTGCTATGATTATATCATAAAATATACTTTAAAAAATTGACTTGGCTTTTTAAAATATTGTGCGCGTAATTGAGAACTATTTTTATGGGTGATATATATATATGATGGAGGCTGTAAATCATAAATTGCTGAAGCAGTCTTTCGGAGATGTCAGTATAGCTGTAAGCACGCTGAAGTGCATTCAGTTGTGTGATACTGATGCATCATATCTAAGCTGAGCAATAAATGGTATTTAAAAATTAATGCATAGCAATACATTATTACCTTTGCAATGGGTCTAGATGTCTGTATACTAAACACTAAAAGAAGTACTCAACTTCTGTATATGTAGCAGAGCAGCACACCTTAATGATGGGACTTTAGGCTCCTACTCAACCAGATTCAAATTCTGGCTTCGACAAGTAGACATTGTGCAATGAACTTAAATCCTTTGAATTTCAGCTTCCTCCTTTAGAATATGGAAGATTCAATGGAACAACGAATGTTAAGTTTCTTGCAGCATGAGTCCTACATGTTAAGAGCTCAGTCGAATGTGGCCATCCTAAAAACACATAGCTTGTGAGTTTGCTCATGTGAATGCATATCCTACTGCCTATTATAATAATTCATCAAGTTCCATATTGGGTTTTTCAGGGTGGTAGGAGGTTTTATTTTGCTCATAGTGAATAATAAAGGTTGGAGAATTAGGATAGCTGGAGAATTAGGCTGCCTGGCCCCACATAGAGCTTTTATACTGGCTTGGTCTCTGGCTTCGGATAGGAGTTATCTATGGATTTAAGAGCAGTAGCGCCCAGGCTCTAACTTTTTGTCAGTGTCTAGGAGGTAGCAAGACACTAGAGAGGAAGGGCACAGGGTTCCCATACTTGAGAACAATTTCTGCTGTGCCCTGAGGATCAGGTAGAGCAGCAGGAAACAACCAGATATGATGCTATGCTGAGGGCATGAGTGATGAATACCTTGGTTTTAACATCTGGGTGACCAATGACTAGAGGGTGTCTGTCTCATTTCCACCCCTACTCCTAAAGTCTCGGTATTACATAGGATTTCGAATCCTTGGCATGAGCATTGGATCTATGGAGTAGGAGGATGAGGATGGTAAGGAGGGGGGAGAATGGCATTAAACGTACCTATTCCTTGGTGGAATGAAGGAGAAATATCAGATATTAAGTGAAATTAGCAGACAACAAAATAGTAGTTTTGCTTTATTGCACAACCAGTATGTGAACTAACATTGATATTATTTCTTTCTACCTACCTACCAACACGGCTGTAGTTCTAATTCTAAAAAAGTATATTTAGTTTTTTCTTTTTGTTCGATGTGCACATCTTGAAGCAGTTTTCTTGGAAGCCCTACTTTTAGCATTTATATTCAACTTAAAAGTTCCATATCTAGTGCACTTTTTTAGCTTCACTATTATTGAAATATTGCTACCTACAAAAAAATCTATACATGAAATATTTCTTAAAAAGTATTTTTAGTGTGTCTTATTTTAAAACAGTTACTATGAAAGCTCTATATATCAGGAGTATTTTTGTGTTTTCTAAATCAGGGAGCTGTTTATAGATTGACATAATAAAAGTATAGCCCTTTTAGGCAATTACATAAGTGGGATCCAACAAATTTAACTATAAAAATTAGTTTCAGGGGTGCCTGGGTGGCTCAGTCGGTTAAGCATCTGACTTCAGCTCAGGTCATGATCTCGAGGTTTGTGAGTTCTAGCCCTGTGCTGAGCAGGTTCAGAGCCTAGAGCCTGCTTTGAATTCTGTGTGTGTGTGTGAGTGTGTGTGTGTGTGTGTGTGTGTGTGTGTGTGTCCCTCCCCCGCCCCCCCACTCTCTCTCAAAAATAAACATTAAAAAAATTAAAAAATTAGTTTTAAAATAATGATCCTTACAACTTTATCTTTCTCTTAAGTAGTCCAGGGGAAGTGTTACTGGAGGAGGTCCAGAACACTCAAAATGAAATAAAATGATAAAGTTAATAAAGTAAAATTGACTTTTAATTTATAAGTAGCCAATTAGAAAATTACAAAAGGGGCGCCTGGGTGGCTTAGTCGGTTAAGCATCCGTCTTTCGCTTAGGTCATGATTCCGCGGTTCATGGGTTCGAGCCCACGTCGCGCTCTGGGCTGACTGCCAGCTCAGAGCCTGGAGCCTGTTTCAGAGTCTGTGACTCCCTCTCTCTCTGACCCTCCCCTGATCACGCTGTCTCTCTCTCTCCTAGAAATAAATAAAACATTTTAAAAAATTTAGAAAATTACAAAATAAGGGGTGCCCAGGTGGCTCAGTCGGTTAAGCACCAGACTTCTGCTCAGGTCATGATCACGTGGTTTGTGAATTTGAGCCCTGCATCGGGCTCTGTGCTGATAGCTCAGAGCCTGTAGCCTATTTCAGATTCTGTGTCTCCCTCTCTCTCTGCGCCTCCCCTGCTAATGGTCTGTCTCTCTCTGTCTCTCAAAAATGAATAAGTATTAAAGAAAATTATGAAGTGAAAAATCAAATTCCTACTGTTTACTCTCACTCATTCCATTCTTTGCCCCCCTCCCACAAGAAGTAACCACTATTATTAGTTTTTAAGTATTCTTCTAGAATTTCCTTATAAAACTAAAAGCACATACTAACATATATTTCCATTTTATTTATCTTTCTTTCTTTTTTTTCCCTAAAGGGCAATCTGATATTTATGTTCGGCACCTTGTCTTTTTGCACTGACAACATAGCTTAGAGATTTTTCCATATGAATACATTTCTCTCTCTGTCTCTCTCTTTGCTGTTATGTAGTGCTCGGCTTTCATTTAATCGGTACCTCACAGAGGGACGTTTTGATTATTTACAGATTTTTGCAATTACATGCAGTGCTGTAATGAATAATTTTATTCATAGATTACTTTGGGTTTGGTGAAGTTTACCTATAAGATAAACTGTCAGAGGAGGGACTTGTGAAACAAAGGATAAATGTGTAAAATATAGTTTGAAAGATCTTGATAAATTATCCTCATAGGGGTTATACAATTTGGGGCATCCACCAGTAAAGCGGAAAAGCTCCTGTTTCCTCCTAGTCTCTCCAACATATATTCGCTGATTCATCAATAGTTTAAGCATATACTATGCCTTTTTATATGGTTTTAACATACTCTAGAATCCCGTTGTTTAGGAGTTATAATTTCTCTTATACTAAGCAGGGAAGATATCATTACCCTAATTTTAAAAAGGAAGAAACCATAAATGGAAAGTACTAATGATAATTCTCAGGAAAAACTAGAGATATATTATATGCTTCCTGATTCCTCATTTTTGAGGGAAAGCACTGAGGCTATATCTACAATGACCATTATGACTTCACTGATGGGCCATTTCAGGCAACAAGAATATAAATATGTATTAAAATATATACAAACATATTTTAATTTCATCACTATACTACATTGTCAATCAGATAATTTTTTGTTATGTGGGGCCATTGTTATGTTTATTGAAGCCAAAAGCCCTTTTATTTCTTGGGTATTAAAGAGTGAATGTCCATCAGAGCAGAGAACAATATCTTTTAATATAAAACTTACTTGACTTCAATGTTCAGATAGTTAAATAGCATTTCTTTCATTTCACTGTAAAATCATGACCCTGTTATTTCTCACAGTAAAATATTCAGTTCAATGCCAGGCAAATACATCATACTATGAGTACAGATGAGAGCATGGATTCAAATGCAGTTTTAGGAAAGTTCCTGATCTGCTCTGTTCAATTCCATTGCCCCTACACACATGTGATGAGTTTTCAAATGTGACTAGTCCAAAGTGAGATTGTATAAAATACACACCAGATTTCAAAATTTAATTGAATATAAAGACTCTAAAATGTCTCATTAATAGCTACTATATCAGTTACATGTTGGAATGGTAAGATTTTTATATTCTGGGTTAAATAAGATATATTAGTAAAATTAATTTCACTTGTTTC
This sequence comes from Proteles cristata cristata, assembly GCA_017311185.1. Classification (NCBI taxonomy): domain Eukaryota; kingdom Metazoa; phylum Chordata; class Mammalia; order Carnivora; family Hyaenidae; genus Proteles; species Proteles cristata. The sequence goes on from JAESUZ010000832.1 coordinate 745,754, forward strand.
TTTTTTTAAAAGGTTTTAACATGGCTACTAGGAAATTTAAAATGTTCTACGTGGCTTGTAGTATGGCTCACCTTAAGAAATATAGGACAACATGATTCCTTTTTAAAAAACATTAAATCAATCAATCAGTTAATTAATTTACATCAAAGTTAGTTTGCACATAGTGCAATCATGGTTTCAGAAGTAGAATCCAGTGATTCACTGTGTGATACACAATGTGTATAGATAGATAGATAGATAGATAGATAGATAGATAGATAGATAGATAGAGAGAGAGATACACAATGTATATACATATATACATATATACTCCCTCTTTATCCATTCATCTGTTGATGGACGTTTGGGCTCTTTCCATACTTTGGCTATTGTTGATAGTGCAAGACAACATGATTCTTCATCTTTGTCACTTCATCTTAAAAAAGGAAAATAGTAGAACTTTTGTATATATATGAGGATTTGAAAGTTCTTAAAAGTGTACTCAGTAAGTAGTAACTATCAATTTTGGGAATCAGGTTTATTTAAGTACACTCTAAATATATTAATAATCTAGTTTTTCAGTGTAAAGGTCTATGAATTTTGAATGATTCCTACAGCCATGTAACTACTACTACCACAATCTGCATACACAGCAGTTCAATCATCACAAAATATTGTGATTAACTTTTGCCTCAGCCCCAGCTCTTGGCAATCAACAATCTTTTGCAGAATGTTAATGGGATCACACTATATAGACTTTGAGTCTCATTTCTTTTAAAACTTAGCATAATGCATTTGAGATTTACCCAAGTTGTTGTGGGCATTCTTTCCTTTTTACTTCTGAGTACTATTCCATTGTACAGATGTAAGCTTTGTTTATTCACTTGCTAGTTGAAGGAAATTTGGAAGTGTCCAGTTTTTGATGATTATTAATAAACATAGTATAGATATTTGTTTATAGATTTGTGTATGAACATATATTATCATTTCTCTTAGATAAATGCCTAACAGTAGACTTGGTGAATCAAATGATAAGTGTAAGTTTAATTTTACGGGAAATGGTCAAAATGTTTCCCCCCAAAATGGTTTCATTCTGCATTCCAATTATCAATATATGAGTGTTTCAGATGTGCCCTATCTTTGTTAGAACTTGGTACTATTATCCGCTTCCACTTTGTTTTTTAAATTTAGCCCTTCTAATAAGAATGTAATGAGATCTCATTGTAGTTTTAATTTTTATTTACCCAAATGACCCATGATGTTCAACATCTTTTTGTGAGCTTCTTTACTACTTGTATCTCTTCTTTGCTGAAATGTATATTGAAACTTTTTGCTCATGTATTTTTATTGGATTATTTGAGGCTTGAGTGTTCTTTATATGTTCTAGATACAAGTTATTTATTACATATGTATTTTGCCAATATTTTTTCCCCTGGCTGTGGTTTGTGTTTTTATTCTTTTAATAGTGTCTTTTGAAGAAAAGTTTTTATTATGATATTGTCCAATTTATCAGTATTTTTATGGGCCACGTTTTTGGTGTCATATCTAAGAAATTTCTGCCTAAACCAAGGTCACAAAAGTTTTTCTCATGGTTTTTAAAAAAATTTTTTAATGTTTTTTATTTATTTCTGAGAGAGACAGAGAGAGAGAGAGGCAGCATGAGCAGGGGAGGGTCAGAGAGAGAGGAAGACACAGAATCAGAAGCAGGCTCCAGGCTCTGAGCTTGCTGTCAGTACAGAGCCCGACGCGGGGCTCGAACCTAAGAACCGTGAGATCGTGACCTGAGCCGAAGTCGGCCGCTTAACCAACTTAGCCAGGTGTCCTTATCATGTTTTTTTTTCCTAGAAGTTTTATAGTTTTATGTGCACTTATATGATCTATTTTGAGCTCCTTTTTATATATGGTATGAGGTGTTGGTTGAAGCTCTGTTTTTCATACAGATATCCAATTTGTTGAAAAATCATACTTTCTCCATTTAAATGCCGTTGCATCTTTATGAAAAATCAATTGGCCATATACAAACCACTCTATTTCTGGTATTTATTTTATTCTATTAATCTGTATATCTATTTTTTCATCAGTTTGACAAGCCTTAAAATCAGCTTGTATGAGTCTTCTAAATTTGTTCCCTTGCAAAATTATTTTGGGTTTCCAGTTCCTTTGCATTTTCAAATGGATTTGCAATCTGCTTATTTATTTATTTATTTATTTATTTTTAAATGTTTTATTTATTTCTAGGAGAGAGAGAGAGAGACAGCTTGAGCAGGGGAGGGTCAGAGAGAGAGGGAGTCACAGACTGAAACAGGCTCCAAGCTCTGAGCTGGCAGTCAGCCCAGAGCCCGACGCGGGGCTCGAACCCACGAACCGCGAGATCCTGACCTAAGCGAAAGTCGGACGCTTAACCGACTAAGCCACCCAGGCGCCCCATGCTTATTTATTTTGAAAGAAAATGTCTTGAAATTTGATTGGAAATGCATCAAATTTGGAGAAATTTGTATCACACTTTCTTGAGTTTTCCAACAGTAAACATGACATAAACTTTCTTTTCATTCAGGTCTTCTTTGATTTCTTTCATTAGGAGCTTATAGTTTGCAACACCGAGAAATTGCATAAATTTCATTAGATTTATACCTAAGTATTTCATTCTTTCGATGCTATTTCAAAATTTCAATTTCCAAGCGTTCATTGCTAACATATAGAAATCCAATAGAAGTACAGAAATATTATATATAGAAATACAGAAATATAATTTATCAAAAAATATATTGACCAGTTCCCTTCACTCTTGTTAAACTCACTTATTAGTTTGACTAGCTTTTAATAAATTCTTTGAGATTTTCTCCACAGTTCTGCAAATAAAAGTTTTATTTCATTCATTCCGATCTGTATGTCTTCTTCTCCCCCAATCTGTATGTCCTTATTTTCTTAATTATTTTCCATTATTGCACGGACAAGATCCTCAAGTGATGCTGAATGTGAGTGGTAAGAAGGGATATCCTTGCCTTGTTCCCACTGACCTTTCATCATTAACTGTGAGGTTAGCTGTAGGTATTTTAGAGATGCTGTCTATCAGACTGAATAAATTCTTAACTGTTCCCTGTTTGCTAAAAGGATATTAAATTTGGACGGGGCGCCTGGGTGGCTCAGTCAGCTAAGCGTCTGACTTCGGCTCGGGTCATGACCTCATGGTTAGTGGGTTTGAGGCCCCTGCTGGGCTCTGTGCTGACAGCCTGCTCATAGCCTGGAGCCTGCCTCGAATTCTGTGTCGCCCTCTCTCTGACCCTCCCCTGCTCATGCTGTCTCTCTCTCTCTCTCTCTGTCTCTCTGAAATAAACAAAAACATTAAATTTTTTTTTAATTGGTCAACTATTTTTTTTACATTTTTTGAGATTGTTATAGTTTTCTGCTTTAATCTGTTGATGTGGTGAATTACATCATTTATTGTAGAGTGTTGAATGAGGCTTACATTTTCTTATGATGTATTACTGTTTTTATATCCTTGGATTCAGTTTGCTAATATTTTGCTGAGGGCTTTTGCTTCTATTTAATGAGGGATGTTTTCTATTGTTTTCTTTTTTGCTTGTAATAGTTTTGTCTGGTTTGGGTATCAGGGTAACATTGGCCTTCTTAAATGACAAATGTGGTGCTTGTATTTTCTGGAAGAGTTTGTGCATAATTGATTTTAAATCTATTTTAGTTTCATTTTAAATTTCACATTCTTGGAGGAGACTTTCCTAGTACCCCAATCTCAATTAGGTGACTTCTGTTATTAACATTCTTAGTATCTTTATTATCTTCATAGATTTTAACAAATTTATAATTATGCATTTATTTGAGGTTTATTACTTTAATGTCTGCATTTTGTTCCAAAAGGCATTTCCATGTCTGTGCTGTTTACCATTATACATCCATGCTTAGCACGGTGTCTGCCACCTAATAGGTGTTTAATAAATAATTGGCTGAATAGATAGATGAATCCTTAGGACTTAATGAATGTCCTTATTCATCATTCATCATTCCAGTTATGAGCATTAGACCTGTAATTGCCTGCTCAGTATTCATGTAAATGTCCTACAATGAACAAGAATGCACTTTAGACACAATCTTCACGGGTATTAGAAAACATAATATTAAACAGAAGTAGATGATTGCCAACATAATGATTTATAATGTGGAGTTAGAATTTCCATAAATTAACTTGATCATGATAAAACTGCTTTTGTGTTTTCTAATGTGAAATGACAAACTAAATTTTTGTGAACTGTTAGAACTCATATTTAGTCTCAGTGTAAGAAAAAGAGAATTTAGTAGAAATTATATGTCATTTAGCTTTTAAAGATTAAATAGAATACATTTAGATAAAGAATTCAAAATTATATCTGTTTTATAATACTTTAGGTATTGGCTAATTTTCTTTTCTTTTCTTTTTGTTTCTTAAGTAAAACCAACTAAATGTATTTTGGTAAAACAAATAGCGAGTTGGTCCGATCAGGAAGCTACAGAGCACACAGTCCTCTTTCTGGGGCACAGAAGCAGCCTGATCTGTCGCGGCTTACAAAGAGAAAAGTTCAGAGAGGCATTCGTAATTCTAGTGGCTTCCATTTTACTTTTTATTTTATAAAAGTGTTTATTTTTATTTTTAGAGAGAGAGAGAGAGAGGAAATGCAAGTGGGGGAGGGGCAGAGAGAGAGGGAGACCAAGAATCCCAGGTAAACTCTGCACTGTCAGCACAGACTGCAATGTGAAGCTCAATCCCATGAACGATGAGATCATGACCTGAGCTGAAATCAAGGGGTGGAGGGTTAACTGTCTGTGCCACCCAGGCGCCCTTCCAGTGGCCTCCATTTTACATAAACTTTCACTATGTTCTCAATGAAACAAAGGCTCTAATTCTCTCTCTGCCAGCAACAGCCATGATTTTGAAGTATAGAAGAGAAGTGAAGCGTATGGTTAGCTAATTAAAGATGTTATAAAAGAATCCACAAACATGTTCAAAAATGAAATCTGAATTCAAGCAGAAATGATTTTTCCCTGGCCTGTCAACTTTCATTCAGTAATTCTTTCTTTCTTTGCGCAAATCTATTTTGAGTGTTTAATATATACCAAGTGCTTGGTAGGGGTGGGAATAAAGTGGAAAGGGGCATAAGGTAGAATTTGTCTTCATGGAGCTTATGGTTCAGTGGGAGAACACAGACAGAATGCAGGAAATAATAGGAGGTAATGTTAAGTCCTTTAATGAGGGATGCCAGTCCAAACGAGAGGAGTATTAACCTAGTCAGGAAAGGGGGTATGCTGGGAAGATATCTTGTTTAGGCTGACATTGGAAAAATTTGTAGGAACCAGGTATATGAAACAGGGTGACGAGTAGAATGAGCATTATAGGCAGTGTAACTAACACTGTGAATAACAACCGATACTTAGTGGGCGCTTACTAAGTGTTCCACAGGAACAACTTCATTTGGTTTTTACAAAACCTTATGAATTGGGTGTTATTGTTTCCAATTTAGGAACAAAGATGAGGATTCTGGGACACAGATAGTTTAGGAACTTGCCTCAGATAACACAGGTAGTAAGTGGGAGACTCAGGATTGGAATAGGGTTACTCTATAACTATTTTCAGAAAAGAAGTTCAGAATAACTGGAGTGTATAATGCCAATGGAGGAAGGTTGTTGGTGGGAGAAGTGAGAGCCAGACCGGGGAATGACAAAATAAAAGATAAAGGTAAGGATCAAGTTCTGAGGGGTTTTGCAAACCATGTAAAGGAACAAATTGAATGTTACTTAAATGTATACATTTTCTCCCATAATTGAAATTCCTACCTTGAAGTAGGTCTTCAGCTCTTTTATCTTACTTGGTGTAGTGAAGAATATTGTCCTGACTCAGCTGATATGACTTAGATATGATAAAGACTATATACTAGTGGAAAATTGTTTTGCTTGAGGAGAGTTTTTCTATCCCAGAGTAAAAGAATGACAGACAGCTTTCTTACTGTCTGTCTGAATTTATAGCCTCCTGACAATCTGTGTTCATTCTCCATAGTTTTAGTTTCTGAAACATACTTATTTTACCTTTGTCTTTGGGTCAGAATAATTCATTAAAGATTGTTAATTTATATGCTGCCAGACACAATGGAATGTCCTATTCTATTGTAAGGGTGCATCACAAATAATTTGTTACAAAATATGAATCATTATAAATATGAAGCACTACATTTTGTGAATGTTTTAATATTAAAAAAACAAATTAACTCAGATTAAAAAAATTTTTAGGGCATAACTATTGCATTATAGTTCTTCTTTATGAGTGGGAGAGGAAGGAGAGTTGTTTTTAGTATGTGTGCTATTGTGTATGAAGGTGTATGGGGCATGTGAATAACACTGTTGAATGTCAAGGTGGATAGTCAATTGACATAAAGTGTGGTGGTCTTAGGAGGCCTTCATTTAACTCAGGCATGAGTAGGTTGCTACAGGTGGTTATGTTCTTAACCCTAGATAGTCATCTTAGACCAAAAGAAGCCCAGGAAATAGAACTGCTTGCTACAAATGCATGACCACCCTAGTTTCTTTCATAGAAAATAGAATAAGCACACGTTTCTTCAATGGTGAGTCCGCTGGGTCCTCTTTGGAAACACAGAAAGGACATGGAGACAATTACAACTCTTTTTTTAGGAAGATCTTGTTCTAGCTTCATTTCTGCATTCACATATTTTCAGAATATTGGGTTCATAGCTGAACATTTTTATGAGTGAAATTGGGGATATCTAATGGCCAGCAGAATGGTATAAAGTTCTTTTTTATTTTTTTTTGGTAGCAGTGGGTCAGAGAATTTACATATCTCTGTGACTTATTAGAGTTGTATAAATTTATTTCCTCTCATTAATAACATTTTAGATTATGCATTGCTTATAAAATATGTGTCGTAGAAAATGGAGTAGCCTTGTATATCTACCTTAAAAAATAAACATGCTCAGGTGAGAGTTTTCATGGGACAAATCTTTAGATTACTTCAAAGAATTTTCGCAGTCGGCCTCTCTGGAAGAAAGTGGAATTCTTGTCTTTGTGATGGCTTGGGTCCCTGCTCAGGAGACTTGACCTTTATACTAGGAATGCAACAAATTCTAATTTTTGGTTTGCTGATGTAGGCTTAAGGAAAACCTCTCTTATTGTCAACCCACTTAAATCTGCAAAAAAAAGAGATTGTACTTAATAGCAGTCTACAAAATGAATTGAGTAGACAAGAACAAAAAGAAGGGAGCCTCCTTTTATGCATTAGACTTTCATTTAGTTCCAGAATTCGTGAAGGGGCTGTGAGAATCAAGGCAGCATGATACTAATTGAGCTGACATGTTCATTCTTTTATATAGGAGAGTTGTCATTTAAAAACATTAAAAGTGAAAAGAGAAAAAAAATCAATGATTGACGATCTAACAGGACTAGTTGACTCAGCAACTAAGTCACCAATTTGCCTCATTTCTGGAAGAAATCCAGTATTTGATAATTAGAGTTTTTCTAGAAGTTGAAGTGGTAAAAGTAGGTCAGCCTCGTTGGACTTTGTCTCTTTTTTGAACAAGGGAGCTTTGGTTTGACACAGCACAACTGGCCTCCTCACGCGTACCTTCAAGTCCATGAGATATGGAAGAGTTTGCCAACACTGTGAGCTGGTGTGGGTTCATTTTGGGATATAAGGAAATGGCCAGTCAGTCTCTTTGCAGATGGCTATGTCCTTTTTCTTTTTTTTTTTAAATGTTGTTTTTAAATTTATTTCTGAGAGAGAGAGAGAGAGAGAGACAGTGTGAGCAGGGGAGGGTCAGAGAGAGAGGGAGACACAGAATCTGAAACAGGCTCCAAGCTCTGAGCTGTCAGCACAGAGCTGGATGTGGGGCTCGAAGCCACAGACCGTGAAATCATGACCTGAGCCAAAGTCTGATGCTTAACTGGCTGAGCCACCTGGGCGCCCCTGCAGATGGCTATGTTCTTAAGCAGATATTTTGCATCTGAACAAGGAGAGCCCTTGGTAAACCAAAGTGGGTGAATTTTATTTTCAGTGACTACTACCCTTCCTCTCTATGCAACCTGAACACCTTTTACTTGTTCCCACTGTGGGCATGGCAGATTCTTCTGGAATTTTGAGATACTTAGCCTGAAAGTCCTGGCTTCCTCACTGGGGACAAGTTTACTCTCCTAGCAGTGCCTCATACTCTAGGCCTTTCCCATTTCTCTCAATACTCCTTCAAAGACTACCTGGCTTAGTTCCAGTTTCTAAGTGCTCTTATTTTTAAGCATTAATGAGTGGTACTACATATCGGATATTCCGTAATTCCTTTTATTGCATTAGATTGCTGATATATGTATGTATATATATATTATATATATACATTTAATCTAGTATTTTATATATATATATATATATATATATATATATATATATATATATATATACTTGCTACAAATGCATGACCACTCTAGTTTCTTTCATAGAAAGTAGAATAAGCACACGTTTCTTCAATGGTGAGTCCGCTGGGTCCTCTTTGGAAACCAAAGATAAATAGTTGAGAGAGAAAGAGAGAGAGAGAGAGAGAGAGAGAGAGAGAGAGAGAATGAGCGGGGGAGGGGCAGAGAGAGAGGGAGACACAGAATCTGAAGCAGGCTCCAGACTCTGAGCTGTCAGCACAGAGCCCAACATGGGGCTTGAATCCATGAACTGTGAGATCATGACCTGAGCTGAAGTTGGACGCTCCATCAACTGAGCCACCCACGTGCCCCTCTAATTTCCTTTGAAACCTAACTCAAATTCACCTTCCTGGAAGAAAATGTGTGTGATTACCTTGCTACAAAGTTACTCCAGTTGACCTCACATTGACCTTTAGGAAAATGTTTTCAGTGTTTATGTTTAGCATGCATTCATTTATTTAAAAAGAAAGTTATTGTGTTTGTTTGTCTTATTTTCCCCATGAATAAGCATCCTTATCCTTACCCCCTAGCATCCAATGGGTGCTCTGAAATGCTGATGCCAAAGTACCTCTGATCTTTCTTTCCCATCTTGTTTCCTCTACATTCTTCCTACCGGGCCACGCTGGTCCAAGACCCGAAGTTGTAGTGGGGATTAAGCCAAGTATTCCCAGGGCTGATTGCAATGAAAAGCAACTTCATTTTGTCTTCTGGAGGATGGGGCCCAAGGGAGTATCCTTTTACTTATAGTATGTTCAAAGACCGCCCACCCCCCAAAGAGAAATCCGTAAGTAGTCTGCAGGTATGGAAAGCTGGTTGTAAGGGGGAAAAAGAAGTGCAGCATTTTTAAAAGCGTGAGGGAAACAGCATCCAATTTAAATCAACCTCCTGTCTCTGTTTTTTATATCCTTGCTGTGAATTCGGGAAAATGAGCTCCCAATTTAATTGTGCTGTGGGTGTATGTCTATGTGGCTGAGGGCTCAGAGATCTTCTAAGTGTTTCCACGTTAAATGATCCCTGTAATGCCCTGAAAGAATTAGGGCTTCCTGGAAAATCTCAAACATGCTCCTTGGGAGTTTATTTCTCCCTAGTGCAATCTGATTCACCATGATATTTATAGTGTATGTTTTCATTCCGTGCTGGTGCCTTGGGCTCACAGTGTATTTTTCTAGATGGTGTTGTCATGTAATGTGACTTGCAAAACTATTTAAAGGCTAAAGCAGCCATTTTTTTTTTAAAAAAAAAATTCTTTTGGGCAAGAATAAAGATTGAAGACTACACCATTTCTTAATACTTTATCTGTCCTTCCTTGCCTCTGCTAGACCCTGACAAGGATTTTGATGCTTAAGAATTAATAGAGAAACATCAGACCAAGTAAGAGACAGCATCATATTTCCTTATCAATAACTGAGGGTATAGATTTTAGTCTCTATCTCAAAGATATTAGAGGTGAAAATCAGTCTGATTTAAATCTATTATTGAAAGGACTGTGTAGTTTTGGGTGCTTATCATTGAGGAACCCTGTTTCCCCACTTCTGAGATAAACAGGATGTAAGAGACAATCTGTAGCAAAGGAAGTTCTCTATTCCTTTTTTTTTTTTCCATTCTTTTCCTTGCAGGTGGAGGTATAAAGACAGACACTTTGTCTAAAAGTGCTCGCAAATTACTCTCAGAAAGGTGATCGATACTAGAAAGATGAACTTGTTTTCTTTCCTTCCTTCCTCCCTCCCTTCCTTCCTTCCTCCCTCCCTTCCTTCCTTCCTCCCTCCCTTCCTTCCTTCCTTTCTTCCTTCTTTTCTTTTTTCTGGTAGGTCCTTTGTTATGAAGAATCTGAGCGACCTAAACTTACATTTGCAGTGTCCACGAAGGGTCACGCACCAGGTTTTTAGGCAGAACCAGGAATGGTGGCCATTGTGAACTTGAGAAAAGCCTCCAGGGTGGAGCTGGGGAGAAGTTGCAAATACAGACATAAAATAAAGAGGAAGGAGAGAAGAGGAAGGGAGGCTAAGAGAGGTTAGGACTGCAAGACATCCATCCCAGACGGGCTCTAAACCGGTGCTTTTCAACAGGGGGAGATTTTGCCTCACCTTCGTTTGGCAGTGGGTGACATCAGGCCATTCCTGGAATCATAGTTGGTTGCTACAACTTGATGTGAGTTAGTGCTGGTGTTTTGTGCGTAAAGCCAGGAACTCTGCTAACTGTCCCCTGATGTACAGGACAGCCCCCGCCACCACAGAGGTTCATCAAACTCAAAATGGCTGTAATGCCGTGGCTCAGAACCTGCCCTAACGCAGGTGATGGGAAAGTAACGTCGGGCAGTGCTTTGCACCCGTGTGCATGGTCAGCGAATCATATTGTTTTTTTTTTTTCTGGTAATGTGCTGCCCTCCCAGCCCTCCCAGATGCGGTGGGCAAAGCAGAGGTTTTAGTCGGGTCTTCCCCCACTACTCCTGACCTGAGACTCACTATGTAAACGAAGTACGTATAATTTTTTCTTGGCATGCTAACTCTCTTTAATCTTCCTATGTTATGTCTTCAGCAGGTCTACTTTTGGCCCTTTCCTATCTCATCAGTAGAGAAATACTTGTTAAGAGAACCCTCCTTAAATCACCAATTTATTCATTCCTTCAACAAATTTATTGAGGGCCTACTGTGTACAAGGCATCTTGTGGAGTCTCCAGACTCTACATTAGAGTCTGCATCAGTACCTCAGTGAACCAAACAAAGACTTCTAGCTCACCTACTAGCAAGGAAAGAAGACAATAAACATAATAGATGAATAAGGGATATAAGATGTTGGGACATTTTAAGCACACTTTGTTTAAAGAAGAGAAGGAGGAGGAGGAGGAGGAGGAGGAGGAGGGGGAGGTAAGGCAGTGAAGGTGGAGCAGATGGTGTGTAGTATTAGCTGGTGCAGGGAGGGAAGATCTCCCTGGCAAAGTGACCCTGTGCAGAGGTGAAGCGGGGAGGCAGCGGTCACATGCATTCTTGTTTTCCTCCTAAATGCTAACCTTTGGTAAAGGGAGCTCCAAATGCAGTGATAAAATCCAATACTTCTGAGTGCACCCAGCAAATTTTCTTCCAAGGAAGCCTGCCTGCAGGAGCAGGTATTTAGAATGGTTTTTCCAATCCGGTTTGTGAATTGGTTCACTGGTCTTCAGTTTAAAATGTAGGTCATCTAGAAGCTCAGGAGTTGGGTTAGGTTCAATAATTTTTCGAGGACTCTGTGGCATTACTGAAAGTGAATGAAAGAGGTTTTCCAAAAAGATGGCTATTTGGCTGGCACAGTATCTGTTATCACTCCTGCTTTGCAAGCATAAATCGTGCACATGGTAACTTGAAGCCACACAGACTTCATTTGTTCGCTCACTTTCGAGAGATTTGTGAGTATTTACAAAAGGCGATGCACTATGTACAGAGATATGGCAGAGTCCTGAAAGTTAAAAAGCTCATATCTAGAAGAGGTGGACACAGATTGCCTTTTTTCCGAGTGCACTTAGGTGTAATCAAGAGAGAACGCCAATGTCATAAAAATACCAGGGACCAAGGAAAAGAAGTCACAGCTGAAGGCGCTGAGGATGCTCCAGGGAGAAGATGGCATCTGTCTGAGTCTTAAGGGAAGAAGTCGGCAGAAAGGGGAGGTGAGGGAGGCGTTCCAGGAATTAGAAGGAGTAAGAGCACAGCAGTAGAAATGGGAGACTGCCAAACAGTGCTTTGGAAGCTGTGGGTTAAGTGTACAGCCTGTGATCACAAGCACAGTGCTGGAGAGGAATTGCTTAACGCTGTTAAGAGCCAGATGTTTTCAGACCGTAGAACCTGGGACAACATGATTCCCTCACACTCTTCTGGGTTCTAAAATGTGAGGCGGTCTGTCAGCAAGCCCAAGGCACTAGTTTGGAAGGGCAAGATTTTCTTCATAATATTTTTCTAATCTAGACGTCAGTTTTTCGTTTGAAGATCCTTATCCGGTAGAAAGACTTCACCAGCCTGAACCCTCCATTCGGATGTGCTCATGCTTATCTGACTCTTAGCAAAATCGTGGCCGGTAAAGCTGCATTTTCAGTGAATCTTTCCCTTTGGGAAACACTCCCCTCAAATTCATCTCTCTTATTCTTCCTGGATATCGTGCATTACTGGTATCATTACTGTTCTGTCCTGTGGCTGTGGGTGTATCTTTTCACTGTTAAGCTTTACAATAACAATTTATTTTATTTTATTTTTTTACAAATAGTTTATTGTCAAATTAGCTTCCACATAATACCCAGTGCTCATCCCCACAAGTGTCCTCCTCCATGCCCACCCCTCCTCCCCCCCACATCCACCAGTCCTCAGTTTTTGTCAGCATTCAAGAGTCTCTCATGGTTTGCCTCTCTCCCTTTCCCCACCATTTCCGCCCTTCTTCTCCCCCTTGGTCCTCTGTTAAGTTCCTCCTAATCCTCCTATACGTGCAAACATAGGATATTTGTCCTTCTCTGCCTGACTTATTTCGCTCAGCATAACACCCTCAAGGTCCATCCATGTTGCTACACATGGCCAGATTTCATTGTTTCTCATTGCCATGTAGTATTCCGTCGTATAGATAAACCACATCTTCTTGATCCATTCGTCCATTGATGGACACTTAGGCTCTTTCCATGTTTTAGCTATTGTGGAGAGTGCTGCTATGAACATTGGGGTACATGTGCTCCTACGCCTCAGCATTTCTGTATCCCTTGGGTAAATTCCTAGCAGTGCTTACAATAACAATTTAAAGAGGAAATTATATATTATGTATTAACTTAAAAGGCCAATTAACTACGGTGAAACAGGCAATTACTTGAAATTTGGTACATTTAAAAGCCAGTTTTGGCAATGTAGCATTCAAAACATCATACACCAATCAGAATAATATGCTCATAAATCCAATGGAATCCACTATGGAATTCATAGCTATAAATAAACCTTTTGGGAAGTCAGACACATTACAATAGGTACGATCTTTAGGTATTGAGTTATTTAATCAGAGTGACTATTTGTTGAGCACTTATAAAGGTTCCGGGCACTTTATTTGTTGTTTCAGCACTGCCATCTTACTTAATTCTGGCAGCAGCTCTGTGGGGTATGGATTATTACTGTGGCCATTTTACAGATAGAAAACTGAAGTTCAGAGAGGTTAGGTAATCTACCAATGGTCCAGTGAAGGAAAGGATGAAAACTCTTTGAAGATCAGCATCTTGGGAAAGAAGCTTTGGGAAAATGGGACCTGCTTGCTCAGCCTCTGAGAAGCTGAAACAATGGTAGCAAAGAAATCATATTGTGGGATTTCTGTTTAAGAAGTAGTCTGCTCTCACCTGTAGAGAGATAGCTTCCTTCTTTGAATGAAAAGATATGCCTCTCATGTTGGTTCTTGTTCTTCAGTGTATCCAGGGTAATATTTAAGCCTACCTTAGGGTGTGATGGATGAGAGAAGAATTTTAAAGATTTTGATTAAAGAGGAGAAGGGAAAAAAAGTAGCACAATTAGATTTTCTTTTTTTTTTAATTTTTTTAATGTTTTATTTATTTGTAGGAGAGAGAGAGAGACAGCGTGAGCAGGGGAGGGTCAGAGAGAGAGGGAGTCACAGACTGAAACAGGCTCCAGGCTCTGAGCTGGCAGTCAGCACAGAGCCCGACGCGCAGCTCGAACCCACAAGCCGTGAGATCATGACCTAAGCAAAAGTCGGATGCTTAACCGACTAAGCCACCCAGGCGCCCCATATTTTCTGACATCTAGACCTTACCAGTACTTACTCCACATTTTTGTTTAGTCGTATTTTATGTATTTTAATGTATTTTAGCTTTTCAGTTTACCTGCCCCTATTCCTTCGCCTTGCTTTCAGGTGGAGAGTTTTGAGGAGAAAGAATGTGTCTTCCTCAAACAATGGTCCCAACAGTATCTGAGAATTAATAAGCGTTCAATAAACACTCAAAAAATGGTGGCTGACTCGATTGGTTTTGTGTGTTGCCTTTTAAACGAACAGATCTTCCAGGCCCAAATTTGTGATTTCTTTGGCAGTAGAATTATTAAGGAACTCTGCATTTTATGCTACTATCCTCACTTAAAGTCACAGATAAAGATTTACTCTTCTAGATCTGTCATCCCGTGCTGTGTTCGTGCCAGCATGTGACACAATGGCGTCAGCATCTATGAAATAAGTTTGTGTTTTTGTTTTCCTAAAGGCAGGTAAAGTTTGTTGTTGTTGTTGTGATTGCTGCTGCTGTTGTTTTGTACCATTATTTAAAAACATTCATTTACCTAATCTGTACTTACAGTGACTGTGTAGTAATTTTGCATCAGACAGAGATAAGATGGACATTTTCTCTTGGTGTCAGTGTACCGAAGTATGATAAGCTTCTACATCACCTTTCCCGCTAAAGTCTTTGTTTCCCCATTTCTAGTCAGGCACTTACTAAAGCATTAAGAGGAAAACCTAGGTCATCTTTTTAATGTGCATTGGCCTCATGATTGTTTTCTTTCTAAACAACTGTTTAAACTGCATTTATTGGGGCGCCTGGGTGGCTCAGTCAGTTAAGCATCCGACTTTGGTTCAGGTCCTGATCTCACAGGTTCGTGAGTTCGAGACTTGTGTTGTGCTTTCTCTCCGTCAGCGCTGAGCCTGCTTCGGAACCTCTGCCCCCTTCTTTCTCTGCTTGTCCCCTGATTGTGCATGCACACTCTCTGTCTCGTGCTCTCTCTCTTAAACATAAATAAACATGAAAAATTTTTTTAAAAACCCACTCTATTTATTGAGGGAAGTGGGTGGTTCAGTCTTACCATATAGCCACATAGCACGGAACAGTCAGGAAAATTTGTGAAGTCTAGCCATGTTATGCTACCCCTTTCTCCCCTTTGGTTTCTTTGATTCTGCACTTTCTCTTACTGGAGAAGGACTGTATGTGCCCAACAACTGTCACCATGTGAATTGTCCTTTAAGAGGCATAAAATAAGATAGCAGTGCTGCAGGCAGTCTTGATAAACAAAAACTATCTGTACCTCTTTTTTTCCCCAAAAAGTTTTCTTTTGCTTGCACATTAACCACAAACTTACTTCTAAATGTAATTGACCACGCACTTATTTCAAATTTCTTGGAATAATTCTTTTAGGAATCTAATTGGTCACAGAATATCTTTAGTTTTGATGGGATATAATAAGCAAATGGCTTCTTATTCTAGCTTACAGCCTTCCCGCAAAATTACAGCTGATATATACAGAGATCTTAGAAAAATTTGACTTTGTTAACCATCTTTCATTGTTTTTGTTTTTATCCAGCCAATTTGAATTTCGGGGAAAACTCAGCGGAATCAAACATCTCATGTACGTTTTGTCTGATCTTGTTTACATTTTTACTTCTAATGAGGCACAGATTCTTTAATCAGCCATCTCAGAACTACTCGAGCAGAAAAGCAGGGCACCCTGAAGCGGTCAGCTTTTCGTGTTCGGGCAATTATGGTCTGAAATAGCCTAGTGTATCGTTTGCTGAACAAACCTATCTTCCATAGTTGTGCTGTTTCTGCAAACGGTTCTGATGCCTTGACAGCACCTTGGGAGTCCCGAGCAAGGCCGACGGAAGACCAACAATCACCATCATTTATTTCCTCCTCTTCTCTAGCACTCGCTCTTCCGTCGCTGTGTCGCCACACTTCCCACTGCTCTCCTGTCCCTGCTTCTGATGTTTTGGTAACTTCTGTGCTGTGAACAGATTTAGTGTCTTCTCTGTACATATTTTTATTTCACTCTCCACCTATAAAAGTCACAATCCTCATGTCTACTTTGGGAAATTATACCCAGCCTTCAGGGCTAAACTTGAGAGCCATCTTCCATGCCAAACCTTTCTCAAATGCCTCGCTGGAAGCTTCTTTGTTCCTCTGAACTTTTCTGGCATTATTGTTGGTACTGTGCCTCTTCCTTATTACTAGGATAAATTCTGCACATCCTGTCTCCCCTACTAGCCTGGGAACCCGTGGAAGGTGGAAAATCTAGAGTTCACAGGCCAGTACCTCGGACAAAATAAGAGGTCAATTTCCCTCTGAGTGCATGAATATAGTATCTTGGGGAACGCGCACTCATGGGGGCAAACTGCACCCCCTCTGTCTGCGTCTCCTTCTTTCGTCTCAGATCCCGGAGGAGCAGACACTGAAGGGAAGTGGGAGGTCTGGGCTCTTTCTCTCCTGCATCTAGGTCCCAGCCAGCAGAGACTTGCCACTATGGGCCCTGATTAAAGGAAGTTCCATCCAGGTCATGAGACAAGAAAACACAGATGATTTTGATCTCTATAATGTATTGTTTTCTGGTTTCAGTGTCCATCTTGTGGAAATGAAATATTTATTTTCTTTATTTAGTTCTTGATATTGAAGAAATCAGTTTATATAAGAACAGAAAGGCAGTGCTTTTTTTTTTGTTTAATGAAACTTTGACTGCATTTGAGAGATGTTATTACTTAATTTCACAGAGGAATACAAATCTTAATCATTAGACTGTGAAATGTCCCCAAACAAAATTTTCCCATGATCTCATGAAATATTACTTTGTAAATTTCCAAACTCTAATTCAACTAACCAAAGGCAAGGTACTCATGTAACTATAAAAGTTTAGGAGAAGAAGAGTAATGAGAAATGGTAAACAACTGAGCAACTCACCCAAAGCAGCAAGTAATAAATGCAAAAACTACTACTGTCAAAAATGGAATTGTAGGGGCGCCTGGGTGGCTTAGTCGGTTAAGCGTCCGACTTTCGCTTGGGTCATGATCTCGCGGTTCGTGGGTTCGAGCCCCGCATCGGGCTCTGTGCTGACTGCCAGCTCAGAGCCTGGAGCCTGTTTCAGTCTGTGACTCCGTCTCTCTCTGACCCTCCCCTGCTCATGCTGTCTCTCTCTCTCCTAGAAATAAATTAAAAAAAAAAAATGGAATTGTAAGCATAAATCCACAGGAACATGTGCAGGGAATGTTAAGGTACATTTCAGTGGAAGGTATGTTAGCAGAGACAGTGACAAAGGGCCCTGACAAAAGAAAGCAACACTTGGGACATGAAGCAAGGAAACTTGGGACATGCAAAGGAGACCCCCAGACAATGGGAGAACGAAGCATGACTCAGTCAGAATGGTGACAAGGCATACTCTGGTGTCTCTTCAGATTGAATAAGTCTTTCATCTTTTACAGAATGGTGATGAGGCCAGGAGCTAGAACTAAGTGTTTTCCCTGATCCTTTGGGGGAGAGAATGAAGTGTGAGAGCCAAAGTTGCATCTTTGGGAATGTTTATACAGGTTCATACCTCCGTGAACTCAGTGCTTCAGGGTTTGGATTCACTCTTTTTCAGCCATTCTTAGGATGGATACAGAAAGTCTCAGTAGGAAGATCCACTGTCGGGATGGCACCTGCTGAAAATCTGAACCAGAATTTTTGGGAAAGGGCAGAACCCGGCAGAGCAGATTCACAAGTGTCATACATTTCACAATGAGAACGTACAAAAAAATGTGATTTCTTTACTGCATCCCTAACTGATTGAACTTGCTCCAAAATTTCTATTTACTAATTAGCAAATAAAAATGTAAATATCCAGTGTGGTTTAAGGTTTAATCAGATACAGTAATCTAAGCAGTCCATTTGGAAAAGAGTTTGTCTTCCTTGGATAAGGATGTTTAGTGTTTCGGTAGCTTCTCTCTTCCCTTGCTATGTTTCATAAGGTGTTTGGAGAAGGTGTGTGATTTATGTGGCCTTGTGGAGGTGGGGAAGATTCAGGGTCTTCAAGCTAGATGTGTCTTTCTTTCTTTTTTTTAAATCTTGTTTCAAATGTTATTCCTGGGCTTCTTCAGCTTAATTAGCTGCGAAGAATGAATTGTGTCTCGGCAAAAACTGAAAAGAGCTGCAGTGTCCAAGGGGCTTGGGCTTAAAAAAAAATCAGAGATCTAGATTTTATCAGATCCATGAACAAAATTTTTAAAAAGCAGTCATAATATAAAATAGCAGCACCCAGTAATTTCTTCAAGTTTTCTCTTCTTCAGGAGTTGACTCAATTCAGTTTGCTTCATTGTTGGAAGCTTCTTCAGAATTCTCCACACGATCTGGAACGTCATCATCATCATCCTTTCCGTTAGCGAGTGGTGCCTTTGCATCCACAGATTGTGTGGGCAGAGCTTCAGCTAATCTTCTTAAACTTGTCTCACCGTCTGCATCAAGTTGGTGTAAGATACTGGGTAGCATTTCTGTCATCTGCTTTCTCTCAGCTTGGCCTGTAATGGTGAAAGTGTTGGCTGCCAGCGATGCTTGAACTTGAGGGTTGGTTGTTACTGTGGATCACTGTTCCTTGGTTTGTGGACAGATTCGGTTCTCCAATACCAGAGATATTGTTTACCCCCAACTTCTTTAAGGAGAACTGAAGTTTTTTTAATCATCTGCTGTAGCTGCTCTATGAACCACCTTCTTCTTACTCGAGCAGTTGCTTTCCCACCAACGCACACTGGTGCTTGCAGTTTGGCGAGTTTCTCCTGGTTCGGAATGGTTTCTTTTATCTTGTGGGACCGGAAATGGACCGCGTGGGGGACTAGGGTTGGCGTTCAGGGGGTGTCGGGTGGACCAGCTGAGATGAGGCGCACACACGAGGGGACGCGAGATGGCAGCTGGAGGGAGGCTGGAAGTCTAAACTAGATTTTTCTGGTTGACCCGATGCTGCTTGCCTGCTGTCATACGCAGCTGATGTTTGTGGCCAGTGTAACTTTCACTTGGGTTGGGATCTTACACAGCCTTTTAACCTTTCAAGGTAAAAGCCCATTTCTTTGGAAAAATTCTGTGGCTTAACATCCTCTACTTTAAAAAAGCAAACGAAAACAAAATGGCAAAAAACTCTGCAGTGTGCAGATACATATACCGAGACAAATATATACCATATTTAATTTTTAATTTTTTACTCACTTATTTAAAAGTCGGGTTTTGTTTGGTTTGGTTTTGTTTGGTTTGGTTTGGTTTTTACTCGATTGATGAAAAAAGAATGAGGACGCCAGATTGCAATTACAGGTCTGAGAATTGTGTGAGAAATAATCGGTTTAAAAGCAATTTCATGATGCACGAATAGAACATATTAACTTGTTCTATTAAAACATTGTAAGTCGTTTCCCCTTGATGTTAGTTAAATGACCTTCACACTTATCCTGGTATCGTTCAGAAATGTAATGCTGGCTCATCATTGAACGCTGAGGAAACCTAGGACAGTGATCACAGCACATTGACTAATAGGAAAATCTTTTTTTTTTTTTTTTTTTTTTTAGTGGCAAAGAAGTGTGGCTCATCCTTCAGAATGTAACTCAGAACACGATCTGAATTTCTTTACTTTGAAGCAAATGTTGTGAAATGAGGTCAGTGATATGTGTTTAAGCCTTCTGTGATTTTAGATACTCTAAAACCAAAAATGACTGCTGTTGAGTTGTTCAAGGTTATACTCCTTAACACTGGCCTCTGATTTAAGGTTTTATGTTCAGTTGTAGGTAGCAATGTAACTCTTTGCCTCCATTTGTCCCATCGTGGGCACACATATCCATATTTCTAATTTGGAAAAAAAAGGAAACTTTATTTAAAATGGAGTTGGGAGCCCTGAAGGGGACGCTCTCAGGCACATACTGCTCATTGCAGCCTGTGTAACCAGCAGAAAGAAGGAAGGCGGGAATTTTTTCGGTAAGGGAGAACATTTATCACATAGGAATTTTATCTAATGCTTTTAGGAAAAGGAAGGAAAATCCTTGTCTGCCCCAGCAACAAAGCACTAACCGCTGCCAGTGAGAAACTGCCACATCCTCAACCTTGTTCTCCAATAAGCTTTTGCTCAGAACAGCCCTCCCCATTTCCTCCTGTAACCTAATAAAAGCTGCCCTTCCTTCCTTTCTTCAGACTGTTCATGGTTTGCCATAGCTTGCTTGTCCCAAATTGCAATCCCTCTGCTCTTTCCAAATAAAATTGTTTTTCTACTTAAATAAAGTTGCTCTTTGCACTGTTTAAAGTTAACACCAATATAATGTTTCCCATCTTTTGATATCAAAGACACCATTCTGTGAAAAGTTGTCTCTTAGTTACAAAACTTCCAGGAAGTTTTTTGGCTTTGACATCACACGTCTGGTGGTATTTACCCCAAACGCCAGCAATCTGCTGAAAAGTGAATCATCCTTAGAATCCCTCCTGTTTGAGTTGGAGAGAATGTGAATGATCATTTATGCTTTCTAATGTAAAGACCACATTCTTTCCTTGGGGAAGATGAGTGCCAAAGAAAGACTTCTATCTTTATTCAAACATCTGTTACTATAACACCACCTTCTACAATTGGGGATATTTTACCTTTCTGATTCTACTTGGTTTAAATCTAACTTAAAAGGTATTTTTTAAATTGTATTTAGCTCTTTTGACTCTAAAAGTTTAGCTTTTCTGACATTGCTTTCGTTCTATTATTTTTTAATTGTATTTTTCATTGAGTGTACATCTTTGCTTTCATCATGTAAAACATTTGACTGTACCAGGAAGCTTCCTTTGCAACAAACTGGTTTCACTGAACACATCCCTTTTTTCTTTTCCAGAACCCACTCTCTACTCAGTAATTAGAATTTTACTCTCAGATTGACATTATGATTCTTCTGTGGAAACACAAAGAATAGGCTAAAATGGTTTACCTGATTTCTGTGAAGCATACTTTACAGTTGTGTCTGGAAACAACTAGAAAAAATTTCTTCTCCTCTTCTCCCTCCTCCTCCTCCTATTCCTCCTCCTCCTTTTATTCTGGATGATTGGCCTGATGCAATTATTAGGAGAAATTAAGTAGGAAGGTGCAAGAATCTATTTTTAGTGTTCTGGCTACCAGATTCCAGAGATAACTTTCTACTATTTCTGTACTTTCTCAGTGATGGTTAGCCTTAGGAAACACAATTTTTCAAAGTACTCCTTTTGAGAGTGTAAAAAATGCCTTATATACTTAGAATTTTAAAGTGGTGATTACCTCTGGTGGTAGAATTATGGAAGATTTTCATGTTCTTTCTGCCTATCTGTTTCCTAATTTTTCTCCCTCATCCCCTCAAAACAAACAAACAAACAAACAAACAAAAGCTACTATATTGGAAATTCAGTAGTCTCAATTCTACAAAAAAACCTCCAAAAAAAAACAAAAAAAAACCAATGCATTCATTTCACATACTTTATGTAATAATAATGCCAATCTTAGTCAAACAGTCATGCTTTTAGCCTTGCTGTGTTTTACTGTAGTTTCTTATTCCACAAACTCAGATACTTCATGAATTTCTCTCCCCTGAGAGGTTATGCCAAAAGAATGCAAAAAGAAGCTATGGACATGTTCATTCATTTGGTCGTTGGTCACCTACTATTATGGACACTTTAAAAAAAATTAAACTACCTCAATGAAAATTGGTTATTTTCCCAAAGATTGGGAGGAGTTCTTCCCTTAAAAGATTTCTTCTGACATCCGAATACTGACATCAAATAAACCTAGAGTCCAGTTTTTATTAGCATTGCTGTGTAATCTGTAACTACTCCATCTTGGATATTCACATTCTTATTTTCAGGGTTGTTTTGGCATCTAATATGTTCCAAATTGCTGGGATCCTGATCTGGCCAGTTCCCAACGCCACATGCCCTCAGCCTGGACCATGCTGGAGAGGGACCAGAAAAGAGAATCTGACAGCTGTTATTATTCCTTTTTCCTTCTACCTTTATGACAGGGAGATGGTCATCTTCCCTTTTGGGGTAGAAGGACTCCAAAGACCCCTTGGAATTAAAAGCAAATTCCAGTGTTTCCTTTATTTGTATTTTGGCTCAGTGTCAGAGCAGGATAGTTGCAGCGGATGATGTGGGACCATGGTCTTAGTAGAAATTAATAACTTCTGTAAGATGGAGGGGCCAGTAAAAAAAATGACAGAGACCTGCCAATCATGAAAGCTTTGCCCGGTGGTCCAAGATTATGATGGGCAGGTCTGCTCAGAATAGTATCTCGAGACTTGAGCACATCCCTTTACAGGGAATAAAAAAAGCACCACACATTCATGCTGGACTATCACAGCAGCAATGTAGCATTTTCTTTAAATTTTTTTTTAATGTTTATTTATTTTTGAGAGAGAGAGACAGACAGAAAGGAGTATGAGTTGGGGGGGAGGGGCAGAGGGAGAGAGGGAGACACACCTCCAAATCCGGCTCCAGGCTCTGAGCTGTCACCACAGAGCCCAATTTCAAGGCTTGAACTCATGAACCATGAGATCATGAGCTGAGCCTAAGTTGGATGCTTAACTGACTGAGCCACCCTGGTACCCCTAGCATTTTCCTGAAACTTATTTTAGTGTAGGTACCTCGATCAGTCTTTGCCTATATTATATCATTAAGAGATAAGTACTGTTACTGCCATTTTTTATAGCTTAGGAGACTGAAGCTCATAGACTTTGCTTGATCAAAGTCATACAGGGTAGATGTAAGATTAAAAATCCTAGTTTTTCTGACTTTGATACTCTTGCTCAAAGGCCCAGGGGGCTCTATCCCTGACTGCACCCTGCCCGACAAAAGGAATCAGGGCATATGAGAAAATGCTGGAAAACTGTTCAAGACCATGTTGGGAAAGAGTGGAGGGAAAAGGAAATTTGTGGAGGGAAAAGAAACTGTCATCAAGCATTTAAACGGCTGTAATGTGGAAGAGAGGTTAGATTTTTTTAATGACTCCAAAGGAAATAAAAGGATTATTGTCACTGAAACATAGATCAAAGAAAAATCTTTCTAACTCTCAGACGTGTACAGAATAGGGGAGAAGTGAGATTCCTGTCTCTAATTGTGCTGCCTAATTGGCAGAGATAGGGTAGGAAATGTACATTAGATGCATGGTGGGCTATCTTTAAAAATTCCTTTCAACAGTGAAATATGTGTATAAACACACTTTGTAGACTAGAGAACATTGATCTGAAAGCTGATGCATTTTAATAGGACTTGTACTTAAGAGTTGTTTTCCTAGTAACAATGACAGTAAACCACACGCACTGTCTTCTTCAGTTTCCTGAGAGTTCATAGTGTGAACTTATGGGATGTTTGCCACGGTGGTTGGAGTCTGTGGTTGGAGAAAGCTGAACGATTCCTTCTAAAATAAAATCTGTTACTCTGGTTTCATTGATTACATGCCCAAGTCTCATAATTTTGTAGCTGCTAGATGGATGGAGTGGACAAAAACTGTTTCCTCTAAGAGACCCACTCTGAATGCTTGCTCTTCATTATCCTTCCTGAGGTGGAAATAACCTGTCACACTGGCAAAGGTAAAAAGGGTACATTCAAGCCTTGAGTAGGCAGTAGTGACATAGGACACTTCCTTTTAGCAACCAACTGCCTTGGGGATGCTCATTTTCAATATGTCTCTAGTCAGGATTTCCTGATTCATGTTGCCATTTTGCTTTTAGTTTAGAGCACATCCATTCAGAAGTTGTTTGAACGGCTTACTAGGCATCATAGCAGTACCATGAATGATGGCTTTTGAAAGCACTGACCATGTTGAACCTGAGAAGACAAAAGCAGGGCGTCCCACAACCAATCTTGACTCAAGAGTATTTACTCAAAATAATTACCTGAAACATAATGGTGCTATCTTTTCCCCAAAAACTTCCATATTCCTTCTTTTTCCTTTTTTTCTCTCCCATGCTACTTCTTAATCATAGCTAAAGACAATAATCAAAGACCCTAAAGCACTTTCAGTTCCCAAACTGTCTGGAATGTTCCATGGGGTTGTGAAAAGGGTTATGCAAAGATGACTCTGATAAGGGTGGAGTGTCCTCAGAATCTGAAGGGAGGAGCAGAGGCAGCATGTAACTCCTCCCAGATTGGGTGGATATGACTTGTCTATTTCAGTCTCTTTTATTATCCTGTCAGTGTTTACTTTTTATTTTTATCAAAGTGTTTATTGTACTTTTATTTAAAAGTCAAACAAGGTTTGCTTTATCTTCTCATCAACTCATTTTCCACTCCCCAGATGTGATCATTTTCAACTCTTTCAGCTATTACGTCAGGAATTGCCTATAATTTCTAATAGCATGTTTCCGCGACTACTCTACTACTTTATCTGATTTTATGTTTTAGATGCTACCTGTTGACTGTAGAAGATAAAGATTTTGCTTTCTTATACTCTTCACGCACAGACATATTTGTTCTTCCTGATAGCTTGTAAAGTAGCATTATGGTAAAGTCCATCATCGGGGTTTTCATTACTTTGTCCTAGTAAATATTCATTCTAAGTGTACTTCTGGTGCAAGCTTTCATATTTGCTGTGAATTTATTGCCTCTTTTTTCTTTTTCTTTTGCCCGTCTTTCTTCAAGTTTCTGGTTAAGTTTTCCTATATCCTCTAACAGCTCTGTAAAGTAACTTTCAGTCCATTTCTACTCACGTTCTTTCCTGCCCAGCTGCAGTCCTGGGACTCTGCTGTCACTCGAAGAGATCTCTAGTGTTACAGCTAGATTGGATTTCATGTCTTGATCTTTTGGATTTAATTCTTTGTTTTGATGGAGCACAATCTCTAGTAATCTCCTTAAAAAAGTGGGGCGTGTGTGTGGGTTGGGGAGCAGGGAAGCATGTCTTTGGAGAATGTGGATGTCTGAAAATGTGTTGATTCCAGTCTAACATTTGATTGGTATTGATCTGCTTTCTATAGGGCAGAACTCACATGATAAGAATCCTTGGCCCCTGACAGTAGTATCCAATCCAGTTTGCATTTAGGAAGACAGTGGCTGGAGGGAAAATTCAGCGCCCACTGGCAATAGCTTATCTGGATAGCACCAGGATAAAGTGAATTCATTTTTATTACTTTGAGATATTGGCATTACTTGAAAAGATGATGGCGTGTTGTTATCTCACTGGGTAGTAGTGCTGCATATCCACTGGCAGGTCATTTTCCATCTACTTTTGGAATGAAATGGGCCATACCATGCCATGGTTTTGTATGTGACCCAAATGGAATATGTACTCACACTTTTTTAGACAGAAGTATTAAATGCTCTAATTCTGAGATTCTTTTTTTTTTAATGTTTTAGTTATTTCTAGGAGAGAGAGAGAGACAACGTGAGCAGGGGAGGGTCAGAGAGAGAGGGAGCCACAGACTGAAACAGGCTCCAGGCTCTGAGCTGGCAGTCAGCACAGAGCTCGACGTGGGGCTCGAACCCATGAACCGTGAGATCATGACCTAAGCAAAAGTCGGACGCTTAACCGACTAAGCCACCCAGGTGCCTCTCTAATTCTGAGATTCTTAACCTGAAGTCTTCTGTAGATCATCTATGTGGGTCCTTGAATTCCCTGAACATGGGTGCAAATTTTATTTTTGTGTTACTTATATAGGCTAAGCTTCAGTGACCTAATAATAAGGAGGAGATAATGTTAATAGTCCTCATATGGTGGTTGTGATTTTTCATATTTATACTCACACTTTTAGAAAAGAGGCACAAGCAGAAATATTATATGCTCTAATTCTGAGATTCTTAACTGAAGTCTTCTGTGGATCATCTATGTGGAATGTGCATGCAAATTTTATTTTGTGTTATTTACATAGGCTAAGCCTCAGTGACCTAATAATAAGGTGCAGATAATGTTAATAGTTCTGTAGATGGTGGCTGTGATTTTTTCGTATTTAAAGAGAACCATGATGCACAAAAAGGTCGAGAACAGTTGAACTCTAATCCCTTCTTTCTGCCATTTAATAGATGGAGAAGCAGATTCCATAACAGTTAGATGTCAAGTTGACGCAACATGTGCTTCTACCATAGCTGGGTCCAGAGTGTTGGTTTTCTGACTCCTTAACCAGGAGTCTTCCCACATCAGCTTCAGCCAAGGTAATATTTGAGAATTATCTATCAATTTTCCTCTCCACGGGAAGGTTGAAGTTTCTTTCTCTGAGATTCATGGCTCACAATGAAATGTGGCTGAAAGAGGCTTCTGAAACCAGAAATCGTCAAGGGAGCAGCATTTATTTTTGTCATTATCCATTCTTCCAGCTAGGCCATGAGAAACATGGGAATATGGGTAAATCAAAGCAGATGCAAAGTCTTGACAGTATTACTTGGCTCAAGCGTATGCTGGGGTGTCAAGACAATTACAGTCATGCTGAAAGAATAAACATTCTGCTCAAGCACTTTGACCAAGGAGACCAGGGACTTTGTTTAATCGACCTCTTTTGGAAAATAAGTTCACATAACTCTATGGGAGTAAGCTAATTAGTTGACATACTGGGATCACAAAATATTAAGTTTTGATTACTAATTACACTTAATTTCTTACACATGTATATTGTTTCATTGTTAACAAAGTGCTCTCACATACTATTTTATTTAAAAACATTCTGGCATGGAACGTTATCATTCCCCACACTTACAGTCTGAGGACAAGGATTTGAAGAGATTTGCCTGAAGTCACGTAGTTAATAAGGGTTAGACCTGGAACAAGAGCACTTCCCTTCTGATTCCAAGTCCAGTTCTTTTTCCACATACCATGTGGCCTAATTACCATTAGTCATGCTACCCTTCATACTCCCATGTACTCCCATGATGGATACATTTCAGAGGTAAGGGTGACATTGCAGTGGGCATGCTGTCCTTGAGGTTTGCAGCAATGCCCTGCGTGAAGGAAACATGCTCTGTTAGCCTGCCAGGTATGATCAGGCTGAGGGCATGTGGCCTCGGGAACTGGCCAGATACAAGATCCCAGGGAATTTGGACCAACACAGTCATTCACCAAGAGATCAACTTTACTCCTTCTATTTCAGGTAGGTGTTAATAGTAGATGAAGGTACAAAATTCTATATAAAGAATATGAGGCAAGGGCTCCAACAAAGATATATGAATTTCCTCTACTCCTCGAAGGACCTTGCATAATGTGATTCATGTCGAATTTTTTGTCAACTCTAGGGATCAAGGATGGTTTTCTTTAAAATGATGGTGAGTCAAGATTTTTATGCCTTGGTTTTACCTGGCCAGTAGATAAAATAAAAATGTAGCATATATAAACAATTGCTTTTCATTATACTCATCTCTTTTAACTTAAATTTTAATGAAGAGAAAATTTAAAAACTCCCTTTTTTTTTTTTTTTTTTACTTTGTGAATAAAGAATAAATCTGCCATACGCCAGAATGTGAGCTGATATTACTAATGAAGTCAGCATTTCTGGCTTGCTGGAGTTGGAGAGAAAAGTTTTAAATCATTCTCCTGCTCTTGATTTCACACGGGCGGGATCTCATACAGCCATGTTCAAGATTAGTGGCTTTTCTAGAAAAGAATAAGAATCGATGCAGAGCAGTGGGAAGCCCAGAGCCTGAGGGTCAAGGATGACAGAACTCAAGGCTGCTCTGGATGATGACAGACCTTGGCTTACCAGACCCCAGGCACGACCTCATTTTCTTGCAAATAGAGAAATGCCTCTTTAGCAAGAAGCTTACAGTCTTCCATGTAAAATACAAATCGTCCTCTTGGATCATATTCCTGCTAGAGTCCTGAAAAGCTGTAATTTGTCTCAAGCACCATATATATCTAAGTCGTTTGAAGATATTGTTCCAAAGAGATGCCTCAGGAACCACTTAAGAAGAAGACTCCGCTTCAGGTCCCGCAGGCTTGGCTTTAAATGCTTGACAACCTGTCCCCCAATTTCTCTCACTTCATTCTCCTCGTTTTCTAGAATACCAACCTCTCCAACTTTCCTCTTTTATGCCCCACCCCCATCAGCATAGTTTCATTTACTATTGCTTGCATTTTCCTAGGCGTCTTTAGTAATTTGAAGAAGGCCTCTCGGGAATGCCTCCAGCTCCATCCGGTCCATCTGCTTTATGTAGCCTCTGCTCACCACTCAACCTTTCTGGCCTCTTGGGCAGAGCCCAGTCATAATGTGGGGGTTCCCGAAGAACCTACGTATGAACCATAAAAAAAATGACTAGCCCCAATTAACTAGACAACTTAAGATTAACTTTCATTTGACTACTACTTCATCTGGATCGGTGTCTATATCTATAAAGCCCAGGTATATTTCTTCAGTATTCTACTCACTGAAAAGACGGAGGGAGGGCAGGCAGTGTATAAAAACAGCTCAGCAGTTGCTGGAAAATCTTGATGGGCATGCTGTCAGTCTCATTTGCTATTTCCCCCTAGCTCTGATTGTGGTTCTGAATTCTTTAAAGACTAAAGAGAAATTCTTGTATTTGACAACTGAACTAACAGCTCGACGAGGGGAAAAATCCTACTGAAATCTGTCAGTGAATGTTGCTAACATATGTTGCATTTATGGACAGGGAGAAAACTAGACTTACCAAGTCCTTGGAAAGATGTGTGAGCTGGCTGACAGGTGTGACATCTCAGCACAGCAAGTTAAAGTAACACCAAGCAGGGGGTTGTGTCCGGTGAGACTTGATTGGCCACAGATGACAATTCTGCTCCCTGAGCTGTTTCTCTAGTGTCGATGATTAATATCAAATGTCAGGTGAGGCTCACTTCCAACAATAAGGTTGAAGCAACACACAGTTAACAGAGCATAGGATTTTAGTTTTCCATAGGCCAATCAAGCCATCCGGGCCCTTCCTAGGGGGTTATCCCAGGATGAGTTAGATAAGAGGAGAGCTGCAAGGGCTTTCTTCCTCAAGCAAAGCTTCAAGTAGTGTGAGGCAGAAGCAGGTACTTATCACTTGCAGGAGGAAAGGTGCAACAGGCATTTTCTTTAGCCAAATATGTTGGATAGACTAAGATTGTGAATTGTGGGATAAACTCAGGTAGATCCTGGATGACACACAATCATGGAACAAACGGTTTCAATCAAAACCAAAGTTTAGATGCATATTTGCAGAGTAAAAGAGAGTTTCTTTGACTTTTGGCTGTAGACGCATATATTCTGCAATACAGTTGAACTGTGTGTGTGTGTGTATGTGTGTGTGTGTGTGTGTACACATTTTTTTTTTTGTTTTTGATGCCTATAATATACAGGGTCCTGTAAGCATAATAAAATGAAGTGTATGCATTTTTTGTTAAAACTGTTTTCATGAGATGTTTAAAATCAGAAGTGTTAATTTAACATTGTATGTATAGAAAACATAGATCGTTTTCCATCTTTTGCCTCCAGATATGGGTTATTTATGAGTCTTAAAATAGGAGTGTATTTCTATTTCAGATGATCACACCTTTGGGGAGGAGTTTGTAAGCATTAGTAATAAAATTGTATTTATCATTTAATTTTAAATTTCTTAGGTCAGGGTTTTAAGAGAAACCCAGAGTTCAAATTAATATCCTTTTTCTTTGTTGTCCTCCAAATCCAACTTATCATTTCTGTTCCTATGCTTCTCTTGTCATGTATTTATTCATTAACAATTCCATGAGGATTTGAAGTTGTTTAAAGCAAAAATGTGGATAATACAGAAATTAAAAGTCAATATTAAATAAATCCCTATGATAACTAATGGGACCGTGGGTTCACGTGCATCACAGAATGGGAATCTGCATCTGAGAGTGCCTGGATCTGCACTTACAGTGCTGTAGTCAGACAAGATCTCTGTGTACCATCAAATGCCAGTTGAATAGGATCTGTGGTGGTTGTAGGACAAGTTGTTGCATTTTGGATGCCCAGAAGTGGCAGTGAGGGTTCGATTGGTTTTGAAACTAAATTTGCCTGACACCAAACTTAGCAATTAAAAAGAAAAACAAATTCGATCTATTTTCCTTCTACTTTTTTCCAACAGTTTTAAACAAGTTAGCTGTTGATGAATTTAATGGGATGTTTTTGTTTTTACGTAGATCCATTCTGTAATGTTTGCACACACCACGGAGAAGCGTAGTCCCGAAGTTATGCCTTTCTTTCTTTTGGGCCACTCGTCTTTTTTGGCATGCTGGCACAAGTGTTTGCAAGCTGTCATCACTATGGGGAAGTCAGCTATTAAGAGCTACCTGCTAAAGAAAATTCCAGTCCCTCATACTACATCGTTGCTGGATCTGTCCATGTTCCTCCCCACATGCCCACCACGACCTTTTGCACATTGCTTCTCTGTGCCTGTGCATGGAGAATAGACAGGTATACGGGATTTGTTTTACTTAAGACTAATTGCAGCATGGTAGAGCTACAAGTATAGTTCACGTATCTTAGACTTCAATGTGCAGATGAGTCTCCTGAGAATCTTATTAAATTGCAGATTTGGGGCCCCTGGGTGGCTCAGTTGGTGAAGCCTCCGACTTCAGGACTTCAGCGAAGATAATGATCTCATGGTTTTCAGATTCATTCTGTGTCCCCCTCTCTCTCTGCCTCTCCCCTACTTGTGCTCTGTCTCTGTATCTCTCTCTCTCTCAAAAATAAATAAGCATTAAGAAATTTGTAAAAAATGCAGATTCAAATTAGTAGATCTGGGGTGGGCTTTTCTAACAGCGTCCTAGGTGATGTGGTGCTACTAGTATTCTGATCATGTTTTTCATAACCAGGGTACAACTGATTCCTGAGGCAGTCTAATAGGGAGCAAAGTTTCTCAACCTCCACTCTATTGACAGTTTGGGCTGAATAATTCTTTGTTGTGAAGGAATGCTTTATGCATGATAGGATGTTTAGCAAGATCCCTGGCTTCTACTGACTTCTACTATAGAGTTCTCTCCCTGTAGCTGTGACAACGAAAGTTCTCTTCCCACATTGCCAACCATCTCTTGGGGATAAAATCACTCCAAGTTGAGAATCACTGGTATAGGGGTTATCATGACGGATTCTGGATTAGAACGCTTGGATTCAAATTCTGGCTTATGTCCTGTACGAGTGGCTATAGGCAATTTATGTACTTTTTCTGAACTTCAGTTTTCTCCTCTATAAAATGGGGATAATAATAGTATCTACCTTAGATATTCATAGTGTCAAGATGACAACATAGGAGGTTTCTGAATTTTCCTCCTCCCACTGATGCACCAAATACACAGCTACACATGAAGCAATTTCTTCTGAGAGAAATCTAGAAACCACAGCTGAGACACTTCTACACATCAGGCAACTGAGGAAATACCCACACTGAAATAAGCAGGAAAGGCTGAGACATGCCATAAACCTCACCCCCAGCACAGCACCATATAGCCGAGAGGGAACCCCCAACTCCCATCTTCTCCTTGAACTGTAAAGGGCTTGGACCACATATTTAGTGCCCCAGCGTTTAAGGCTGCTGCCTAAGGGACAGGCCCCATATCAGGCCCCCTAGCTCTGAAAGCCAATGGAGCTTGTGTTCACAAGTCCTACAGGACAACAGCAAACAAGGAAAACCATAAAAATCAATTGCATTTCTATATTCTAATAAAGAACTATCAGAAAGAAATTAAGAAAACAATCCCATTTTTGATGGCATCGAAAAGATTAAAATACATAGGAAAAACTTCAGTCAAGAAGGTGGAAGATCTGTACATGGAAAACTATAAAATATTGTTGAAATAAATTGAAGAAGCCAAAAATAAATGGGAAGATATTCTGTGTTCATGGACCGGAAGAATTAACATTGTTAAAATGTTCATACTACCCACAGCTATCTACAGATTCAGTGCAACCCCTTTTAAAACTCAAAATGGTATTTTTACCGAAATAGAAAAAACAATCTGAAGTTCATATACAACCATAAAAGACCCCAAATTGCCAAAATAATTAGAAAGAAGGACAAAGCTGAATGCATAATACTCCTGATTTCAAACTATATTACAAAACTGTAGCAATCAAAACAGCACTGTCATAAAAACAGACACATAGATCAGTGGAACAGACTAGGGAGCACAGAAATAAACCCCTGCGTATATGGTTAATTAATTTATGACAAAGGAGTTGAGACTATACAATAGGGGAAGGATAGTCTTCAGTTAATGGTGTGGCAAAAATTGGTTATTCACATGAAAAAGAATAAAATATCCCCTGCCTTACACCATACACAAATATCTCATTAAAATGTATTAAAGACATGAACATAAGATCTGAAAAGGTAAATGTCCTAGAAGAAATCATGGAAGGTAAGTTGCTTGACATTGGTCTTGGCAGTGATTTTTTAGATTTGGCACCTTAAGAAAGGCAACAAGTGCAAAAATAAACCAATGGGGCTACATCAAATTTAAAAGCTTCTGCACAGCAGTGAAAACCATTAACAAAAAGAAAAGCCTATCTATGGATCGGGAGACAATATTCGCAAACCACATATCTGGTATGGGGTTAATATCCAAAGTACATAAAATCTTATACGAGTCAATAATAAAATCCTTCACATGTAACCCAATTAACAAATGGGCAAAGGACCTGAATAAACATTTTTCCATAGAAGACATACAAATAGCCAAGAGATACATGGAAAGGCGCTTACCATTGCAAATCATCAGGTAAATGCAAATTAAAACCACAATGAGGGGTGCCTGGGTGGCTCCGTCAGTTAAGTGTCAGAGTCTTGATTTCAGCTCAGGTCATGATCTCATGGTTGGTGGGTTTGAGCCCTGCACTGAGCTCTATGCTGACAGTGCCGAGCCTACTTGGGATTCTCTCTCTCCCTCTCTCTCTCTCTGCCTCTTCCCCATTCATGTGCACTCTATCTCAGAATAAATAAACATTAAACAAATCACAGTAAGATGCCCACCTCACATCTGTTAGGATGTCTATTATCAAAAAGCCAAAGCCTAACAAATACTGGTGAGGATGTGGAGAAAAGGGAACCCTCTATATTGTTATTGGGAACGTAAACTGGTGCACCATGACAGAAAACTATATGGGGTTCCCTCAAGCAGTTAAAAATAGAACTGCATATGATACAGGAGACTTATTTCTGAGTGTGAATCCAAACAAAATAAAATCAGTATTTTGAAAGATATATGTAGTCCCATGTTTACTGCAGCATTAATTACAATAATGAAGTTTTGGAAACAACCTAAATACCAGTTGACGGATGAATGTATACTGAAAATGGGCTATATGTCTACAATGGACTATAACTCAGCCCTAAAAAAGAAGGAAATCCTGTCATTTGCAGCAACATGGATGAAACTGGAGGGTATTCGGTTAAGTGAAATACGCCAGAGAAGGACAAACACTGCATGGTATCATTTATATGGAATCTAAAATGTTTAAAAAGTTGAACTTATAGAAACAGAATAAGGGTGATTGCCAGATATTGGGGTGGGTGGGGAAAATGGAGAGAGGTCGATGAAGAGATGCAAACTTTCAGTTATAAGGTTCATCAGATCTGAGGATCTAATGTACAACTTGGTGATTATGGTTGATATTACTGTTTTGTATAGTTGAAATTTGCTGAGACTAGAAACTAAGTATTCACACACACGCACACATGAAGGAAGAAAAAAGAGTAAAGATGGGAAGTGATGGATGTGGTGAGGAGGGAATCGTTTAACAATGCATCATGTTATATACATTTTTATTTGTTAATTAGACATCAATAAAGTTGAAAGAAAGAAAGAAAGGTATTCATAGAATTTCTGGGAGGTTTAAATATTCAATATCCATGAAGTGTTCAGAAATGCATTCATGCAAGTGTCTAGAAATCAATAAATACTGGCAAATATTATTATCAGAAAGAAGGGAGGGAGGAAAGAAGGAAGGAGAGAAGGGAGGAAAGAAAAAAAAATAAAGAGAAAGAGAAAGAAAGAAAAGAAAGAACTATGCCTTATGGCTAGATTTTTCCAATGATGGAGCTGAAAAAAGGCTCAAAATGGATTCCGATGTTAAGAACTCAAACTCATGGCTAGCTATTTAGCTCTCCTCTTCTATTTATGCCCATGTAGGGACCAGTGGGTGCTTCCTCAAGAATAAGCTAGCAGAGGAAATCACCCAGTGAATGTCCATCTCTACCTGCCTGACTTTGCCTTGCTATGAGCAGAAGATTTTTACCTGTACTTCTCATTAAAGGTGTGAGCTTGGATTATAGTTTCTTTGTCAGTCAAATGAGGAGTTAAAGCCAGGTGATATGTAAGCTATAACCGTCCCTAGTTTATTTTTTTTATTACCAACATATCCTTAAAGTGTTACTCGTGTGTTTATTGCACCCAGGAGCCTCATGGACTCTATCTTCATAGCATTGACAATAGCCTAGTATACAGTAAGTGCTCTCTAAGTCTGAATTGATGTGAATCATTTGTGGCTATTACTAAATCCATAGACACTGCCATACTTCCTGATTTCAAAATTCTCTTCCCCCGCTCTCTCTGTACTGAAATACTTATGAGGCTATTTGGTGCTTAGAGGAAATCAGGCTTTAGCAAAGCTGAAGCTACTTTCTCTCTTCAGACAATGGTTCTGTTGAAAGCTCATTTTAATAAATGCACCAGAGAGGCATTTTTGCATAGGAAACAGTCATTCAGCTTTGTGGAATGTCCAGGTGGAATAAGTATTAGATGCTTTTGTTATTTCTTCCACTTTGGTTAATGAAGCTGTCGCCTTTACAATATAATTAGAGCAAGAACAAGTCTCTCACCAAATATAAAGCAACGCACATAGGTCTCATTACTAGAGTGTCCCTCTGAAGAGTCACAGGAAGCATTCAAACACAGAGCTTGACCTACAAGGGTAAATATAGCCAATTAAGAAAATGGTAAGTAATTTCATGAGAGAAATTCCAATTCTTATTAAAGATGTTCAGCATCCCTTTTGTATCAAGCCACCTTTTGTTTTTTAAGATCCAGAGAAAGTGGCTGCATAAACATGTTTTTATTTTGTCTGGGTGAGGCCTTATTATAAGACTGTGGTAACACTGATGCTGCTAAGTGGAGAGTCAGAATTTGAGGAGAAAAAAAATGTGACCATAGTTATCTCTCTGAAGCCGAAGATGAAATTAGTCTTTTATTTTTATTTATTTATTTATTTTTAATTTTTTTTATGTTTTTATTTATTTCTAGGAGAGAGAGAGACAGCGTGAGCAGGGGAGGGTCAGAGAGAGAGGGAGTCACAGACCGAAAAAGGCTCCAGGCTCTGAGCTGGCAGTCAGCACAGAGCCCGACGCGGGGCTCGAACCCACGAACCGCGAGATCATGACCTAAGCGAAAGTCGGACGCTTAACCGACTAAGCCACCCAGGCGCCCCTGAAATTAGTAAATTCAGTGTTCTAACTGCTCAGTGTGCCCCATAAGTCAATGAAAAGCATAGAGCTCTCAAGAGAAAGAATTCAGCTCTTCTTCATGGTCTATTAGGTTAGAAACTGTCTTTCAGACAAGACTTTCTTCAGTCTGCCTCAGAGAAATTGGTATTTAACATAGTCTCAACTCTCTGACATTGGTTAGCTTCGCATTTTCAAGGCCTGACTTTTCCTTCTATCCATCCAGCACACTCCCCAAAATGCCCCTATAGTGTTTTATGAACAAGTATTTGTTCTATAAACTTGATAACTATGTACATCTTTCTCAGCCAAAAGTACCTACCTACAGTTAAGAAAATGGGCTCTGTAGAATAGAAACATCTTGGGCCTTACCTGAGACATGTTGATTTCTTCCACCAGACTAAATGGCTTGAGATCTGTATCAGTCATTTATAGTTACAGTAGTTGAAGTCTGATGACTTTTTCAAGCCATACAACAATATATTTTTGGGTTTGGCAGAAATAGACATTAAATCTTTAGTCATCTTTGAATTAAGAAAGCAGGATCGAACACACGGGTTAGATCATGTTTGAATTTGTAAAATGTGTGAGATTTAAGTTTGCAGGGTTTTGACATAGGATTACATGCTGTTTATTAAGAAGAAGTAGATATTCTAATGCCGTTGCTTTGCCCAAACATCCTTCTCTTTCATTCAAAGATGCTAGGCACCTGTGGGAAGTAGTGAGGTTAGTTAAAAGAGTCTGAGTTTTAGCATCTGAGAGTGTGTGATTCACATCTCCACTCTGTCATTTACCAGCTTTGTGGCCTTTGGCCACCTCTTAACCTACCTAAATCTTATAAAATGCAGCCAATAACACTTTTTTTTTTTTTACAAGATGAATGTCCAAGAGAAAGCCGACATTTACATTGGTTGTTTTTTTTATATAGCAGAGGGAAATAAATGGTAACCATTATTTACCACACTGTTTTGCAAAATTTTTAATATTTTGTTTGAGAAATCCTCTATAATAGATGGTGTTTTAATTGACTAAAACAAAAAGCATCTTGTAATTTATGATAGCCTTTATAGTTAAAACATCCTGGAGCCATTTAAAGTATTCTGTTATTAGTAATATTTACTTTAGTCATTAAATAAAGCTATCTAACACACATGTTATGATTTTCTATTCTAGATCTATAGATCAACATGGCTGTTCCTTCTGGGCCAGTCAGAGTGGCCGGTCACATATGGTAAAATCTTTTGTGTATATTTGTAGAAGAAATACCTTGAGTTGTTAGTTTGGAGAAGGGGAGATAAGAGCAGAGATGTGCTTGGGAATCACTTAGATATGAACAGAGTGTGGATAATTTAGGACACCTAAAGAACAGAATGACTAAATTGTTTTAAAGGTTGATGTGTAGGATGTAGAGGGACATTTATCAAGACAAGAACCAGTATGAGGTTCACTGCACAAAGCAGTAAAATGGTAGGAGTGGAAGTGGTAAAAACATGTTGTGGGTTTTTTTTAGCCTTCAGTTGGTCAGACTGTGGGAGGGTAAACAGATTGAAGACCCAGTTTGCTTATCAACAGAATAGCTGAGAGAAAATTACATGAAAATGAGAAAAGACATTGTGGGTCATTCTGCTATATTTGAAGTGAAAACTTTACAGACGCAATGCTGACAAAGAATGAACTTTAATTAAACCTGGGTTGTTTGTGTGATTGTGTGTGTGTTATTTTTCCCTTGAGGAATTCTTCTTTAGAGACAAGACAGTCCTTCCGTGTTATATTTTATTGGATTTTGTGTAATTTCCCCTGCTCGCTTCAGTATTGGTGTCATTGATGCAGCAGTGGTGGTTTCTAAAAGCCCTCTCTGACTTATATCATGACCTCATTGGCATTTAATTCAAACACAAGAAGCCAGAAGGGAAGAACATTCCACTTTCACAGGCAAAGTATCTGTGAAGTCTAGGGTATTGAACACAGTGGCGAGTATTTTGAAATTTCCGGTATCAACATTTCAAGCATGCCCAGTATTTTTGTTGAAACCGTGTAGTAAAACTAAGGCCTCATACTTGGCTGTATTCACAAAAAGCCAAGAGAAAATAAGACAAGATGGAGGTCACCATGGAAGGCTCCTGTGTTGGAGAAGCTCTTTCTTTGGATTCAGAGCCTGTTGAGGCTCTGGGGGGAGTGGCTTGGGCACACCGAGGCACAGTATGTGATGGACCAGAGAGGGAAAAATTGAGAAGTTACATTCAGGGAGAGATGCAAAGGACCTGCTGAGAGAGAGGTTTTGGGAAACAGGGGAGGTGGGGGAAGGAGAAACGCCATGCCAAAGAGGCTGAGGGAGAGAGCGCCAGCTGACCTGGGCTGGTTGGATTTCAGGGATGGAGTGTTAATTTCTTCCATGGTTCTGGTGCTTCTGGTATGTGGGCAAGGACAAATGACGCTTTTTGAAAGACCTGGGAGGCACAGTCAGAATCATGTAAGTGAATCCCAGCTCTGAATATGCCACCACCAAACTCACTAGATGACCTGAGACTAGTAATTCCTTTCTAATGGGAGTGAGTCCAATTAGCATGATCACTGAAGACCTTCTCAGGCGTTTGGGATGTTGTTAATATTACTTCTGCTAATTGAATGGCTCAGAAACTCTGTGACTTAAGAGAGAAATTAGGGACTTCGGTAGAAAATAGTCAAAGGCAAAATTTGCACATATGATCCTCAGATACTCAGATTTTAGAATGTGAAGGAAAACACCAGACAGAGGTCCTCCTCTTTGTTCTGAAGTCTTGCTGTTAAGAAGCCAGTTGACAGTATGTCCGTTGCCTGGCTTTGCATCTTCCCAACTCCAATATCAGCTTTGATAAATTACTTTAAGGAAGGCCAGAATTTGCACTTATAATGCAAGGGAGAGAAAAAGCAGGTGACTATTTCTTCTTAGAAATTGAGACCATGGAGACTACAGACTCTACATTTGGAGGCTGCAAGCCTATTATCCTGGCCCTACAGCTTCATAATTCTGGTGCTGAATACATATAAGGGCCTCTACATGGAAGGCAACACTGAGCCACTATACTTTGGGTCCTTTGTAATTAGTGTGCTTTTTGTAGAAAAACAAATGCTCTTTTAAAAGAACTAAACTTTTGGGGTGTCTGGGTGGCTCAGTTGGTTAAGTGTCGGACTTTGGCTCAGGTCATGATCTCACAGCTCATGAGTTTGAGCCCTGCACTGAGCTGTCAGCTGTCAGTACATACTTGCTTTGGATTTTCTGTCCCATCTCTCCCTTTCCCTGTCTTGTACTCTCTCTCTCTCTCATTCTCTCTTTCTTTCTCTCTTTCTCTCTCTCTGTCTCAAAAATAAACATAAAAAAATAAAAGTACTTAACTTTGGAAAGTTGGTATTTACTGAGAGGACCTTACTGTTGGGGGAAATGGCAGTTAGCTAGCATTTGGTGCTGTGGGTGCCATACCATGCTTTTCCATCTTGATTCACAGTGAAACGTGGAGTTACTGTCCACTAAGCAAGGAGTTTTCCTCTTGCCTGTTCAATTCCTCGCCTTTGTTTTCCAAAATAATTTTAATATTAGAACATTTTTTTCTGAGGTGTTTTCTCATCTGTATGGAGTTATCAAATTTCAATAAGAAATTAATTAAGAAGTTTAATCCAAATCCTAAGCCTGGTTTATTATTGTTTTCGCCTCTGGATAGCCATCTTGCCTTAGGTAATTACCTTACTGGATGTGGCTTCAAGACGTGTTTCTACAACTCTAGATTCACTTTCTGCTAATGAGAAGTATAATCAGACAACTGGTTGTTCTGCAAATTCCAAACCAGCAGAACAGTTACCTTCAATTCACTGAATATAGACAGAACTGGGTGGTTATTTTTTCAGTATGTCGTGTTCATTATTAGGACTCAGACTATCAAAGGCAAACGACACCTGTTGGCTACACTGTACATATGCGTGGTGAGGTAAAGAGGAGACAGGGATGGGATTAGATGATTTGAACCTTTCAGAGCCGTCTCACCTTTTCTTGCACAAAGTATTTTTCCCTTCTGCTGTTAAAACCTGCCTTTAGAATTTTAGTGAGAATAAAAGGTCTACTTTCATTCTTATATTGATCTTTGAAGGACTCAAGTGGTCCCTTGCAGAAATCACAGGGGTCATTTTTCAAGGAAAATTTTAATAAAAACCCAGTCTGGATTTTAAATACTTAATCCAGTGAAGTAAATCATTTGTTAAAATTTAGTTATTCATTGGTCTGTTCCATCATTCAACAAGTTACAAAGTGGCTACTCTGAGCCCACCTAGTCCTTAAAGCACCAGGTAATTCCATACAACTTAAAAAATTTTTTTTAATGTTTATTTACTTTTGAGAGAGCAAGACAGAGCATGAGTGGGGGAGGGGCAGAGAGAGAGGGAGACATAGAATCCAAAGAGATCCAGGGTCTGAGCTGTCAGCACAGAGCTCAACCCACAGCTCAAACCCACGAACTGTGAGATCATGACCTGAGCTGAAGTCAGATGCTTAATGGCCTGAGCCACTCAGGCGCCCCAATTCCATACAATTCTTACAGCTGGGTTCGCTGGTTATTATTCTGGATGGCTTACTATAGGTGTTTTACTAGATTACACAAAGGCTTCAGTTTTTCATTCACTTTGTTTCAAGTTGAGAGGTTAGGAAAGCATGATGCCATATAAACTTTGATCAGCCATAGGCCTTAATTAATTTGGAAATGGATGAGCTGATTCTATTTGGAGATACTTAAGCCCAAGAAAATTTTCAGAAGAACTGAAAATGATTCAGAAGTTAAGATATAGAGATGCTGACATCTGAACATGTTTTGATTTTAAGGTGGATCAAAAGAACCAGGTGATAGGAGACCATCCAAAAGTATCCAAAAGAAGTCAGGTCCTGCTCCTAAGGTTGTGTGCACTCCACATAGGTTGGGCATGATAGGCTGGGCTAACTAGAACATTCTAAGGCCAAAGCCAAAATAGGCAAGGGGAAATCCAATCGTGCCTAGCAGGGATTATACAGCTGTACAGATGGGGTGCAGCAAATAGGAAAAGGAATGTTAGAAGTAGGAGTATCTGCACAATATAAGGCAGGTATGAAAAGAGATTCAGGATTAAAATGAAGCAACAATTTTTTTGCTAAATACCCATTTTTTATGAATATTGGCAGCCTCCAAAGGTGAAAGCCTGGAGGTTTAAAAACATGTTATTAGACAGGGTAAGGACCACTTGCAAACCCAATGTATTAGCTTCCTGTGGCTGCTCTAACCAATTACTAAAAGCCTGGTGGGTGGTCTCGAACAGCAGAACTTTATTCTCTCACGACTTTGAACGCCACAAGTTGAAATCAGTTTCACTGAGCTGAAATGAAGGCGTCAGTGGGGCCATACTTCCTGTGGAGGCTCAGGATGGCTTGTGGTGGTTGATGTCTTTCCTTAGCTTGTGACTCTATCACTAATCTCCGACTCTGTGGTCACACTGCTGCCTCCTATGTGTGGGTGCAACATCTCACTTTAGCTCCCTTTGTATAAGGATATGTGTGATTACATTTAGGGTCCACCCAAATAATCCAGGATACTCTCTCCATTTCAAATCCCTGATTTAATCACACCTGCAAGGACACCACCCCCTTAAAACTACATAACACCATGTAAGGTAATATGCTCAGGTGTCAGAAATTTGAGGATTAAGCACGAATATCTTTTGGGGGACATATTTTTAGCCTACCACACCCTACAATTCTCAAGTGATGCAAAGGCCAGATTTGACTGGCACAGTGGTAGGAAAGGATTTCATAAAACTTGGCCCATTGAAATTATTTCATTTTATTCCCATTCTATCTGCTGTCTTCCCAGAAAGAAACTCAGAAGCCAGACAAGCAACAACAGCTGTCTACTCCAACAGCTGATTGTACTTGTCTTGTGGGGAATATCTTGAATACAATCCTAGAGCCACGTTGAAGGTTCTGGGCTGGTAAGTGTCATGTGGAGGAGGAAAAGGGTAGGAGGGAGAAAAGGGAGAGAAGAACAGAGAAAAGAGGGAAAGAGGGGGCAAGGAGGAGTAAGACCCAATAGATGGACGAGAAACTATCCAAGGCACATCAGATTTCTGTCCTTCAATCAGAAGTGTTAGCCATTTTGGTGAAATTGTTCATACGTTTATAATCAAGCAGTAACTAAATATTATAAGACATTATATGAACATTAATAAGTATTATTTGCGTGAAATTATGTGTCTGAATCATTCCATCTGAATAATGGACACAGCCTGAGAAGAAGAATCAAACATCACCTCTTCTCTGAAACTGGTTTTGAGTGCTCTGTGTAGAATTGCTCATTCCCTCTTGTTTGCTCCCAGAGTAGAGCACACATTCGCTTACAGCGCTGCTTGGGAGCAGCCACGGCACACTTGTTAATCCAGTAGACTGTGAGCTTTGTCAGAAGAGGAATTCTGTCCATATAACTAATAATTAATGAGAACTTGTGATGTGCAGACCACCTTAAGTACTCCTACAAGACAAATATTTTATTCTCATTTTAAAGATGATAAAGCCAAAGCAAAGAAAGTTACGTATTGTCAAGGTCACGTGGCAAGAGAGAGGTGGAGCGGGGATTTGAAAGTAGGGATCTTGACTCATAAATTTTCACTCTTACAAAATCTAATACATTAGGCTACCCTGCACCTAGCATAGTAAGATAGCTCAGCTCCTTGAACTGTTGGTGGTCAGATTCTTTCAAAATCCAATAAATAAACTATGGTATGAAACACAACCTGATTTTACTGCTGTTTTAGGATTTATTTGAAAGGAAGGTTATTGTCTTACACTTTAGATTACATTTTTACCAACTCAAGAAAAGTGTGAAATGCCTCTAATTAGGTAATAAAACAATGTAAGCTGTAAGCCGTTGTGATAAGCTCAAACTTCAAACAGTTTCCATTGATGTTAGAGTGAGGAGAGGGAAGGGAAAATGAAGGTCTTACTCTGAGTTTATTTTCCTAGCAGATGCAATTTATTTAGTGGAATTCAAAAGTGCTCTCAGAAGGACAGGATGTAAATGCAATCAACGTCGTGAATAAAAAGAAGTGGACAAAGTAGAGTTTGCAGAAGGACTGAGCCACCGTACTGCAGTCATTGCTGTTTTCAATAAACATTTATTGGCTGCCCATCCATTCAGAGCTCTTCAAGGAGAAACTGAAAATGTAAGTTGC
Organism: Proteles cristata cristata; assembly: GCA_017311185.1. Taxonomy (NCBI): domain Eukaryota; kingdom Metazoa; phylum Chordata; class Mammalia; order Carnivora; family Hyaenidae; genus Proteles; species Proteles cristata. The sequence goes on from JAESUZ010000832.1 coordinate 788,460, forward strand.
TGAATAGTATCTTTACTTACCTTTTGAACCATCAGGAAATCTGGGAATGTTACTCCGTAGTTTGGTGATTTTTTTGGAAAACCTTTCTTTTTCTTAAAGAAGCTGATAGTGCCTTGCTTTCTGGTGATATCTCCAGGACTATTCTCTTAAGTGGTAGTCAAAAATATTTGCTGAATAGATGAATAAGTGAATCAGTCAGTCAACTGAGAAAGTTTGACTATTCCCATTAAAAATAGCAAAAGGCATTAAATTTTACTGAGTTAGAACACTGATTTGATTTGAAGATTTTAGACATTGTCAAGGAATTTATCATTTCTCTTTTCCCTATATCACATTTGTCTACCTGTTCCTCCTTTCTTCTCTCAATATTTTTTTCTGATTCTCTACTTTTCACTCCCTCCCATCCTTCTCCAACTACTAAGAATGTCCCCATGATCACTAACCAGAAGGATACCTGCGTTTATGAGGAAAAGAACTGAATTTTAAAAATGTGGTTTTGATTTTAAATTATTTGGGCTTAAGATGTTAGTGAGGTATCAGAATGTTACTATGTGAGCATATAAAGTAAGAGAGAAGTTGGAGTTCTCACATGGATTTGGAATTTAGCTAGCATGAAGGTGGTATTTGAAGATATGGGCACAGATGTGACCGCATTGCCTTAAACATAGCAGCAAAGTTTACATCAGAGTTGATACTGAACACCAGTTCTCTGATTCAAATTACTATTAGCAACAATTGAGCCACTAGCAGTTAACAGTGTTTGCTTGCTCTGGGCCCGATGTTGTTCCTGGTGGTACAGTTATCAAAATCCCATGGGAATGATGATGCTAGTGTCTGATTTTCCAGATTGTCTGCTAATTTTGGTAAGATGAAATTATTCATCCAATGTCATTTTTTTTCTCATTGTGTGATTTGGGACAGATTATTTACCTCTTCTAATATATATATTGTTTCTGTTGCCATGGTCTTATCTTTATGTCTTTTGACATTACTGCTGCCAAAACTCGCATGCTTTTTTACTTTGTCCTTTAATTTCATACATCGTGGTAATCACAGAGATCATTGGTTGAGTGTTGTGCTTACATGGCAGGCATTGCACTTATCTAAACCTGATAGCAGCTATACAAGGTTAATCTTATCTAAACCTGATAGCAGCTATACAAGGTAGTTTCCGTTATTATTGCCATTTTATATATGAGGGAATTGAGGCTTAGTGAAGATCACGGATTTGTTCAAGAAGGCACGGATATTCAGGTGGAGTTAGAAATGGTATCTGGATACAGATACCATGCAATGCACTGGCTATCTAGCTATCTGATGATACTGTCTCTTCTTTACTGTTTCTTGCAGCCTATAAATGTGCTCAAGCCTCCTGCATTCCTTTTTTTTTTGTTGTGGTATAGTCACATACAGGATTATATTAGTTTTAGGTTTACAACATGATTTGATATTTGTATATATTGCAAAATGACCACTACAATAAATCCAGCTAACACCTGTTATCATATAGTTATAATTTTTTTCTTGTGATGAGAACTTTCAATATGTAAACTCCTAGCTACTTTCAAATCTTCAGTACAGTAAAATTCACTGTAATCAGCACACTATGCATTATGTCCCTATGACTTATTCATTTTGCAAGTGAAAATGTGTACCTTTTAACTCCTTTTACCCATTTCATGCAGCCTCCACCCGCTACCTCAGCTAACCACCAACTGTTCTCAATAACCATTAGCTCAGTTAACTTGGTTGCTTGTTGTTTTTTGGGTCGCACATAATATAAGTGAGATCATTTGGTATTTGTCTTTTTCTATCTGACTTATTTCACTTAGCATAATGCCCTCAAAGTCTATCCACATTGTCACAAGTGGCAAAATTTTATTCTTTTTGATGGCTGAATGATCTTCCGGTGTGTGTGTGTGTGTGTGTGTGTGTGTGTGTGTGTGTGTGTGTGTGTGTGTGTTTACCACATCTTCTTTATCCACTCATCCATCAAAGGACATTCAGATTGTTTCCGTATCTTGGCTACTGTAAATAATATAGCAATGAACATGGGAGTGCATATATCTTTTCACATTAGTGTTTTGGTTTTCTTGATGTAGAAAGTGGAATTCCAGAAGTGGAATTGCTGGATCATACTGTAGCTTTAGTTTTAATTTTTTCAGGAGTCTCCATATTGTTCTCCATAGTAGCTGTACCGTTTTCCATTTCTACCAGCTGTGCACAAAGGTTTCTTCTCCACATCCTTGCCAGCTCCTGTCACTTCTCTGTCGACAGCCATCCCCATAGGTGTGAGGCGATATCTCATTGTGAAGACTCTTGCATTCTTGACATTACATCCCTCTCTTGCTTTCACCCTTTCTCACGACGTTCTTATTAGCCACAGTTGTTTGAAGGACCGCCTGCAGTCACTTTACTTGTACCGTCCTTTCCCACTGCACTCTGGGTCTCACCACTCTGTTTACACTGTTTTGGCCAAGGTGCCCAGTGGCTAAACCCAACGGGATACTTCCACCCTTTCCTTATATGCTTCTATGACCCTTCATGGTTTTTGAGAATGCTCTAATCATACGGTTTCCTTGACACAATTTTTCTTTGGTCTTCTCTTACCTCAAGCTTCTCCTGTAGGTGGTGATGCCTAGGGCTCTTTGGTAGTTCGTGGTAAATACTCTCCCCTTGTGATCCATTCATGTTTAAACATTTTAACTGTTATTTATATTAATCATTCCCAAAGCTGTGAGATTTCTTCCAAAGCACAGATTCATGCCAATTCCTTTCTGGATACATACGTTTGTATGTTTCTTGAACACTTTAAGGTGAACAATTCCCATCCGATGACTCACGGTCTTTTTATAACCTGGTCTTCCCCCTGGGTTCCTGACCACAGCAAGCAGCAGCCCCCTCTACCTCCTTATACAGACTGGAAATTGGAGTCAGCCTAGATCCTCCCCTTCACCATCCTTTATATTTCACTATTTAAATGTATCTTACATTCACCCCATTCTTTATGCTTCTGTGTTCATTGCTCACTTTCATTTCCCTAAGTGCCTGGTTTTGCCCTTAGTACCTATCATTCATGCTGCTGCCAGAATAATTTATCTGACAAAACTCCTCACTCCTTGATTTGCTTTGTTTATTTATATAATGTGTTTAGCAACCCCATCTAACACATCAATGCTGGAATGCTCTCTTAGAACCAAGCCATGTAGGTACCCTGCCACTCAAGCTTGATTGTGTCACTACTTCCTAAAACCTTCTAATGGATTCCTGTGGCAGTTAAGATGAAAATTTAAATCCTTAATGACCTTCAAGCACTTGCTGGTGCCCACTGTTTCTCAGCCACATTTTGAACCACTTGCCATCCTGTCCTCCACACAGACCTTACAGTTTATGGGACTGGCTATGTTGCTTCCTGCCTCAGGGCCTTTGTATGTGCTACACCCTCATTGTTACTACCACCGTGCCTCCTTACTCTGGTACACATACACCTTTAAATGAACATAAAATGAAATTTTATTATTGCAGTTTCTCCAGGATCTTACAGAACTGTGTCCCTTTCCTTCAGAGTACTTAATTCAGTTTGGAATTAGATCATCATAAACATGGGGTAATTTGATTAATGTCTATCTTCCTTACTTCCTGTTAGGCAAAAGCAATGTCAGCTTTGCTTACCATGGCAACCCTGCATAAGTACTGTGCATATAGTAGTCACTGTTAACTAAGTGTTAATTAAATGGATGTTGTCCTTAGTATTTTTGATGTTGTAGGGGACCTCCTTTTTTTCCTCTGAGAACTATCTTCAATAGTCCATTTGTCTAGAATAAATGACAAATGGGGTTTTTTGATTGTATAGAAATCTTGATCTTGCTTAAAACATGCAAAACACACACAGTCACACACACACATACACACTGCAAAGAGAAAAGTACATGTGGGGAAGGCAGATGTTTTCATTGAAATTTTAATTTCATTTGGGGTTTTCTCACAGGAGGAATGTGTTTCCTCTACCATACTTGGTTCTGAGGCACTAACTACCACCATCCGTCTTCATATTCTGTGCCAAGAGAAAAACATTTCCTTCCTTTATTTACTCTTAGCCCTGTTGATATTTTCCCCCTGAAAAGTATTTTCTCGGTAATATGGAAGAACTGAAGTGAATATTGAAGCTCTCTAGGAAAAGACAAGTTGCTGAGCATAGGCTCACTCAATGTGAAGATGGAAGATTTGTTTCCCCTCTCACCGCATCTCTTATCCATTGGTAGTGGCTGCCTGGAGACAATGTGTGAGAGGGAATCTGAGGGCATGGCCAGTCTTGGTGGGAAAGTGCACCGTGACTAATCCGTTCAACACATACTTATTGAGCGTGTGTTATATAATTAGCAGGCTGGCCAAGGGCGTGGGAGTAGACAGAGTCAGCAACCTGGCTCATCCTTCTCTGTACACGAAAGGCTGATACAATTTTATAAGCATCTTGCTTATTTTATTCCTCCCCCTTCTCAAAGCTTATCTCTCACTTATATGACTTTTGGCCACCATTTTGACTTCTTCATGTCAGAAGCAAGTCTTAATAGAGAAGTTTGTTTTGTCATTGGACAGGAATCAAAAGCTCTTTCCTCACTAAAACCTCCAAAATTTCCTGACTTAAGCCTTCCCATATCCATTGTTCCTTCCCTCCTCTCTCCCTGCCTCCCTTTCTTCATTTCTCCCCCCTCCTTCCCTCCCTCTCACTCCCTTGCTTGCTTCTGCTTTCTCTTTTGAGAAACGTACTTTGCCCCCATCTAATTAGTACTGACAGATCTGTAACCTCTCTTGAGCTCCAGTAAATAGTCTGGCCCTTAATTCTTGAGCTGCGGTAGAGACTGTTAGCTATTTATGCAACATCCGTTTCCTATTCTTTCTTAACAGCCACTTATTGGTCATTAGGTAGTGATTTTTGCACATTTGGCACTTTTTTTCTTCTTGCAGGAAAGTGGGTGTGATGGCTGGAATTTCAGGAATCATTTTATGACTTTGAGGTTAGAAGATATGAAGGTAGAGGAGAAAGATAGATGGAGTCTGGGTCCCTGCTGAACCAAGTAGAGCTACCCTTCAAGCTCTGGACTACCTACTTTTGGACATCATTTTATATAAAACCCTAATATGTTTAAGCTCCTATAGTCTGGTTTCTATTATTTGAAGCTGAATGCAACTCCTAGCAGTAGGTGAGTTATTCAGCTCTGGTTTCTCCTGGATTCTTTTATTATAATAATATGCATGTTCATGTGATGCTTCCTCTTCATCCAGGAAGGACTCTTACATTCATGTTCCTCTAAGACAGTAAGTTTCATGAGGGCAAGGAATGTGACTATTTCACTCACTAGTGTTTCCTGTGTCTAGCCCATTACCTGACATGTAGTACTTGGCTGCATGAATAGTTGATGTCTGAATGAATTAATAATAACACATACTTTCTTCAAATACAAGTTATATTAAAAAGAATTAGTGGGGAAGGTGTTCCTGGGTGACTCAGTCGGTTAAGTGTCCAAATTTAGCTCAGGTCATGATCTCATGGTTTGTGGGTTCAAGCCCTGCGTCGGGCTCTGTGCTGACAGCCAGCTCAGAACCTGGAGCCTGGTTCGGATTCCGTGTCTCCTCCCTGCCCCTCCCCTGCTCGTGCTTTGCCTCTCTCTCTCTCAAAAATAAATAAAAAAATTAAAATAATAATAATAAAAAAAATAATTAGCAGGATGTCTGTCTGGCTGAGTCAGTTAAGCATCCAACTCTTGATTTTGGCTCAAGTCATGATCTCACAGGTTGTGGGTTTGATCCCCACATTGGGCTGTGCTCGGACAGTGTGGACCCTACTTGGTATCTTTGTCTCCTTTTCTCCTCTGCCCCTCCCCTGCTCATGCTCTTTCTCTCTCTCTCAAAAATAAACAAATAAAACATTAGAAAAATAAAAAGAATTAGCAATCATAAAATTGTCAGAGTCCATCTCTCAATGTTTAATTAAATATTCTATTTACCTAGAGGCCAATAAACACTATATGTATTAGTAGCTTTTGTGCTATAAGGAGAAAAATGATGTTCCACATTAAAACAATTTACTTTGACATTTGATAATTTGTAAGAAATTTGAATTTAGTATTTATAAATTTTAATATGTCTTTGTTTAAGAACATTCCATACTCTCCATAGCTTAGGCAATGAAAAGTATGTTTAAAGGACACCTGTACTTTTTAGCTTTAATGTTTGCTGAGTGCTTCCTATGTATTTAGCTAAGTTACAATTGTTTTACAGGCACTAGTAGATATAATCCGACTGATGAAGCAAGAACCATGTTATTCCTGCACTAGAGTTGAGGAAACCAAATTACAGAAAGCTTAAGAAACTTGCTAGTCTCAAAGCTAACAAGCCATCTGACATTTTATTTGATATTTTTAGGGGTATGTATGTGTACATTCACTTATACATTTATTCATTCTTCAAGCACAAATTATTGTCTGTTTATTGAATGGTTATTCCCTGTCAGGCATGGTGCTAAGCTCTGGGAAAGTAGAAATATTCAGTTCCCCACATTAGGGTATATACAGTACAATGTAGCATGATAAATTTTAAAAGTTTGTTCATTTTGAGAGAGAGAGAGAGAGAGAGAGAGAGGGAGCATATGAATGGGGGAGGGCCAGAGAGAGAGAAGGAGAGAGAATCCCAACCAGGCTTCACACTGTCAGTGCAGAGCCTGATGCGGGGCTCCATCTCACAAATGATGAGATCATGACCTGAGCCAAAACCTAGAGATGGATGCTTAACCAACTGAGCCACCCAGGCTCCCCAATAAATGTTTTGATAGAGCAGTACACCTGGGCTTTCCATCCAGATGAGTTTGGATAGAGGCAAGGAGAGATCTCAGAGACTACCCAGATAAAATGGCAATTTTAGAAAACTACAAGACATTCAGATTTGGCCAGATAAAGAACAGAGTAAATGGAGTTCCATACTAAGGGAGGAAGGTGTGTTAAAACATGAAGGTGAGAATACATGGTTTATTCCAGAAAACAAAAAGTAATGAATGTGGCAGAGGCATGGCCTGGAATGGGCAAAATGGAGAGATATGTGACTTTCAACTGTAATCAACTGTGACCGAGTCCCTGAGGGCTTCCTTCACCCAAGAGAGCTTGGATACTATTCTATATGTACCAAGGGGACCAAAAAATAGTGCCATAGTTACCTTTATATTTCAATAGAATAACTGACTGCAATGTGGAGAATAGCAAGACTTAAAGACTCTGGTGAAGGTGAATGCATTAGGATTCTACCATGTTGTTTGAATTCAAAGTTAATTGAAATGAGACCTCTTGCAAATGTTGAATGTCTATCTTTGTTAAATTCTGAAAAGCTATATGCCCATGGAGGAGCTGCCTTATGGTTGAGTATTTCAAAAAGGGTCAAATTTCTATTTTCTGCTCCAGTGAGAAGAAACAGAAGTGTATACTACAAAATGGTAGATCACTTCAACTGGTTAATTCTATTTTTGAATTTAGGAATTTCTGATATCCTGAAAATGTATTCTCAAACAGCAAATGGTGCTATGGAGAAGCGCTGGGAGAGGCTCGAGGAGCGTCCTGTCGTCCCGTGCTGCTCTTGAGTTTCTACCCCTAGCCTCCGTCCGTTATATTTTGTGCTGGGCATTGCTGGCTAACTTCTCAAAAGGATGCACAAAAATAGCTTTTCCTCAGTCCTTCTGTGATGGAAGCATATTAAACAATTGCAATCCCTTAATTTTTCTCCGCAGAATATGAAATGAGGAAGAGAAACAGGAGCTATCGAACAGATCAGTCAGCAGTATCCATCTGCGCCTTCTTCTATGTGGCCAGAATGGGACTTGGATTTATGTTTTATCTGTAGCTCCACATCCCAAAAGCTCTGAAAAACCTCAGTGTTTTCATGGCTGATTTGGCAGCAATGCCTGACTATAAACCTGAACCCACATGGCCAAAAAACCTGACCCAAGATGATGAAAGTTCATTTGATAATCTGCATTTTACTCGGTGTGAAGGATCACACACGTTGCTAAAGAAGTATTTGTATGTTTGACACTGCTTGTCAGGCTGCATAATAGACCGAATATGCACTTATTGCCTGTGAAAATGTTTCCTTTAAAAATTTTATTGAGACTTAAAAAAAAATTTTATTGAGACTTGTCAAATCACATGCAGTTGTAAGAAATCGTAGACGCAGTATACTCTTCACCTAATTTCCCCCATGGTAACATTTGGCATATCTGTAGCACAGCACCACAATGAGGAAACTGACATGGATACAAGCCATTGATCTTATCTGGTTTTCACCAGCTTTACATGCACTCACGGTTTTGCCTGTGTGTGTGTGTGTGTGTGTGTGTGTGTGTGTGTGTGTGTGTGTGTGTGTATTTAGTTCCTTGCAATCTTGTTACATGTAGATTTGTGTGACCACCACCACAGTCAGATGCGAAGGAGTTCATCCCAAGGATCTCTGGGTGCTACCTTGTTACAGCCACAGCCCCCTCCTGCACTACCTATCTGCCTAACCACTGTGGCCACCACTGATCTGCTGTCTCTGTCTTTGTAACTTTGCCAGTCCAAAACTGCTAGACAAATGGAATTGTGACGTAACCTGTGATTGGCATTATTCACTCAGGATGATGCCTTTGGAAATTTATACAAGTCCGTTGCATGTCTTTTAATGTCTGAAAATTCTGAACTCCCAAATGCATCTAGCTCAAACGTTTTGGATGAAAAGTGTAGACATGCACTGAAGATCTGTGGCCACAGACAGAGCCCCCGCCTGCTCTTTGAACCATTGAGGGGCTGGGCAGGCAGGACCTCGGTGGCTGTGTTCTCACCGGTGGTGGGGCGTGGAAATACTGTGAAACCTACATTTCTGGTGTCTGGTTTAAATGCAGCTCCTGCTGCCTGAGTGATATTTGCCTCTCGTTGCAGCTCCTTTTATTCAATGCTAACAACCCTCCTCCGGCTTGCCTTTGCCTGGGTTTCTCATTCTCATTGCATTTCCCTTCTGGCCCTAAATTCTAGCCCTAATTAGCAATCTGCTTTCCTTTTCTTGGATCTCGCAGCCCCCTTTCCTGGGGACTGCACCTGGCTTTCTATATCACTTACACTGACTCCAATCAGCTGCAGATCTGTGACTCAGGGCTCAGATTTCAGCCCTTGCCTGCCTGAGGCCTGTGTTGAGTTCTCTCTGCCCCTCAGGCTCCAAAAATTGGATACAGGGTCTTTCATGGAGAGCTGCCAGGTTTGGATTCTCATCATCACTAGAGTAAGTTCTGATGTCAGTAAAGTTAAACCATAAGTATACCGACTGCTTATATTCTAAAGCAAAATTTGCTCCATTTAGACTGACATACAGTTCAAAAGAGACTGGTAAATTCACTCACCGTAATAAGATAATGTTCTATTCTTGACATTTGACTTAAGCTTATCTCTGAGAAATGTGCATGTTTATGTGTTCCTCTAAAATTGCTAACGATACTTAGGGAAAAGGATATAAGGCAGAATGATGGAAGGAGGGGCATTTATCGTGTTCATCCTAGAATCTCAGTTCTCTTTCTAGCCTGCTGCAATGAAAGACATCAAAATAGTCAATGTTACAATGTTATTGTCCCAGCCAACCTTGATTAAAAATGCTTCCCCTTTAGAGAAAGCTAAACTGGAGGAGCTGTTGGATCACCAAGATTTTATTTCTAGCCCTATAGCTGTTCTACTAACACACATCCAGGTGAAAGGCAAAAATTGATTTCTAATAATTCATAGAATTTGATCAGGGGAAATGATTATCTGGGAAATTTCCAGATTTCACGTTTGTTAAACTGCTGTTTACCACTGTGTATAGCAGTGTCAGACTGTTCTGTGATACTTTTGGTTAGCGCTGACTTGCCAGAATTTTGCTTTGGGAATGTCAATAACATCCACTGATGACCTGAAAAAATCAACTAGGAATGAAGAAGGAAGAGAAGAAGAAAAGTTAGTGTCTAACCCTGACTTAGCTTCTCATCTAATACATTGTTAGTCTTCTTTCCAAAGAGAATGAATGATACAGATTTGGCAACTAAGAAAAAAAATAAGGGCAAAATAAAAACACATAGGTTAACTGGAGCCATCTTTTAAGTCTCTATATGGAAGAAATGGAAAAACCCAATAAGAAAGTTATGTATTTTTTAGGGTGCATGGAAGAAAGGAGAAAAACAAGTAAACCATCTTTCTTCCCTTGAAAGTGTTTTAAGTCTCTTTGTCTTTTTTTTTTTTTTAATTTATTTCTAAGAGAGACAGAGAGAGAGACAGCGTGAGCAGGGGAGGGTCAGAGAGAGAGGGAGTCACAGACTGAAACAGGCTCCAGGCTCCGGAGCTGGCAGTCAGCACAGAGCCCGACGCGGGGCTCGAACCCACGAACCGCGAGATCATGACCTAAGTGAAAGTCGGACGCTTAACCGACTAAGCCACCCAGGCGCCCCTCTTTGTCTTTTTTTGAAAATCATCCCACTGTCCCTAAAAATCTCCCAGAAGAGCAAAGAAATGGGTTCCTATGGTTTTTACTTTCAGTTAAAATAGTTTTTCTTTATTCAAGTGCATTACCACTGAAGAAACAGCCATGTCGATAGGCCTTTGCTTTTGCTTTGTATGTCAAAGCCGCTTCCTGAAAAATAATTTTTTTTCTACCTTGCAAATCTATTCACTAAGAGTCATTCAGTGCATCAAGTAAAGAGTATACAAGGAAGTGGATGTGTCTGGCTTGATACCCATAATGGTGAGGTTAGGGGACATAGACAGGAAAAATAAAGGCTAATGGGCTTCTATTTCCTAGTTTAAATCATAGACATATATGTATTGTCATTATCATTTGTTTGTCTCAAACACTTAAATGACAACTCCAAGTACACCCCAGAACCTTTTTACTGTTGGGTGTCCAGAACAGGGGCTGCCCAAAGTGGGTGCTGAATAAATATTTACCGGCCAACTGCACGTGTGAATGAGGATCTCTGTGTTTATTCTCTCCCAGTCCTTAAAAAATATCATATGACACTCCCAGAACCTCGACCAGAAGCAAGCAGGAATTTCTGAGTTTGAAACTAAACTGTTTATTCTGAAAAGTGGGAATGCTTTGCTTGTGCAATTTTAGTTGCACATGATGTAATAGCTACAGAAATAAAGATTTTTTTTTTGCTATCTAGTTTAATTATCTAATTAGAATTCAGTAAGCTATGCAGAGGTTGCCCTTTGGGGCTCATTAAACCAGCAGGGTTAGGAGTGTTGCAAGTGAAGAAAATACATTTTTGACTCAAGCCGGTTGTTGCCGCAAAGTCATTTGGTTACTACAACCCGGCTCGGGAAGAGGGCTCAGCCTTGGGGCCAGATGGCAGGCTGTACCCCCCGGGAGCACAAGGCGGTAGGCAGTTGCAGTGATCGGCTTGCAGGTCTGGGGCGCAGCGCCCTGTGACAACGGGTCGGGGACCGCGGCTGGCTGGGACCTCAGCGGGCTTCTGAGCATGGATGTGTGGGCTCAAGCAAGCTTCAGCTTTTGAGCTGGCTGACCCCAGCTTCGCTGAAGGAACAGTTGGATCACAAAGGTCTTTGGATTGAAATTTCAGCCCTAGCGGAACATGAACCCTTCACTGCGGCTGCTGCTGGAGTGTTGGCTGCTAATGTTGAGTATTCCAGTGTTTAGGTCTCCAGGGCCTTCGGGTCTAAAGCTTTCTACCAGCTTGAAAGTCTCACGGAGTTGTTAAAAGAAAAAAGAAAAAAGAAAAGGAAAGGAAAGGAAAGGAAAAAAAAAGAAAGGAAAGGAAAAGAAAAGAAAAGAAGAAAAGAGAAGAGAAGAGAAGAGAAGAGAAGAAAAGAGAAGAGAAGAAAAGAGAAGAAAAGAAAGAAAAGAAAAGAAAAGAAAAGAAAAGAAATCGAATACACAGAGCCACAGGCCTTTCACATTTAGTCTTGCTGCACAGGGAATCGTGCTACTTAGAAAATAGACCGCACAGCCTGTTTGTTTTCCCTCCCTGTATTGCCATGGCCTGCATTTCCTACCCTGAAAACAGAAGAGGTATTTGCACCTGGATATAAAATGGCTGCAAGTCCCGATAATGTGGCAATTTCTCGCTGTCTTACAAAAGGCCAGTTCTGCCATGTTGAGTGACACTTCCAATCTGCAAAACCACCGAGCTGTCAACAAATCTAGTTCCAAATGGCTGGATTAGGGGGAAAAAATCAAGACCGAGTTTGTGATTTTCATGCTTCTGACTGTATGGTGTGTAGCTCTCTGAAGGCTCTCTTCATCATTTGAAATGGTTTTGTTTAGTCAGGCTCTTACTATAATGACATGCATTTCCATGTGAATTTATCGGGGCTTGCAGCCCTACGCCCCTCCTGCCCACCTCTTTGATTTTGGCTCTACTATCAGTTCTTTTTATTGGTTTTTGGCAAGCAGTTGAGGGCATATGTTTTAGACTTTTCTTGCCTAATTTGTGAGATTCTGCTGACATCCAGGAAAGTGCTGCAAAAACCTGTTGCTCATATCCAAGCTTGTGTGTTTCATGGCCAATCCACTGGCGCTGAGCTCAAGTTTCTTGACGACAAGTCTTATTTATGGGGAAACAGACGTAGGCAGTATTTTGTGGGACCATGCTGTTCTTTCTGGGAGTAACAGTTGGCATTTCTATGCAAAAGGGCAAATAGTTTTTAAGCATCTCCTATTTTATGGGTGTGACAGAGGAGGTAATGCCGCAGTCATCTCTCCTGCTGGCAATGACACCATTTATTCAAACACGTTCTGTATACCCAGCAGTTCGTACTGATTCACTGCCACATAACCGCAAGGGAAATGCTCTTGTACCCATTCTGACAATAAAGAAACTGAGATGAAGCAACTTTCCTAGAGTTTTACAGAGTGGTAAAGCCAGAATTTAAAAACTTCTGTCTTTCTGTATCAAAAGTTTTGGGATTCACCCCCCCTCCCCCCCGCCCACCTCCCAAAAGAAATCTGGGAGACAAATGCTCCTCTTGATTTCTTTAATAAAGAAAATTTGTCCTGTTATTTCCATTCTATTTTATAACTGTTAGTAAATGCAGATGATTTGTGACATGAGCCATGACTAAGACACCATCTTAGTCGTTCTTTAAGGGCTTGTAGGCTAGAGCGGTGCTTGATGACCTGGAGTGATTTTGCCCCTCTAGGGAACATTTCCCAAGGTGTGAAGCCATTTTTTTAAAAATATTTTTTATTTATTTCTAGGAGAGAGAGAGAGACAGCATGAGCAGGGGAGGGTCAGAGACAGAGGGAGATACAGACTCTGAAACTGGCTCCAGGCTCTGAGCTGGCAGTCAGCACAGAGCCCGATGTGGGGCTCGAACCCACAAACCACGAGATCATGACCTAAGCGAAAGTCGGACGCTTAACCGACTAAGCCACCCAGGCGCCCCAGTGTGTGTGAAGCCATTTTGAATTGGCAGGGTGGGTGAGTGTGTGTGGTGGCTAGTGACTTCAGGCCGGGGATGCTGTTCCACATCATACAATACACAGACAAACCCTGCAACAAAGAATGACCTGCCCTAATGGGTCAGTAGTGGTGAGGTTGTGATACTGTGGGTGCCTCGAAGAAGCGAGGCACTGAAACATGGTGGGATTTATGCTGTAGTTTTGAGGATGGTGTGGTAGATTATATTATTTGTTCAAAATACTTGCTGATGCCCCCTATTGGGATCATCCATATGGGAGAATTATACGTTCTACTCTGTTAGTACCAGGCACAGCCATTTTCCTTATTGACCAATGAGATAAGCATAGAAGCTTACAGAGCCATTCTGTAGATTTCTTTCCCCGCTGCCACAAGACTCAAGTTCCAGGCAGGGACTCCTTCTCTTGAGTACTCAGATGAAGACAACATAGGATAAATATGAAGACCACTCCAAAGAACTGGTGCCACGAGCAATAAACAAACTGCTTTGGAAAGCCAATTAGGTTTTGAATTTGTTTTTTTCTGCAGCATAACTTAGTCCATGCTGCCTAATACGGATGTGGTTACGACTTCAACAGATGAGAACGAGACAGGATTGTAGTAAAAGGAAACCCTGGAAGAAAAGACTGGAGCCAGTGCACGCCAGATGGCAAAGAGTGGATTTTAACTTTATGTGTGGGAATTTTAGTAGGGGTGAGAAAGAAAATTAATTCTGAGAGAGCAGAGGGAATGATTATTCAGAACAAAACAGACACAGGAGGCCAGAAATCAGTTAAGCTATGATAACAGTAGTCCCAGTGAGAGAAGCAAGAGCCCGAACATGGCAGGGTCTGTTTAAGTGAAACGTTGGATGCTTATGCATGAGTGACTTGAAAAGAGAAAACAATGACTGGCCCTGAAAATTCACTTGGTATGGACAAGAAGAAGATGATTCAAAGGTGATATCAAGATTTTGAGAGCGACCATCTTGGAAAGTGGGGTCATACAAGAACATATTTTGGAACAGTTATGATGATTTCCTTTGGGAGTTTATTGAGCTTGGGCTAAAGATGGGCTGTCCAGTCGGAAATGTTCAGAAGCAATTGGCTACTAAGGGGTGGACAGTGGGAATCCTGGTGTGATTTGCATATTTGGGCATCATCTTCATAAGTGTGCAATTTGGGCAAAATTATTAGGGATAGTGGCCAGAACTGAAAGAGACACTCAAAGCAAAGGAAGTTGGCATTTGGGCATAGAAGGAAACTGATGGGAAGAATATTCGGCACTTAAGTGGATAATACTCCTATATCGGCTGGTGAAGAGCTATGTTTGGATCTTGCAGAGGTAATTAAGAGTGTAAGGAGGCAAATTAATGCCGACTTCTTGGTTAACTGCAAATAGGTGCTTAAATGTCTTTACTATTATCCTGAAGCAGTTCAGCTTTGGTTAAAAGAAAAGTAGTACATGTTTACAAGGTCAGGAATTTGTAAACCGTCAAAAGTTTAAGTTTGAAGTTTTCCTTAGTGTCAAAATAAAAGCCAAATCACGGCAGCACTTACTTGAAAAAATTCTAAATTTATACTTAAAATTTATCATGCTGAACTTCATTAACACTGTCTGTGCTAGGCCTATCAGAAATGATTTTACTACATTCTTTATTTGTTGGTTATATTTTTAAGGAAAACTGTCCTTGATTAGGTTACAATCTTTTACTTTGCTTCTGGGTTTCTGCACCTCAGGGAAACCTAACTAGCCGATGTTCACTTAATTGAAGGTCTGAACTTTTGTCCATGCTGTTCTCCACCTCCTTCCAGGTTCACACGCAAGATACACATTGGTTTTGAAGTTTTGGCAAGGCAACTCGATGGATAAAATAGGCCAGTGATATGCCATATTCCCTCAGCGGAAGTCAGAGACCACCTATTTCTTTTCCTCTGACTTCACACTTCAATACGTTAGGATCCTGGGACATCACGGCACAGAAACACTTAGCTAATGGTCCACTGTCAACCTGCTCTTGGGTGCAGGAATCACAGACAGCACCCGACAGAAGTCAGAGGGAGATCGTCCTAGGGGAAGACAACACTGAACACCCCAGTGTTAAATACCACTCATCTCTGTGAAAATAAAACCTGCCACTCTTCCGAAAGCAACACTAGCTTGAGTGGTTTCATCCGGGATAATAATTTCCTTTCATTTCTCAGCCGAACCCATCCGTCAGTTTATATTTACTGTGACTAAAGAGCTGAGGGCCTTTCTCAGATTTGGAGAGTTTAGGACACCGTCTTCTTTCAGGGTATTTAGCATATTACTAAATAAACGCAGTCCTTTGGAGATCTTGCAGTTTCCACCAGAGAAGACCACTTAATCTTTTCGTTTCTGTGCCCAAGCAATTTTATCACCATGGGTAAAACATCACCCCTGATTGCCCAGTAAGTTGGAGATGTGGAATTAAGTCATGGATGCTCATGTCCCTAGACAAGATTCTACCTCATTTCCTTCATCAGAATTCCAGCATCCTTGGTACTGTCTGCAGTAACCGTGTTTTGCTTCATGACCTTTACTTTCCATCTCTTTGGAAGTGTGGTACACATTGTCACGTGCACAGCAGCTCCCTGGGATTAATAGCAGGTTACTCATCTGATCAGCTACTCACTGGAATATATTATGGGGAGTGGCCATCTTCATGGGCTTTTTCCCTGGGTTGTACATCTTCCTGTTAATGCAGGCGTTCCTGAGTTATAAAGCATTAACTCCAACAACTGCCATTGATAGGATACTGTTCAGGAAGGTGGAGGAGATATTTTTGAGACGTCTTTAGACCTTCTTTTAATTATACTTTACTTTACTGATCAGCACCTTTGCCTCTCCACTCTGTATGTGTGCACAGTAACAACTGAATGCCATTTGGATGTGGGTTGAGCAGAGATAAAGCCATAGCCTGCTTTTTGTATTGTTGCATTTTAATTAATGACTAGGGGTAATCAGATGATTTCACTTGAAGCAGTTTTCTAGATTCAAACTCTTTTGTTATAATTTGTAATGCAGAAACCTGAAGAAACTGAATAATTCACAAGACTCAATTAATACAGACAAGAAGGAGCATCAGAGGAGGCCCTGATGAAGAGGGAGGAGTCTCTCATCTTGTGACTTTCTCAGTGATCATCACTGCTTCTCTACCTTGGCAGCATGGGAGGGCTATGGTGCATCGCTCTGCGAGTGGTGGTGGGTGATGTGCTACTATTATGCTCACAATGGAAGTAGGGTGAATGAGGGTGGGGAGATGAGGAAGAGAAAAATTAGAGGGCTGTGTCTCAGGCAGTAGAGAGATATGCCCCTCCTGAAATCATTCAAGAATTGGTCTTGGGTTGGAGAATAGCTGAAGTCAGGGAGTGGGAAAAGCATCATGGTGAGAGCATCCAGCAAATACCAAGAGCAGAGGCTGGATGCAGGAGTCCTGGGTGACTCTCTACATGTGGCTGCCTCACTATGAGAGGAGATATGTTCCTTACTTGTGCTTTGAGATCTCATGAAGTGCCCCGTGAGTATGCATCGCTGCAATACTCAGGCTCTAAAGGATCTTTGGGCATCTGATGGGCTAGAAGAGAGGCTCAAATCTTCACAGTTTTGTAGGCCAGAAGGAATAGAGAGAAGTGTACACTTCTATTATCTACAGATGAAGAAATGGGATTAAACAGGCTAATTTAGGGGCACCTGGGTGGCTCAGTCGATTAAGTGTCTGACTTCAGCTCATGATCATCACAGTTCAGGAGTTTGAGCCTGCATCGGGCTCTGTGCTAACAGCTCAGGGCCTGGAACCTGCTTTGGATTCAGTCTCTCCCTCTCTCTCTGTCCCTCCCCGCTTGCAGTTGGCCTCTCTCTCTCTCTCTCAAAAATAAATAAACATTAAAAAATTGAAAAAAAAAAACCAGCCTAACTTACTCACCCAAGGTCTCCAAGAAAGAGAGAAGCATTAGTATTTGGGCCATGTACTTTTTAACTTCACAGCTTCAGCTTTCCATGTTTACTCTGTTGTGTTAAAATTGCACAGAGTGCCAATGCTGCCTCAAATACTAAAACACAACTAGTCATTCTTATGTATTTTCTTTTTTCTCAGCTGTACATGTTCTGGGTTCCTCTTGTGGTGGCTGGGATGGACCAGGCAAGGATGTTGCACCAAAGAGCCCATATGGAGTATCAGGTTCTCAGGCTAGCTGGCTAAGTGAGGTGTTTTCCAGTGATGCTAACAACATTTAAGCTGGTCTAGGAGTAAAACACAGCAGTCTAAGGGAAATTGAAATAATCAGTAGAGAACTTTTTCCAGATGCGCACTACCCCATCTGACCTCAAGCAGCATCTGCACCATCATAATCTGCCCTCCCAAGTGCTTCCATAGATAAATTTTGGTGCCCTCAATTATAACCAGTCCCTTCACTTTCTCCCTAGATCCCATCAAATATCAAAGGACAAAACTGCAGCAGTTTTGTCTATCTCAGATCAAGTTTTTATTCTCTACTGGTTTCTAGCAGCAATCACACATTCTGTAATTGCCCTCATTTTAGAAAAATCTTTCCTTGACTCCACTTCTTCTTTTAGCAACTGTCCCCTTGTAGCAAAAATGGAAAATTCCTTTCTTCCTATTCCATTTGCAACCCGCTCCAATTTGACTTTGTCCCTGACCACGCTACTGAAATCGCTCTTGCCAAGGTCACTCATGACCTCTGTGGTGCTAAAACCGAAGGTCAATTTTCAGTTCCCGTATTTTTTTAAAAAAATGTTTATTTATTTATTTTTAAGAGAGACAAAGTGATGGTGGGGTGTGGGGGAGGGGCAGAGAGAGAGGGAGACAGAGAATCTGAAGCAGGCTCCGGACTCTGAGCTGTCAGCACAGAGCCCGATGTGGGGCTCGAACCCACAAGCCATGAGATCATGACCTGAGCCGAAGACATACACTTAACCTACTGAGCCATTTAGGCACCCCAATCCTTTCTTCTCTTATTCCCTTCTAGACATACAGTCCTTAGGACTTTTGCATGGAAATACCTTTTTCTATGCAGCTATTTGGCTAATTCCTTCACTCCTTTACGACTTATTCAAATGTTATCTTCTCAATGAGTACTGTTCTGACAGTACCACTTAAAATGCAACAGCCTCCTTCTTTTCCCCAACACTGAAATCCCTTCACTCTATTCTATTCATTCCTTTTTATTCCTCATAGTAGTTATCAACTTTCTTCTTCTTTTGTTAATTTTTATTTAGTTTTGAGAGAGAGAAAGAGAGCACGAGCATAGGAAGAACAGAGAGAGAGGGAGACACAGAATCTGAAGCTGGCTCTGGGCTCTGAGCTGTCAACACAGAGCTGACGTGGGGCTGGGCTCGAACTCATGAACCGCAAGTCCATGACCTTTGCCGAAGCCGGATGCTCAACTGACTGAGCCACCCAGGCGCCCCTCTCAACTTTCAACATACCATATAGTTTACTCATTTATAATAGCTAATGTTTATTGTCTGTCACTTTCTAGAAGGGTAGCCTCACAAAGGCACAGATATTTGTCTGTTTTGTTCACTGATGCTTAAAATGTTTAGAAAGATTGCCTGGTATATAGTAGATGCTCATTGTGTTAAATGAATGAATGCATAAATAATTTCCTTTGCCAGGGAGAAGGTTATCATGAGGTTGGAGGCTGGAAAAATCAAAAAGTGGAGGAGCCAGAGTGGAGCAAATGGTCCACGTTGAGGGACCACAGATCAGCCCAAAATGGCAGAGTTTGTTGTATGCTGTGGAGGTAGGTTTAACAGATGTCACTTACCACAAAGCACTGAAAACCTAGTTTGTTCACAATTCTGCAGATGATGTGGCTTCCAGAATCTCTACTACCTTGATTTTCTCCTTTGCATATATTTTAGTTTGTTGGAATCCCTTGAAAAAAACATGGCACTCAAAATTAAACACAGTATTGCAGATACACTCAAACCAGCATCCCATTAATGTAGGGGACTATCGTCTCCCTTTCTCTGAACCGACATGTTCAGCAGTGTAGCCAAAGAGATCATTAACTTCCCAGGGTTAAGTGACACATGGCTCAGATTGAGCCTGCTGTCAGCCAAACCACAAGTTGCTTTTATTGATTTTTTTTCACATAAACTACACGCACAACATTTGCTTTTAACTTATGTGTATGACTTCTATATATTTTTCTATGAAATTTCGCTTTTTCAGTTTAGATCCATTATTCTGACCTGCCAAGATCTCAATTCAGAATTTTAGGATGTCCTCGCCACCTTACATTTTTCTGGAAATATGACCATTAAAAAAAAAAAAGGATTGTAAAAGTATAGATAAAATGTTCTGGACAGGGTCCATGGCAAAATCTGTGCAAACCATTATAAACCTTTATTTCCATAATAGCAGTATTTGTTTAATGCTCAGGATATATAGGTTTAAGATGGATATTTCTTAATCTTGCCCACAAAATGGTTACTGAATAATTTTTCAGATGCTTTGCTGAAATCCGAATATCCTATGCCTGCTGGATTCTGCTGATTTTCCAGTCTAGCATTTTGACCAAAGGAGAAAATGAGGCCATTTTGGCATAGTTTTATTAGATAAACCTGTGTGGGCTTTTCATGAGCCCCATATACGAACTCACAAACCATCTTTTATTAATTCTCTCTTGAGGTCGGGCTTACTACTTGCGATTTGAAGATTTAATTTTTGTCATAGTGACATCTTAATCTGTGTTTATTTTGTGACTTAGTTTTGTAAGGAACCATTCATATATTCCTTCTATATGGATGGTCCTTGTCATTTAAAAACACAAAACATTGTAATATATTATTTTATATAAGTATATATATGAAATATTATCGTACAAATTTGAGTGCCATCTTTCTGTTCCAATTTTGCTTGGCTCTCTTCTCTCTTATTTTTAAAATTTAATTTTATTTATTTTCCTTATTCCTCCTCCTCCACTCACATTGTTAATTCTGTATTAATGCCTAGTATACATAGTACATTTTCCCATGTATTTAGCACACTTACATAATCATAGATGACCTTTATGAACTTTCAAGTTGTCTATTTCAAAGAGAAGCTGTTTGAATATCCTTCCCTGAGGGATGATATTACCCACAAAACTATCTTTGAAGCATCTATTTTAGACTTGGGACCCCAACCTAAAAGTAATATAATAATTCGTTTGTCCTTGTGTTCAGTAAGTTTTGCTGAGGGCTTGTTCCATGTACTAGGCACTGTAGGCTGGGTTGTAGGCTAGGTTATGTAGAGACTCCCAACCTTGCCGGTGCTGTGTTTAATGTGTTTAATCCATCTTTCTGTTTTTCTTTGACCTCTGAGGTGGAAAAAAAAAAAAACACCTCTTCTGCATAGAAGACTTCTTTAACAGACTGAATGTTTTACATCTTCCCCAAATTCATATGTTGAGGCTCTACCCATCAGTATGGCTGAATTTGGAGAGAGGTCTAAGGAAATAAAGAAATAAAGTTAAATATGGTCATAAAGTCAGGGCACTGATCTGATAGGATTAGCATCCTTTTAAGAAAACTAACACTAAAGATAGTTCCTCAAAGGAAGATAGAGCCTATTGGTTGAGAGCTACAGATTTTTATTACAATTTTTTTTTCATTTTTTAAAACAATTGTTTTGTGTGGAGAGGGGCTTGGGGAGGTGAACAAGAGCATATTCTGCAGTATAGAGGGAAAGTATCTTGATTTAATAACATTAATAAAAATTACAACTATTCATTATTTGAATATTGTTTCCTGAGTAGCCCACTTTCTTTCAAGACTCAAACATGCAGAATCCCACTGTAATATTCAGCAATGTTAAATATTAGTTGGAGTATTACGAGCTGAATTGTGTCCCCTCTCCAAAACCTTCTAGTACCCCAGAACGTGACCATATTTGGGCATAGGGCCTTTAAAGAAGTGATTGAGTTAACACTGGGTCATTAGACTGGGTCCTAATCCAATCTGAGCAGTGCCCTAACAGGAAGAAGATTTTGGATGCAAAGACACCAGAGATGTGCTCAAAGAAGAAAGACTGAGTGAGGACACAGGGACAAGAGGGACTTCTGTAAATGAAAAAGAGAGACCTCAAGGGAAACCAAGGCTGACACCTTGCTTGCGGACTTCAGTCTCCACAGTTGTGAGGAATACACATCTGTTGTTTAAGCCACTCAGTCCGGGGTAATGAATTCTGGCAACCCCAGCAATTCATATAGACAATATGTAAGCTTTGGGTTTGTTTTGTTTTCCAATTTTCTCTTCTCCTCATGTTGTGTAGGTTACTTCGAGTACCTTGTGGTCCTTTGCTATTTAGAAAAATTTTTCTGGTCCACTCACAGGTACCCTAGCACACTATCATTTTTATGAATACGAATTACTGGTAAACTCGCATGAAAAACATGATTCTCTGCTAACCAAAATGCTGGTCATCATGAGGGTAACCAGTCATTTTTAAACACATGCAGAGTACAACATTCGGTCTATTAAAAAAACTCTTTTTCTAAAACAATGAATAACCTTGCCTGGGACACACTCTAAAAGTGCTTTTCCTTTATTATGAAGTTTAATATTTTATTCGCTTGAAGTTTCCTCCAACTTCTGCTTGTGACATTCTCTATCTCCTTTTTATAAGGACAAAATAAAAGTGTTTTCTTCCAGATGGTGGGAGGTTGGTAGAAACGGACCTTAGAATGAGCTGTAATTCTTAAACCCATGCTCAGTCTTCAAGGCCAAGGCGACTCAACGTAGCATACAGAGAGATGAAGATAGGGTCCATGCAGTATTTTAAATAAATAGATAAACAAATACATACATAAATACTTAAATATGTAAATAAATACATAACTAAATAAAAGAACAGTGATGCAAAATAGCTGGAGTGACTCAGAACTTATTCCCTGGAACCCAAATCTCTTTGAGGCTCCTTAGCTAAATTCCCACACTTGGTGTATTTTACTGAGCCAGCCTCTAATCTATTCCTTGCTTTGCCACAGAAGCCTTTGTCCCACAGCAGGGGCTCATTTGGTTTGGATTTTTATCTATAAATTGCTTTCAGTAAGAATCTTTAGGAGCTAATTGGTGAAGGTGACCTAAAAGGGGAACCCCCGAAAGGAACGAGAAAGACTGAATTTTCATCCTTTCTTCCCCCAAGAATTTGTGTTACCCTTTGCCAAGGAACAGCTAGCTTTGAAGTTTGAGTAATCTCTTTTACTTAAAAGCTAAAAACCACCTTAGATGAAACGGCATCAAACAAAAGTATGTTTCTCAGTCCTATAGTTGAGGAGTTACGGAGTGGCTAGTGTTTGAAATTCAAAGTCCCATTTGGACTCACTTCAAAGAGGGGCTCCGAGCCCAACTGCTAAGAGCTCTGTCAGCACCAGGACATACAGATTTCCAGTCACCGGGGCCTGACCTCTGTTCCTGCATCTGAGGATGATCATAATTGCTGTCTTTTTAATCTTCTTTGCAGCCTGTCAAATGGAGGCCACTTCACAGCAGGACACACAGGTTCACAATAATAAGAGCAGTTTACAATGATTTGATTTCCCTTAAGAAAAAATCATTGCAGTGAGACTGGGGCTTAACACAAGTGTGGGTATTTAAATTTGGACTAAAGGAGTATAGGAGTAGTCAGATGATGGAAGAGTAGTTCTGGCATCTAAGAACTGGTAGTGGACCAGGTATCGTAAGTATGGATGTCAGTTTACAAACTAAGGTGTACATACATATAATTTTGTACATTTATTTTTTAAGTTAATTAATTTATTTTGAGAGAGAGAGAGAGAGCAAGAGCGAGCATGGGAGGGGCAGAGAGAGAGGGAGAAAGAGAATTCCAAGTAGGCTCCATGCTGTCAGCGCAAACTTGATGTGGGGCTCAGTCTTACCAACGGTGAGATCGTGACCTGAGCTGAAATCCAGAGTCAGATGCTTAATTGACAGAGCCACCTAGACACCCCTGTACATTTCTATAACAACTAGTTTTTATTTCTGGATCTCATTCCATGAAGGCAGAGTAACTTGATCTGTCTATTCAGTGTCTTCAGTGTTGTTCAAGGTCATCTGTTCAAATCTCTCAAATGGGAAATTTTGGAGTATCCATTATCCTGTCAGGACTTGACCATGTGCTTAAATGACTTGCCACCTTGATGCTTCTGTCCCCACCCCATTGGCTCCAGCAGCTCTGTTTACTGCTTCACCATAAAGGCTGGGACATGAGAATCATTAGGCCACTTGACACAGGGCATGTGAGGCTCACCATGAGTCTGGACCAGCTTTGAAGCCAGTACCTCCCCAGGGTCTTTCCACTTCCTCAAGGCTCTACAAGGTGAGCATTTGTTCTTCTGCTTCTGGAGTTTTCATACCTCTTTCGGTTTGGCCACATTTCAGGGACAGAGCAAAGTGCCCCTTCTAGACTCATCGATGTTTATATTCTTATTGTTTTGCCACCAACTCTCTTTCTCTGCCCCCAGCCAGAGGAACATTTTCTATATTTCAGGTAGAAGTGAGGTATTGTGAAGAGCTCTACCATCCTCAGTCTCCCTGGGTTGGGCAACCCAACATTCCTCACTTGCCTTATTTTTAAACATTTCTCTACATCACTAGTTCTTTCTGCATCTAAAGATTTTGTCTTTGGAAACAATATCTAGGAAGGGAATTCTTCTTCTTTGCTCTTTTGTTATGATATATCCTTCCCCTAGGGCAAGAAGTGCAGCATTTGTAGGGATTGAGGTGAGGGTGAGGGAGGTAAGAAGCAGAGAAGGTACAATGAGGGAATTTTTATGAGAAAATAGTATTGACTAACATTTCAAAAATATGATTGCACCTTTGTAGCTTCCTGTTGCTCTCTCAGAGTTCATAGGAGACTGCCCTTGGAAAAGTCCCTGGCAACCATATTTCATCTTCCACTTGTAATTTGGAGACGTTCCTTGTCTGTTCTCCTGTGCATGCCTCTAAACATACTTGCCCCACCCTTACACTTTATTGATCTTAAGTAATTCTTTGGCTGGACAACCAAAAAGCCTCATGCTCTAAAATTTCTTTCCACACACATGTTTTCCCAGTCTTGAAGTCCTTCCTAAACCAGTCCCCAAGGGCTAGAGTGGGCCTTCCTGCTATTTACTCTTCTTGTGCCCTATGGTACTTCTTTCATAGCAGTGATTATTTAACTCTGCTAGCTAGTATTTGCTAAATACTTATCTCACCTACTATGAAGATAGGAACCATTCTTTCTTATTCACTGCTGTGCCCACAGCACTTGGCATCTAGCAAGTATGTGTTAAATATTTATTAGCCAATGAATTAATGAACGGCAAACCAGCTAGATGTTGCTGAGAGGGCAACAGAGGCCCAAATTTGTGTTTCTAGTATCCCAGGCACTTGCATGTAAACCTTCTCAGTCCTCTGAAAAAAAATCTTCATTATCCCTATTTTTTAGTAAAGTTTCTGAGGGTCCAAGACGGAGGAAGGTGATTTCCAAGATTATCCAGTTAATAAGGGAAAAAAGGCAAATGCTTCACTGATTCCCTATGTAGCACGTGTTATCCTTAGCGTCTGACTTGTCTTTGAAAATAACTTTATAACTTCTGTGAATAATTGATATCTTACCAAGTGATATTTGCTCTTTTTTTTTTTTTTCTAAGTAGAGTGGGTCTCTAGCCCAGTGAATGCTCTGCAGGAAGAATTTTAGGCAGATCATGGTGAAAAAGTTGGTCGGAAATCCTTCCTCAGGTTATTTACATACAGATGTACCTGTGTTTCGTCTGTTGCCTCCCTTTCTCCCAAACACTGGACCCATTTCATTTCAGATACTGCATTCAGTCCATTTTAAGGGCCTTGTCTTCAGCATATGAATTTGGGATTGGGGGTAGAGCATCTACTCTGTGCAAAACATTAGAACAAAGCAGAACGAAAACAACACAAAAAATACATTTCTGTTATAGTAGCTTCTACTGTCAAATGTAAGAAACATGCGGCAACATAAATAACTGGTACAAGAAAGATCTGATGGATTTGGGGGCTTAAAAAATGCACCAGCGCAAGAAGATCAACACAAAGAGAGCACTAGAATTCTTGTGGATGAGAAGATTCGGGTTGGGCCTTGGATAAAGCATAGAATTTCTGCAGAAAGATAGGTGATTGCAGGCATAATGGACATTCCAAGAAAGCCAAATGGTTTATTCTGGCTCTAGATCTCCAACTTAGAGAACTTCCGAGAAGCACAGGCAGCCCTCGTGTCAGCTTACAAGTTGGAATATAACACACGGGGTTTGAGTTTCTTTGAGGTTTGAGTGTGTCACGGCCAGCTTAGGTGTTCCTCAAACAGAGCCAAAACTCTAGATTAGTTTCAGAGCTCTCCTGATCTCCTGGAAATGCTCCTGACCACAAGACCAGTCTTTGGGTCAGAGCAGATGAGGAGATGAGGAAGCTTTCCCCAAGTATGCCTCCCACCCACTCCAGATGGAGTTGATAATTTCCCCGCCCCAGCAACCTCCGCAGCTCTTGCTCGCTTCCCTCGCCACAGTCATCACACTGCTAGTTTTGTTTGCAGGGCCATCTTGCCCCCATGCTCTGACCTCCGTGACAGCAGGGCTCTGTTTTATTCTCAGTGAGTGGTTCCAGGTGTCTTTGGCATCTCATCCTTTTTTAGCACTTCACCTAGGAGGCACTCAATTAATTTAGTGGAAACGAAGAGACATCACTGCCACCCTCAGCTCCCTGCTAGTCTTTACAGAAGCAATGTGTTTTTATATACGTTGTTCTGAATCTTATCTAGCTTTATGAATCAGGGATTCTTTAAAAAAGTTATTTAAGTAGAGTTGACGCGCCATGTTATATTAGTATCAGGTGTACGACATGGCGATTCAGTTTCTCTAGACGTTATACTCTATGCACCACAAGTGTAGCTACCATCTGTCACCACGTGACACCATTACACTGTAATTGACTATATTCCCTATGCTGTAACTTTTTAGATATTCTTCTACTACTATTTGACAGATGAAAGAATGGGGGCTGAGCGATTAAATGACCAGCTTGCATAGTTAATAAGTGCATCCTTCAGACTTGAATTCCATTTTTTTTTTTTGCTTGTTTGTTTTGGTAGCAAGTACTGTGCTTTGTCTTGAGAGCTAGTTCCAGATCTATGTTTAGAAAAAGCAGTAAATTCTGACCAAAAGTTCGAGGAGACTTGTGAAACCCTAATTACATCAATGTTTCCCACCCTTTGCTGTGAATTGAGAAATGCCCTTTTTAGAATTTTATTGTTGGTTGAAGCATGGCCTTCACAAGATTCCTTTCAAATGTCGTATGTTTTCGGGTAATTTATTCCTTGGTAATAGAGCTTATAGGATGCAGGTCAGTCATCTTTCCAATCATAATAATAAACACTTGATTAGTGCTTTCCTAAGTGCTTTATACATTTTATTTTAATTAGTCCTCACAGCAACCAAAGGAGACAGATACTATTGTGGTCGTCATTTTATAGGTGAGGGAACTGAGGCAAACATAGAGTAACTTTAAAAAGATGCCACAGTAAGTGGCAGAGCCAGTATCCCAGTAGCCACCCACTGTCATCAAATATTTATGGCGGATCTGCTCTATAACTTCTACTGCCATGTGCTGGGAGATCGAATGATGTATGAAGCAGACACATTTCTGTTTCTTCAGAGCTCTTATTCTAGAAGTGGATGACAGGCTATAGCCAATAAACAAATGTGATAAATCAGACAATGATAAAAGTGATGAAGCAAATATCTAGGGCAATGTGATGAAGAGTGACCACGTTAAAGGAGTGTGGCTACTATAGATAACACAGCAGGGCAGGAGGTGACAGTTGAAGCGAGACTTGAGGAGTGAGAGGTGCTGCTTATCAAAAGTTCCATGGTGGGGCGCCTGGGTGGCTCAGCTGGTTAAACATCCAACTTTTTAAAAAAAATTTTTTTAACATTTTATTTGTTTCTGAGAGAGTAAGAGAGAGAGAGAGAGGCAGCATGAGCAGGGGAGGGTCAGAGAGAGAGAGGGAGATACAGAATCAGAAGCAGTCTCCAGGCTCTGAGCCGGCTGTCAGCACAGAGTCCAACGCGGGGCTCGAACCCACGAGGTGTGAGATCATGACCTGAGCCGAAGTCAGAGGCTTAACCGACTGAGCAACCCAGGCGCCCCAAGCATCCATCTTTTGATTTTGGCTCAGGTCATGATCTCACGTTTTGTGAGCTCAAGCCCCGTGTTGGGCTCTGTGCTGATAACGCAGAGCCTGCTTGGGATTCTCTCTCTCCCTTTCTCTCTCTCTCTCTGCCGCCCCCCCACCCTGACTCTCTCTGTCTCTCAGAATAAATAAATATTAAAAAAATAAAATGAAATATTTTTAAAAAGTTCTATGGGAAGGGAATGGGGAAGAGCTTGCTCCTTGTGATTGGAGCTTGGCAAAGAGTTGTGCAGGGGAAAGACAGAGGGGCAAGGCCCTGCTGTATGTCATGGTAAAAGCTTGAATTTATTTGAAGTGCAGTGGGAAGAGTGTTCCACTTGGGTGTGGGAGGTAAGTGATCCGATCTATGGTTTATACCCATTGCTGTGGGTTTTTTTAAAATGATCTTATTTGTTTTATTTCTAAATACCTTTCCATAAAAAAACAACTTACTTTTGAGGTCAGGAAATATACAGTACCTTTTATTTGTATCCCACACAATACAGAACATAATAGATGCTCAGCATATAGTAAGAGCATAATAAAATACCTATTTTATAGGTTTATTGTGAAGAGTAAGTGAGTTAGTACATGCATAAAGCTTAGAATAGTGCCTGGCACGTGGTCAGAGAGCAGTACATGTTTACTACTACTACTACTACTACTACTACTACTACTACTACTATTACTACTATTATTACTACTATCATAACTTTCTTTGATTAAACCTCAGGCACACATTCCTGTGAGTTAAAACGATAACGACATTTGACTGGCCAACCTAATTAGAAGTTACCTTACAGTAGATATGGGTTCCAGCCTCGGCTGTGTTTCTCTGTTTTGATAAGGGCGGTCTGCAGTTGGTGTAGACATGGGAGTGTGGAGAGCAGTCAGGAGGCCACAGCGCAGTGCTGGCCAGAGGTGATGGCTGCTGAATGGAATGGTGGCTGCGCAGGTGGAGAGAAGGGGGTAGGGTGGGAAATGCGTTGGAGGTTGAGCCTGTCACTTCTGTTGGTGGTTTGGGCTGCGAAAAACAGGAAAGGAAGGAAAGCAGGATGACTCCTACTTTTTTTTTTTTTTTTTTTTACTTTGCTTACTACTTTGAATCTTTAAGCCATTTCGCTGAGTTGGGGAAGGACCAGGAGAGCGACTAGTTTTGAGAAGTGAGCTAGAATTCAAGAGTTTTTGTTCAAAATGTGATTTTAGGTTTCTTTTAGATATCCACCTGGAGTATTCAGGAAGCAACTGCATAGGGACTCAGGAGCTCAGGAGTTGTCCATGTTAAACAGAAGCTTCTAGACAACCAGATTTGATCATATCGTAATAAAACTTTTGTGGTTTTAACATTTCTGCTTCAGAGGAAAATCCGCTTTTTCAGAGGTATGCCTTGACATTGAAAACTTCAATTCTTATCAAAACACGTAGGCTATAATCTGCACCATCACCTCAGACTGGTCATAATGGTAATTAAGCAAAACCCAGAGGAACAGGCTGTGGTCAGTTGAGAGATACACATTGCAGATGTGTGCGCATGCGCTATAGGCAAGCTTAACACCGTTCCTGGGAAAGTAGGTAAGAGGATTGTCTATTGGAGGTCAACAAAGCTTCTTAACAATGAGCCTGCTGAAGACATTGCTTAAAATTGGAACATGGAGCAAATACAGAGACTGTGCCTAGTAATAGAAATATTAAGATAAGCCCCATTTCATAGCAGAGAGATGGAGAACAGAAATAGGTGATGTTGGAGAGATTAGCAGGATGTGACAATATGAGGTGAAGCCAAATTCACACTAAATTAGAACAGAAAGCTTTCTCTCAGCCCTATCTAACAAAGGATTTTCATCATCTTGTGGTGATGAGGAACTCGAAATTTATATTAGAATTCCCACTGTACATCCTTTATAATTTTTTGACTGCCTAAATTAACTGCATAATAAAATAAATATCTAATTCTAGTTTTAGCTCTATCTTTGTACACTAATCCATTTTGAGTTTGTTATTGAGTCTGAGATAAAGAGCACACCCAGGTTTTATTAGTGCCCTGCTGGCTATCACAATTAAGTTTCTGGTATCTGCAGGATGAGCGGAACTAGTTAGCAGAGTCTCCCACATGATGCTGTCTTACTTATCCAGGTTAATGCCTTCCTGGATACGGTGCAAGTTTCACGTAACACCTTAAAACATGAACACAGACAAGCTGGCCATATTTCCTGTCTGAAAGCTAGCAGACAAGAGTCCTGAGCAAATGGGACCTGGCCTAGGAAGATTTTGCACTGGTGAGAAGGGATGTGCAAGGATATGGGACAATCAGCACTTCTAAGGAAAAATGGCCCAGGTGGACTGTCTTAGCTGCTGGGAGCGGCTATCTCCACCTCTACTCCTGGGCTCAAATCAATCTATTCTGTGTAATTACAGAACCCGGCTATTCCCCCTTTAGACCTTGCCCAAGTCACTAAATTGCTCAGGAAGTCAAGCAGGGTTATTCATCCTTGTTAGTTAATGTTTACGGCTCATTCCCTGTATGCTGGCCATTTTACTGACAAGGCAACTCACTGTGAACCCTGCTCCCTGGGGCACTGAGGATTAATGGAGCAAGACAGAGGATTTGGCAAATTTGGCACCCCATGGATATTTTCCAGGGAATTGAGAGCTACTGAGACAATAGCTAAGCCAGAAGCTCATCTGCCATAGAGTTCTACTTGGTTTCTGATTCTTTATACCTTTGACCATGCCCTGTATTTATAGTGTTTATCGGTCTCCCTATATGTCTGTGAACAAATAAGAGAAAATGTATCATAAAGTCCATTTGACAAAGAAACAAAACTGGAGCTCATGTCAGACCTTATCAAATGAATTCGTGAGAGTATGTGGACATATATAAGGGGCATGTTTAAATATCAAAAAGAAATGCACCCTTAAATCAAATAAAGTGATATCAAAGCATGATACTGTCATGTGTTTCTCAAATGGTTTTTTTTTTTTTTAATTTAATGTTTTATTTATTTCTAGGAGAGAGGGATAGACAGCGTGAGTAGGGTTGGGTCAGAGAGAGAGGGAGTCACAGACTGAAACAGGCTCCAGGCTTGAGCTGGCAGTCAGCACAGAGCCCAACGTGGGGCTCGAACCCATGAACCGCGAGATCATGACCTAAGCGAAAGTCAGACGCTTAACCGACTAAGCCACCCAGGCGCCCCTCTCAAATGGTTTTTAAACCTTAGAATACTTTCTTCAAGTAAAGGTTCATGTATAAGTAGGTGGGGTGAGGGCTCTGACATTCTTAACCTCCTTTGAGTCACTTTCATAGAACTGGAGAGATTGGACAGGATCATTTTGCAAATGTAGCTAACCGGCTTTTTTGCTAAGGTAACTGTGGCCCGGAGGGGCCCCAGGGTGATTGTCGAAGGTCACTTCATAAATAATGTAAGTAATTTCAGCTAGAACTTGGTTCTACTGACTCTGGATCCATTGTATCATGCATTAGGAATCAATTTTTCACACTCAAAAATTCTGTGGAATCAGTAAATAAAGGACTGTCTAGTTACTGCTATTGTTTTTGTTTAGATCTTTCTCACTTTTCAAAACGGAGTTGGATGGTTAGAAGTTAACCACATGCTTTTATAAGTTGGCCTTTTCTATCTGATTGTTGGGAAAAGTCCAGCTTTCTTGGCTAAGGACATGAGTTCCTCCAGTCTGCTTGTGGCTTGTCTTTTCAGCTTATTGACAACTCCACAGTCTACCCACCTGACCCACCAGCTTCGCAGGGTCCTATGCTGACCTCTCTCCTCTCTCTGGACCCCCCACATTTTGGCTGGTACAGTTGTACTGTACTTGGCTGGTACTTCCCTCTCAGTTGTGAATTTCTAAGAGCGATCTGGAAACATATTCATATTTTTAGCTTCAGTTAAATCCTTGCCCATACACAAAGCCCCCAAACTGTTAATCCAATAGGATTGCATAGAATATATTGAAATACTCTTACTTCCAAGTTTTGATTACTTGTGACAGTGAAAGTCTGAGATGGTCAGTAGAGATCACCCCAGTTATGAGAAAAACAGTTATAAGCTGCTAAAAAATGAGGCTGTGAGGGGTACGTGGGTGGCTCAGTTGGTTAAGCATCCAACTCTTGATCTCTGCTCAGGTCATGATCTCATGATTCATGAGTCTGAGCCCTGCATTGAGCTCTGTGTGAGCTCTGTGCTGACAGCTTGGAGCCTGCCTGGGACTCTCTGTCTCCCTCTCTCTGCCCTTCCCCCTGACTCTTTCTCAAAATAAATAAACTTTAAAAAAAATTTAAAAAAGAAAATGAGGCTCTGGAATTTTATATTTACAGCTAAATGTAGGGCTATTCAATCTTCAAGGAATGGAACACTACAGAAAGTGTTACCTCGATTTTGAGTGTTTAGGACTTGAATTGTTCAGCCTGCTTCTGCAGTTCTATGTTCTTCCCAGTTTTTTATTCTTTTTATTCTTTTTAAACTCTTATTTGTTATTCCTAATGGTACATCTTAGTTGATATATAATTGCATGATTAGAAAAAGACATTCTTTTTATTTAAAAAAATTCTCATACTATTTTTCTGGCTTAGTTTTTCTAGAAATTATGAAGACATAGAAAGTTAATTTATTTTATATATATAAATATATACATTGTATATTCCATCTATTTATCTATCAATCTGTCTGTCTCTGGAAGATAGTTGGGAGCAGGTTTGAAAAGCCTGTCAGTTTGGTTCCCACTTGATTATAGACTGTAGTAGAAAAATAGTCACTCAAGTTGTTGTTCCTGTTAGAATAATCTTTCAAAACTGTTTTACTTATAACAAAAGATCATGTAACATTATAATTAAGAGCATGAACTTTGGAGTTAGGCTACCTGGGTTTGAGTCACAATTCTGACTTCTCAGTCATGTGAGTTGAGGGCAAGCTGTTTTAGCTCTGTTTCCTTGACTGCAAAATATGGATAATAATAGTACTTTCCTCCTAGAGGTGCTGTAAAGACTGAACGTTAAGTACCGGTTTTATATAAATACTAGTTGTTCCTGTTTTAGAACTTTCTTTTCATTTTCCTCCACTTATTCCTCTCCCTATCCCCTACATGCTCTTTTATGCATTTTTGAGCATTAGTCATATGATTGGGATAAGAATGAGTAAATACAAGCATATATACCTTAAAGAACACTGCATACACGCTTCTGTAGAGTAGGCGTGGTTGATGGCATGAGAAAGTTCTTACCCCAACGCTTTTATGAAAATGTTAATGGTCATTCTCATAACGAAAAGTAAAATATATGAAGGAATGATTAGAAATGGAGTCACTGCATTAAATAAATTTTCAGATAATATAGTATGTGCTTTACCATAAGCAACTGTAGTGTATTATTAAAGTATGAGCAGAGCTCTATATCTCAAAAAGCCATTCTAGACTGAGAAGTTTGCTGATGTTAAAGAAGTGCAAATAGATGCAATTAACGGGTGAGCCATGGGGGAGAAGCGTTTGCTGACTCAGCCCAGTATCCCAGTTCATTTGATTGATATTATTTACAGCTCTTTGGGAAAAAAGGCCTCCTGTGTGCATTGAGATAGTTTCAATGATTCCATTGCTTGCCATCAGTCTGCATAATAAAAGTAACCTTCACAGGCATTTTCCCTGAGTTTTGAGACTCTGCAGGTTTTATCCTTACCCTCTTTACATTTCTAAAATGTACCTGTTTAGTAAAGAAAGGCTCCAAATTGTGCTCACTGTGCTTGACAAATAGTTTTTTCCATTTTAGGTTTTAAATAGATGTGCAGATTTAGGAATCTGTAGAGGTAAATCTGCTCTATGCCTTTCTGTATGGACTACCTACCACCTCCTTTAGCCAGATAATTCAGCACCCACCAAACTTTCCAGTAATGTTTCCTATGTTTATTCAGACATGCAAATTCCAAACCATATGTTTACCATTATTTTTAATATTATTAATTACAGAAACAATATCGTGAATTCTTCGATTCAATATTGTGACTATAGAAACTGAATAGGCAAGACAAGGGTAAAAGAAAATTATATATATATATCTGTATAATGGAAATTATCTATATCTATATTTATATCTATATCCATATCCACATCCATTTCCATATCAATATCTATGTCTATGTCTATGTCTATATCTATCTATACCTATACCTATACCTATACCTATACCTATACCTATACCTATATCTATATCTGTATCTATATCTATCTATATCATCTATATCTATATCATCTATATCTATATCATCTATATCTATATATAATGGACTGAGTTTTCTAGATCTTATCTGACATTTATGTCATTTAGAGGTAGACCTTACTCTAAAGGTTTACAATTCATTCTTGGAGATCTCTAGTGCTCCCTTTTGTGTGTGTGGCCTGAGAAGCTATTGGAGAATTAGAGGCTTACCTGAGAGCATAATGCACTAGGTGGTCTCTGATTATCTACTTATCTTGGACTGATACCACCTTGAGAAATGTATCTTAATGATCTACTAAGTTAATTCATCACAAAAGACAAACTACTCTCAGAGAATAATATGATAATAATTTGAATAATTTGACATAGTATAAAAACACCTGGGGAAATTTGGTCTTGTTTCTAAAAAAAATTGATAAAAGGCCTCCTACGTGGCTCAGTCAGTGGATCATCGAACTCTTGATTTCGGCTCAGGTCATGATCTCATGGTTCATGGGTTCAAGCGACATCTGGGACTCCATGCTGACAGCGCGGAGCCTGCTTGGGATTTTCTTTCTTTCGTTTTCCCTCGGTCCTTCTCTTATGCACACACACACTCTCTCAAAATAAAGAAGTAAATGAAAAAAAAAATAAATAAATAAAAGAAATTAAGAAAAATTTTGTGATGTATTACC
Source organism: Proteles cristata cristata (assembly GCA_017311185.1). Taxonomy (NCBI): domain Eukaryota; kingdom Metazoa; phylum Chordata; class Mammalia; order Carnivora; family Hyaenidae; genus Proteles; species Proteles cristata. Next base: position 823,016 of record JAESUZ010000832.1, read on the forward strand.
TGGAGTTACTACTAATCATGACCACATGAATTTTTCTTAACCAATCTGATGATTAACCAAGTAATTAACCAAGTAATGGGGGCATAATTATACCAGTTTTGGAACTGTTATGAGGATAAGTAAGAAAATCAGTGCTAAAATGCTAATCCAGGACTACACATAATAAGTGTTTAATAGTTGGTAGCTATACAGTGGTATCAGCTACTTGGACTTACTGATAGAGTTTTGGAATAGTGTAGTACATGTACATTCAATCATACAGTGACATGAGTATTTGACGCTTTTCAATCCTGTTACAACTGAGTAAATTAAGTTTTATTTTTAATAACTGGGACTTGATGGTGCTCCATTCTGCAGAGTCTTCAGTTGAGAATGCTTGACTAAAGAGCTTCCCTCCTTGACAGAGCTCAAGTTAATCATTGATAGCCTTTCTGTTAGTCTCTGCTGCCCAGAGGAATTTCTCTTTGCCCCTAAAAGAGGTAAAAGAGACAGACGCAATGTTTTATCAGTTTGGGAAATGATTATTGAAAGCTATGCTTACTACTGCATGATTTGGTTTTCAACTTGCCAAAGACTTTGAGGGATCTAAACTTCTTTCTAAGTAGTTTCCACCTGTTAGATTTTTTTTTAATTTAAGTAATTATTAAGGGAGTAAATACTATGTATAGTTAGTTTACTTGTGTCTGTATTAACTCAGGATCATGTACTGCTATGTCTAAGGGACCATGAATATTTAGAATGTTGATGGCCATATTGGTAGGAAACAGACATGAATGAAATGTGTCAGGACGGTTTAAACCATGGACTCCTGGACATTGATCCTAAGAACCCCAAGATGAGAAGTAGAACTTGAATTCCAAGTTCTCTTTTCTGTTAGGAGATGGTGCAGAGATTAAGGCCCACTGTCACTCTGGAGATAGCCTTTCATCACTCCTTCACCAGGAAGCACAGAAAAAATCAGGTCTTAGTAAGGATCCAGTCCCAGGACTGAAACTACGCTAATTATTTTAAGAGAGAATTTAATGTGAACAATTGTTAACTTGGAATTAATGAACTGAAAATGCCAAAAATGAGCATTATTAGGTCCCAGAGGTAGTCTCTTATTAGGAGGGCTATCTTCACGTGTGTGTGACTCCTGTGTTTGCATCCTCAAATGTAGAAAGACCCATGACTGATTTCATGTTCTGTTGTTGTCATCTTAAAATTCTTAGTAATTCTTGGATACATAGTCCACATTTTCATTTTTCACTGAATCCTAAAATTATGCAGTTGGACCAACCTGGAGGAAGCAGCTACCACTTTTAGGGGTAGGTAAACAAAGGGAAGAGGTTGAGATTATTAAACAGAAAGTCTCAGAGAAGGGGGCCTCGGAGGTGTGGATGGTACCTCTATACTGGTATATTTGAGTTCAGAGAAGGAACCCTCTGAGCCTGGGACACTGAGAATGGCTATTGGTCGGGTGGTGCTGGCGTCTTGGAAGGGCCATGCCAAGACTCGTTCTAGAATTCCTGAAGTGGAACCAGGAGGCTACTTCCCTGAGTGTTAAAACTTTGGATTTCTACTACTGGAAGGGATTGTCACTGCTGGGCTGAAGAAGTATTGCTCAAGGATGCTAATAAAGCTGAAGCCCAAGAGGGGCAGAAAACAAAAGGGATCCAGGGAGCAGACAAGAGGAGCCAATGCCCTCTCCCTGTTCCAGCCTTCCCATCTTCCCCTTGCCCCCTAATGGCAGAGTTTAACAGGTGCATAACTGACCTTCACCTTGCAGAGTCTTAGCCCCAGAGTCACAACCAAAGTACAGAAAGATGAGTGTGAAGGGAGAGCTTAGTAAGACACTAGGAGAGATGTACCAAATGTCTCAAATCTCTGTCCTCACAGCTGCCTTTGCATTTGTCCCGCGTGAACCTGTTTAGGCACATCTTCTGATGTCTCAGTGAACCTTTGGAAGACTCAGCCAATATGTCCTTTGCACATAGACCTTAAAATATGTGTAGCTCCATTTTCCTCCCAGAACTTTATGATCAATTGTGCAACACAGAATTCTGGCCCAGGCTGGTAAAGTCTTCAGATAGACGCACATGTGTTAGAAAAAGGTAGGTTATACTCCACTGTGCAGAATATTGACCTTCCCTCTGAGTGCTTCCTGGAAGAAATGGTTTAAAAAAGCATCAGACTTGAGGCTCCTCCCTTTGTCTTTTCTCAAGTTCAGAGCTGTTTGTTCCAGTGCCTGGGTGAAATTTGATAAACATGAAGTTTACATCTAGTATGGCCTTGCGGTGGTGCTGCTTGTTTTTTTCACATGACTCAGTTAAATTAAGGGTTATTATTTCATTTTAAAGGAAATCATTTGCATTTAAGGATTCAGAGTTCCTATAGAGAAGGCCACCCTCCAAGCGAGTGAGTGTGTGTACTTTCATCTTGCTCCCATTGAGCTGTTCTGAGGCTCCCATCATTCTCTGACTGCTCAGGCTGTAAATGAGCAGCTCAGCCATATAGGTTTGGAGAGTTCATGAAAATTCTGGTTCTGTGATGGCGCTTTGTAAGGGTGGCCTCCTTCTCACACATTCCTTTTCCTATGCCTTTTTTTTAAGTATATACAATTCATTGCTTGACATTTTGTTCAGAGAGTTGTACAACCATCCCCATAATTTGATAACATTTCCATCACCTCAAAAGGCCTCTTCCCTTCTAATATCACCCCCCAATCTTTTCACCACCTCTCACTGCAGGCCTTAGTACCACTCATCTACCTTCTGTTTATGTATTTTCTTATTCTGGACATTGCATATAAATCTACACTCTTTTTTTTTTTAATTAGTCTTTTGATGAGGATTGAGTACCACGTTTCCCAACGTATGTATGTGTGAAAAGAAAAAAAGTTTCATTGGAATAATGATGTCAGGCAAGGTACCTATATGAATTTAAACTTAAGTTTACCTTCATAAGGCTCATTTCTCCACCCCTAGGGCTGCCTTGTTAACAATACCTTTAAAAATCAGATAGGACTATGGTAGTAGCTACAGAGCCACAGTTACGAAAACTGTATAGGGGAGAGAGAAAAAGCCTGGGAGAGAATCATTTTGGTCGAGTTGTTTGCAGATAAAAAACAAGTGCAGTGATAGTTCATATACATGCCATCCATCGTCCATCCTGATCAAAGAGGAGTACAAGGTATCTTATAATAGAATGTCAAAACTTGGCCTTGAGCAATTCAGCCAGGCCCAGCTGACACGCTCAGCTTGAGCTGTCATTGAGGGGACATGTAGGTAAGCTGACAGGTTAACTTGATACACTTGATTTCAACAACACTGTGTTGGATCAAGGGCAGACATGGCAAGTGTACTGAATTCAGAGGAGTTATTGCTTACGGAATGCCAAAGGTGGGTTCTACACAAAAATATCCAAGAGATACCCATTTGTGAGATGCAGTTTCTTCACCAAGTGCACAATTTACTGCAGAGCGTGCAAGACTAAAGCTCTTTTTCCTACTGCTTTGCTTGTCTCTCTTTTTTATTTACCAGCAAGGATCCCCAAATCATAGGGATATCTAGAGGCTTTGGTGCACTTCTGAAGGAGGGAAGAAAGAGACCCAGCTGACTCAGCTTCCTAAACTACTGCATTATTTTACCCTGATGGTTTTAATTATAGAAAAATAACTGCATTGAGACCATCTGCATATTCATAACGTGAAACATATGGCTGGGTTTCAGGATTTTGAAAAAGAAAATGCATTAATAACCATGCTTCTTTCCATTCATTTCTCACATTCCAGGTTATTTCCTTGAGTAATAATATATTTGAAAAATCTGTTTACTCATTACATGAGCCAAATGTTCTCATTCCTTTAGGCTTTGTGTGTTTTGTCTGCTACCATTGTGTATTTCAGCAACAATTGCTAAAAAGAATATGGTTGTTTATGATTGAGAATGCCCCATAAGTGAGTTCATAACACTTTGTAATGTGTATTTACATCAACACATTGTCTTTTGTTAGGCATCAGTTACTAGAGTTATATTTATGAGAAAGTCATATTAGAATTTCCTGAGAGCATGTTAAGGCCTCAAACCAAGATGGCTGCATAGTGTGTGCCCATGGACATGTGTGTGTGCCTGCGAGCATGAGCGTTCGCACCTCAATTAGGACATAACAATGCGCGTCTAATTTTGACCAAGTGAAAAAAATCAACAATTGTGAAAACAGAAGTTATTTAGTGTATAGAAAGTATTTTGGACTTAATGCCATTCTGGTAGGACAGTAGATAAGATAGATTGAGTTTTGAATTTTAAATTCTTGTTTTTTAATGTTTTATTTATTTCTGAGAGAGAGAGAGAGACAGTATGAGCAGGGGAGGGTCAGAGAGAGAGGGAGACACAGAATCTGAAGCAAGCTCCAGGCTCTGAGCTAGATGTCAGCACATAGCCTGACACGGGGCTCGAACCCACAAACCGTGAGATCATGACCTGAGCCAAAGTTGGACGCTTAACCGACTGAGCCACCCAGAGGCCCTGAATTTTAAATTCTTAAAGGAAGAAAGAGTAATCTCTATTTATATTAGAAAAAAAGAGAAAACCAATAGAACTATGTGGGGTTTTTTTTTGTTCTTTTTTTCTTTTTTGGTCTAGCTTTTGGGTCATCACTGGATCGATAAATCCAATTCCCAGAGTAAGATAACAAACAAGAAAACAACCAAAGAACTAGAATTGGCATAGCCACCTCAATAACGAAGCAGAAAAAGGTGTAAATGGTGGGAGGGGTGGGAGGAAAATTAGGAAAGAAATGAAATCTTGCTCCTCTGAGACCAAGCTACCATGTTGGTAGAACAAAAGAAAAAGAAGACAAGGGAAACAAAATTCAGATGGCAGAGACTTCTCTGTGTGAGGAATTGAAGGAAATCTACCTGCTCCCCAGGATACTGGCCCTGAAGCATTCTCATCCTGTGAGTATGGTGTATCTTAGTTATTCTTGGTGGCCCAGGGTGCTGTCAGACCCTCAAGGGCTCAAAGATACAATTTCTTTCTTCTGTGTTCCCACATTCAGAGTTCAGCAAGGGATCTTGGGCACTCAGGTAAAACAATTTACAATGTTTTGCAGATAAAAAAATGGAGAGATTTGGGCCAGGTATTGTTTATTAAAAAGAAAGCTTTCAAGGCAGTGATTGAAATAAACAAACCACTTATATCAAAATTAGGCCAGTCTCTGTTTTACTAAAGGAAACAATCTGACCCTTCCACATATTTAGTGAGGGCATTGGAGATTTCCACTATTGCACAAAATCTACTGGAATGATTCTTCGATTGGGAATGGGCTTCTTTTAGAAACATAATGAGTGACTCCTTTTCAAGGAATTGACTTGATCTGAATTAGTTTTGTCCTTTACTCCCATCCAATTAGAACATCATACCTATGGTTTCACCAATATCCTGTTTTGAAATAGACTGTACTAACTTAGTTCAAATGCCATAGCTCTTTGAATAATAGAAAAAATGTCTTGTTTTCTCTATCATCTACTTTTTAAAAGTTTTGATGGTTATTTTGAGAGAGAGAGAGTGCACACACATGTGCGTGTGTGCACCTACATCAGCAAGTAAAGGGCAGAGAGGGCAGAGAGAGGGAGATAGAGGATCTGAAGTGGGCTCTGTGCTGCCAGCAGAGACCCTGATGTCGGGCTTGAACTCAAGGAACCGTGAGATCATGACCTGAGCTGAAGTTGGACGTTTAACTGACTGAATCACCAGGTGCCCCATTATCTATTTTTTTTAAAGTAGGCTTCATATCTAGTGTGGAGCCCAATGTGAGGCTTGAACTCGTGACCCTGAACTCAAGACCTGAACTGAGATCAAGAGTTGAACACTTAACCAACTGAGGCACCCAGATACCACTCTATCACCTAGTGACTCCTTTTCAAGTTCTAGTGATGATGATACTAAGTTAATAATTTTCTTCATATGGTTTTGAAATTTGCTTTATATTTACAGTCCTTATATCTAACTAAAAATTCCCTTTGCTTTCTTCTGTACTGCAAATACCAAATGTTTTCACAATGGATTAAGCCCTGCTGTTCCTTGTGCATACATTTATCTTGACTACAAGCAGAGTAATGTAAGTATCTTTTATGCTCTGGGTACCATATTGCTTGATTAGTCCTACTCATGATTTTGTTTTTCTATATGTTTTACAGTATAATGGAGATCACTTCTAGCTGATAAAATTGTCTCCACTCTTTTTCAGGGAACAGGGAATACTTAGATGTAGCAATGTAGCCATTTAGTAAAATCTGGACTGTTGAGTAGTGTGAATCTCTTTCTTTTTAAACTTTGCTTTGGCTTCATGCCAATATAGAAGTGACCATGGAATACAAAAGTCTTCACCAATAACTGTTTTTCTTTTCTTAGTGACATGTGCTAAAACACCATCTACATCTTTGAGTTCTGTGTATTACTGACAATTCCTCAAAAACCTCAATCAAATCAGTTATTCAATATGAAGTGGCCCAAACGTTTTAAATAAATTTTTCTTTTTCACTTATTGTGGTAAAATATGTGTACTATAAAATTTACTTTCTTAACCATTTTTAATTTCTCTTACTGTCTATTCAGTTTTTGAGTGAGAGAGACAGAGCATGAGTGAAGGAGGGGCAGAAAGAGAGGGAGACACAGAAGCTGAAGCAGGATCCAGGCTACGAGCTGTCAGCACAGAGCCCAACGCAGGGCTCAAACTTATGAACTACGACATTATGACCCGAGCCAAAGTTTGATACTCAACTGACTGAGCCCCCCAGGTGTCCCTCTCTTAACCATTTTTAAGTGTACAGTTTAGTGGCATTAGTACGTTCACATTGTGTGCCACTGTCACCACCATCCATCTTGAGAACTTTTCATCATCCCAAACTGAAACTCTGAACCTATTTAAGTTATAACTGCCCATCCTCCCTGACCTGCCCCTGGTCACCACTGTCTCAGTTTCTGTCCCTATTGAACATGCTTCATATATGTGGAATCATACAATGTTTGCCCTTTAGGTACATTTTCCCTTTTTGAATGGCATTGCAGCATTCAGCATTCAGCAGGTGACTTAGACCCTTAAAATTGCTCCTTCACTTTCCTTCAGTTTCCAGTCTGCAGAATAAGGTGGGAGGTCCGGGAAGGCTTCCCCAGTAACCCCAGTGAGGTTATGCCTCAATGAACTTTATCAAACACAAATTCATTCACATAATATCAGCCGGATAGAATATATCACCCTTGTATGAGAGTACTTTTAAGCTCTTTGAGCCAAAGATGTAAAAATACGTTGAAATAATAAATTAACTGAAATTGCTCTCTCTGCATCTTGAGTGTGTGTGTGTGTGCGTGTGCGTGTGTGCATGTGTATGTGTGTGCATTCTCATAAGGGAAAGGGTTTTGCGTGAAAGCATTAATAATTCATCTCCATTAGGCATATTATAGTTTACAAAGGACTTTTTCACAGATCCCTTCCTATGAAACAGCAGGCTTGAAAAGGTTAATGTTCAATCCTATGCTTAGATGCTACAGTACAGGCTCATTGAGCGTCACTCCATTACATTCCCCCAGGCAATGTAAGTGGTGCTGCAGGGTCCTGAGTGCTGTCCCATTGTGTTGGCCCCACATCCCTCCAGTCTTGCTAATTACCCCCAGGGGCACAGGAAGCCACATCAGTGTGTGGAGTCCCAATCTGGGGCACTCATCAGCACATGCAGTTCTCTCCTTCTTTTAATTTGACCTTCCAGAACTTTCCCAACATCCAACACTCTGCTACCCACTATAAGGACCTGGCACTTGACCTACACATTGTGAGGTTCCGGGAGGGGCAGACATTTCCCATGTCTGGCGAAGAACTTCGCTCAAGCCGCTATGCTTAAGGATCAGGAGCTGTTTTCTCTCACCAGAACTGGGTCACATTACAGTCGTGGGGAGAGATAGCGTGGAACTAGTTCAGAGTGGCAGTTGACCAAGTTCTATTGCTGGCAACACAAATGGAAAATGGCCTATGTAAAAGTCCAACGTGAAATCGCCAACAATTAAAATAATAACAAAAAATACTGCCAGCGGCATGCAAAAAAACTTGCAAAACTTAAGGAACATAGTGCAGAGCATAGTGGTTTACGTGATGATCTCTCGGCTCTGTGTGTCTGGTCTGTGTAGGAAACACCGCAAAGGGAAGGAGATATGAAGCAGAAACCTCAGCTCTGTGCTTTCTTAACTCTTGGAGACTCACCTCCCCAAGAGGATTGTCAGAGTGGTTTTTGAATTTAAAAAAAAATGTAGCTTGGCAGAGTTGCCGAGTGTTTTATTTCTGAAAGCCTTGCCGGCCACGACCATTGACAGAACCATCTTCGGTTGGTCCTGCGAAGCTGCCAAAGCAGGGAAATGTGTTCTCTTGCATGGATTCATCTCTCCCTCCTTCTCATTCGCTCCTATTTTCCATGGCGCTTTGATCTTTGCTTGTTTTCCACCCCACATTGGTCCCTGGATATGCTGTGCCAATTGGCACACTTCCTTAAAGAAGGATTTTGCTAATAATATTGTAGCTGTTCTGACTTCTCCTACACGGTCTCATCCATCCTATCGGGATATACTGTTGGTTGCTCTAAATCCCGCTGTTGGATCTTACTAATACAAGCTTGACTGCTTTACTTTACATTCTTTACATTCTCTATAGATTTACCAAACATCTTTGTTCCAAAGAGTTCAAAATAAAAAAAAATTTTTTTTTAGGTAACATTTTGTTTTAACAATTTGATAAAAAGGTAACCATCTTAATGGGGTGCTTGGGTGGCTCAGTCGGTTAAGTGTCTGACTTAGGCTCAGGTCATGATCTCAAAGTTCATGGCTCCGAGCCCTGCATCAGGCTCTGTGCTGAATGCTTGCTCAGAGCCTGGAGCCTGCTTCAGATTCTGTGTCTCCTTCTCTCTCTGCCCCTCCCCCCGCTCATGCTCTGTCTCACTCTGTCTCTCAAAAATAAATAAATGTAAAAAAAAATTAAAAAAAGAAAAAGAAAAAGGTAACTGTCAAGGGGCACCTGGGTGGCTCAGTTGGTTAAGCATCCGATTTTGGCCCAAGTCATGATCTCACAGTTCGTCGGTTCGAGTCCTGCATCACGCTCTGTGCTAAGAGCTCGGAGCCTGGATTCTGCTTCAAATTTTGTGTCTCCCTCTCTCTCTCTCTGCCCCTCCACTACTTATGTTCTCTCTCTTTCTCAAAAATAAAATAAAATATTAAAAAAAATTTTTTTTAAAGGTAACCATTAAAAATTTAGTCTAATGTGTTAATGTCGCCTACTGTGCTAAGGCTAGTTGAGATACAGTTTCTAGTTTGAAAAAGTAAATCTTATCAAGAACTATTTACCTGAACAGAATGGCTCAAAAAGCTCTCCAAATTAGCTGTGCTATACTGCAGGAGTTACTAGGCCTTTCCAGGCTTCTATTCTGCATCAGAAATAAGGAGTGGAAGATTCCACTTGCCTCTGGGCATTGAAATGCAACAATTCTTTGAATTTATAAAATAAAGAGCAAGCTTGGCATGCTGCCTGAGGGCTGCTAGGACTCACATTTCAGATGCTCTTGGCTGTGTATTTCTAGAAATCAATTTCCTCATTAATCCTCTTTCAACTTACTTTGAAATTCAGCCTCTGAATTTTTTCTGTCTCATTCCCCCTTGCAGCAGCCCAATTCCCCACATTTCTAGAAGCCAGCAGCTTCTATAGGTGCTTTAAAACAGAGCTCTATTAGCCACTGAGAGCTCTATGTGACATTATTAGAAAGGGAATTTCATAGAAGAATAACAATGCAGTGATCTTCTGGCCTTTGTTTTCTTTTTTAGCCCACGGAACCACTCCCAGACATAAATGTGATTTCTGTGCTTTGTTTGAATTGGGTGACTCGGTTTGCATGAATATTTTATCATTATACATTAACTTTATCTGAAACATGATTTTTTAAAGAGTTCTGTTTGAGTAAGATTGTTTTTATTATGCCCTAAGCCTCGCTTTTCTATGGAAATGTGTGTTCAGTGTTATAATAGAAGTCTATTGGAAACAGGATTAAAATAAAAGCACTTCATTTTGAAAGCAGTTTCTCAACAATACTGTGTATAAGGTCTTGATAGAGTCTTTAAATGTTTAGAAAGGTCATTATGGGTTCGAGAGAACACTCTTCTATCCCCCAGAGGCAGCATATCCCCTGTATTTCATAAAGGAAGATGTCTAGGCCTTAAATTAGGTGGCCTTGGACTTTAACCTCATGCCACCCCTTAGCTCAGAGACATTGGATTGTTGTAGAATCTGGTCTGGATCACCCTGTGGAAGAACCAAGCGGCACTCGGAGATCTTGGGAGGGAGGAGGTTTATTTTACATCAGTGGGCTCAGAGGAGATCATTCTCCAGAGGTCTGAGCTCAGAGCATCAGAAGAGGGAATAATTTATAGCCCGTTACTTTGCATTCCTCATTAATGCATGGGGCAAGCAGGGTGGGAAGAAGAGCCTGGAAGGGGGAGCCTTTGATCAGGGACAGGTTATTTCCTTATCAGTCCTGTCAGTCGTCTTATAACAGATTTTTCTCTATCAGGATAAGTCATTTTACCTCTTTGAGCCTTAGCTTTCCCCTATAGGGTGAGGGCAGTAATAATTACTTTCCAAGATTAGAGCCAAACACCATCTAGGCCACAGGAGGCACCGAACAAATGGTTTAGGGATGATTTTCTATTAAGAGATGAGAGAGATTTCAGTTCCTTAGCCTCAGGCTACCTATATAGATATATTTTTTTCTTTTGGACTTGAAGTAAGAATTCATTACGTACAATCATGCAATTTAACTATCACTTCAATACATTTGTCTTTAAAACATGAGAGACTCTTGAATGCTAAGAACAAACTGAGGACTGATGGGTGTGGGGGTGAGGGGTGGTGATGGGCATGGAGGAGGGCACTTGTGGGATGAGCACTTAGGTGTTGTATGGAAACCAACTTGACAATAAACTATTTGTAAAAAAATTAAATAAATAAAAATATAAATGAGAAAACAAACAGAAAAATAAATTTAAATGATACCTCCTAATGACATCCTTCATACCTATAACCATATCCCTAGCCTTAAAAAGTAACTGTCAGCAAAGTGAGTCAATGATTTATTAGATTTGTTTGTCTGGTTTTAGCTAAACAATGCTTCAGTTGAATTCTTCGTTTTATGACTCATTTTGCTTCTCTGTTGGTTTTCTGGTTTAAATCATGAACATTTCTCTCTCTCTCCCTCCCTCATCCATGCTTTTCTTTCTTCCTTTCATTCAACATATATTTACTGAGGGTTCATTACAGGCCCAATGCTGTTGTAGGTCCTGGGGATAAAATGAAAAACAAACTAGGAGGCCTCTTTTATTTTTATTTATTTATTTTTTTAATGTTTTATTTATTTCTAGGAGAGAGAGAGAGAGAGAGACAGCGTGACCAGGGGAGGGTCAGAGAGAGAGGGAGTCACAGACTCTGAAACAGGTACCAGGCTCTGAGCTGGCAGTCAGCACAGGGCCCAACGCGGGGCTCGAACCCACGAACCACGAGATCATGACCTTAAGCGAAAGTCGGACGCTTAACCGACTAAGCCACCCAGGCGCCCCTAGGAGGCCTCTTTTAAAAGAGATGCTCTGACTCTCCACAATAGCTAAAACCTGGAAAGAGCCTAAGTGTCCATCAACAGATGAATGGATCAAGAAGATGTGGTTTATCTCTACCATGGAATACTACATGGCAATGAGAAACAATGAAATCTGGCCATGTGTAGCAACATGGATGGACCTTGAGGGTGTTATGCTGAGCGAAATAAGTCAGGCAGAGAAGGACAAATATCATATGTGTGCACGTATAGGAGGATTAGGAGGAACTTAACAGAGGACCAAGGGGGAGAAGAAGGGCGGAAATGGTGGGGGAAAGGGAGAGAGGCAAACCATGAGAGACTCTTGAATGCTGACAAAAACTGAGGACTGGTGGATGTGGGGGGGAGGAGGGGGGCATGGAGGAAGGCACTTGTGGGGATGAGCACTGGGTGTTATGTGGAAACTAATTTGACAATAAACTATTTGTAATAAAAAAAAATTAAAAAGAAAAAAAGAAAAAAAGAGATGCTCTGAGAAGCATCTCTGGGATGGTAACATTCAGGATGAACAATTTTTATATGACATTGGTTCTCTTATTCTGTTACCTTTACCCAGAAGCTTCTGAAATGCCCCTGGTTCTCGAGCCATGTCTCAATTTTGAGGTTACATTTTCTAGACATGGCTTATCTTAACCTCATTATGAATTCCATTTGACTGCTTTTCAAAACGGCTTGGGAAGTCATATATGCCAAGGGTGGCTCTACCTACTTTTTCGTATGAGCCTTTCCAGTTGAACTTTTCAACATGGATGGAGAAGCCATTAGTGGGTGGATCTGATGGTTAATTTTATGTGTCAATATGATTGGGCAGTGGGTGCCCAGATATTTAGTTAAACATTATTTTTGTGCATGTCTGTGAGAGTGTTTCTGGGTGAGATTGTAGCATTTGTTTTTGTTTTTTTCCAAGTTTTTATTTAAATTCTAGTTAGCTAACATATAGTGTAATATCAGTTTCAGGAGGTAGAATTTAGTGATTCGTCACATACAGTACCAAGTGCTCATCACATGTGCCCTCCTTATTACCCATCATCCATTTAGCCCATCCCCCCACCCCCTCCCTTCCAGCAACCCTCAGTTTGTTCCCTACAGGTAAGAATGTCTCTTATGGTTTGCCTCCCTCTGTCTCCTTCTTTCCTTCCCCTACGTTCATCTGTTTTGTTTTTTGAATTACACAGATTAGTGATACCATATGGAAATTTGTCTTTCTCTCACTGACTTGTTTCTTTTAGCATCATACACTCTAGTTCCATCCACGTTGTTGCAAACGGCAAGATTTCATTCTTTTTGAGGGCTGATTAATATTCCATTGTGTGTGTGTGTGTATGTGTATATATATGTGTGTATATATATATTATATATGTATATATATTATATATACATATATATTTTTATATATTATACATATACATACATATATATTATATACATGTATGTATATGTATAATATATATGTGTATATATTATATATGTATATATAATATATATGTGTATTATATATATACATATATATAATATATATGTGTATTATATATACATATATATATAATATATATGTATAATATATATATATACGTACCAGTTCTTCATTATCCATTCATCAGTCAATGGACATTTGTACCCTTTCCATAATTTGGTTATTATTTATAATGCTGCTATAAACATTGGGGTGCATCTGACCCTTTAAATCAGTATTTTTGTATCCTTTGTGTAAATACCTAGTGGTGCAATTTCTGGGTCATAGGGTGGTTCTGTTTTTAACTCTTTGAGGAACCTCTATACTATGGCTATATCAGTTTCCATTACCACCAACAGTGTACCACCCTTTTCTCCACATCCTGGCCAACATCTGTTGTTTCTTGTGTTCATTTGGGATTAGCATTTGAATCTGTAGACTGAGAAAGCAGATTGGTCTCTTCATAATGTGGCTGGCCATCATCCATTGAAGGCCTGAATAGAACAAAAAGGTGGGGAAGGGAGAATTTGCTCTCTGCCTGAATGCTTGAGCATGCATATTCATCTTCTTCTGTCCTCTGACTGGAACTTACATCATTGGCTCTCCTCTTCTCAGGCCTTTGGACTTGAATTAGAACTATACCACTGACTTTCCTGGACTTTCAGCTTGCAGAATGCAGATCAAAGGACTTCTCAGCCTCCATAAATGTGTGAGTCAATTTTTTTTCTCTCACTCTCATATGGGTGTGTGTGTGTGTGTGTGTGTGTGTGTGTGTGTGTGTGTGATGTATATATTACCAGCTCCCTTTTTGCCACAATGATGGAAATATGACACAGACTTGGACAATTATGGTGCCTTGCCTCCTATGCCTTCACAACCTGATAAAATTCTATGATATGGATATTACTGTAATTCACAGAATGGAAACAAGCTCAGAGACGTTAAATAAGTTGCTCAAGGTCATTAGTTAATAAGAGGCAAAGCCTAATTTCAATACCCATGTTCTTTCCACTGTTCCACATTGCAATTTATATCATAACACTTGCTTCAGAGAGCACAACTATTGCTTTAGGTCCTATAACAAAGATGACTAACCATGCTTTTTTTTCTAGCTACCTGAGATCTTATACATTTAGCCAGATTTCTCATTAACCTGAAAGATGAAGTTGAACCAAATAATCATAAAAAAATGAATGTGAACAAACTTTAAATAGTATTAATTTCATTAACATAAAAAGGGGATTATAAAGCAATGCGATAGCCATATGTTATTTTTGTTTGCTTCGCATCTGTTCTTTCAGAAAATTATCCTACTCTCCATGGGGTTCTGGACATATTTTCAATCAACTCACTTGACATCCAGGTGCCAAAACCCCCAGCTCCCTTCCTGCCACAGTGATGAAAATGTGACCTATTCTTATATCCTAGGTTACATGATGCCTCTGAAGAGTGGCGTCATGACTGAAGGAAGGATCTCATGGAGTTCAAGACAAACTATGAAACTTGCTCTGGTGCCTGCTATGTTCCAGGCATTACCAAGGCCAAGGCAGGATAAGATCTAATAATAGGATTTAACACATATATTTCAAATCAATGATTTTGTTTATTCATTCTTTTTTTAAAAAATGTTTATTTGTTTTGAGAGAGAGAGAGCATGGACACATATGTGGGAGAGGTGCAGAGAGAGAGGGAGAGAGAGGACCCCAAGTAGGCTCCACTCTTTCTGTGCAGAGCCCAATGCAGGGCTGACTCCCACCAACCATGCATGGCTCAGTCCCACCAACCGTGAGATCATGACCTGAGCTGAAATCAAAAGTCGGCTGCTTAACCTACTGAGTCACCAGACACCCCTTGTTTATTCATTCTTGAATGAGGATGCGAGGATATTATGGGATGCCCAGACATCACTCAAACAACACTCATTGAAAGCATAGTAGGTACCAACTATTATACTGGAAAGTAGAATGTTACAGTGATAATACTGAATTTGATTCTTGCTTTCATGTAGCTTGCATTCTTGCTTAAAGGTAGAGATTAAGCTTCCAAACACATAAGTATGTACATAAGAAAGTAAGTAATAAAAGTCCTTATGTTATATTTGCATGTGTTGTAACACTCCTGTGAGTGAGTAACTGATTACTGTCCAAGTTCCAACACTGAGGACGCCTCACTTCACCATATGCTTATAAGGCTTTGTAGCATCACCCGATTCGCAGTCAGCGTTCCTGCAGGAATCCAACAAGACATGCACGATTGCTGCTTTTTGTTGTTGTGTTTCCATCTGCATTAGCAGTGGTAGTTCTGCATGCTTACCCTTTAAACAAGAATTTTGGAAATCTCCACTCAGATGACCAACCTACTGTCCATAGCGACCCTAATTTGGATCTAAGTTCAATCCTTTTCCATTTCTGTGCCAGCTGTTAAGTGATGGCAAAAGGAGACACATACAATTAATGGACTTCATACCCATGTAGCATATTTCTACTGAGGAATTCAAGGCACTCTGGATTTTTATTACTTTTAATTTAAAATAACTCTGAACTTGAAGTAGAAGTAGTTTTCTTGCCTACCAAATGGAGAAGGTACCTGAGCACAGGGCACCTTACTTCATGGTTCTATTGCTGAAAAATGACATGGTTCTATTGCTTGCAAATCAAGCAGGTGATGGTGGTGATAGACTTGCAAGGCAAAAAAATTATATAGTGAAAATGCTAATAAAACATACTATCTCTCCGTTTAATTTTTAGTTAGAAATTCAGCTTTATGTACATTTGGCTGAAGGAAATAATATGTGTCTAAATTACATTTCTTGGACTAGGATTGTTAGAAGAAGCTTCGTTCTGAGGCTCCTTGTCCAGGATTTTCTTGAGATGTCAGTGGCAAATGGACTTCCATTTGTCTATAGACAACAATATAAGCTTCTAATTCTGGGCAAAACGATTTTTCAAAATCAGGGCATCCCCTATACCTCCAATCTTATTTTTTGGGTATTGACTATTTTCATATAAATAAATGTATAAAACATATGCAGGCCCTAGTTCAGCAGATTGGCAGGTAGTACTAAAAAGCTGCAGGTCCAGCACTCCTCTGGCTCTCCATCTATAAATATGAAGTTTGGCATGGATATAAGGAACATTGTTCTTCCGGAATAAGAATTATTCTGTTTCTCTAAGCCTTAAGTGCCTGGTGTGAACCCCTGGGTGCCCAGGTATTCACAAATATCTTTCTCTTCATGCCCTTTGAGGATCTGCCCTGCATTTTCCTGTTGCACTTGAACCAACTTAGAACCCATCCGTTTCTCGCCTATCTCTTCTTCCTGGTCTCTGGATTTTGCTTCTTCTGTTTCTGATTTGCCCTGATGATCTTTCTCAATTTTCTGCCTCAAAATGCATCTTAGCAGCATACAGCTTCTTGTTTGCACATTTTTCTTGTCTTTAGAACTTTGCTGATTTTCCACTTTTGCCTTGAACGTCTTAGTGAATCAAACTTCCGCATCTTTGAAGACCCCAAGTCAGATGCCAATTCTTCACTTCCTCAGTCCATGGGTTAGGTAAATTTTCTTCTTTTATTCTTCCAAGGTAAATTGAGTTGTAATTTCTTGTTTTTTTAAATTATTTAAATCAGCTTTATTTAATAATTTTCAACATTAACAGGTCTTTTAACAAATTAATTAACTAATTAATTTTGAGAGAGAGAACAAATAAGAGCGGGGTAGGAGCAGAGAGAGATGGAGAGAGAGAGAGAGAGAATCCTAAGCAGACTTTACACTGTCAGCGCAGAGCCTGATGTGGGGCTCGAACTCACGAACCACAAGATCATGACCTGAATTCAAATCAAGAGTCAGACGCTTAACTGGTTGAGCCACCCGGGCACCCCCAACATTGACAGCTCTTATAAAAACCATCCAAGCACAGAACACAGAACTGCATCTAACAGTTCTAACCCATTCATATGGGTAGCTAACAGATGTTAGAACTTCAACCCTTCTTTGTGACACCCCTAAGCTCACTGGTGAACTCTGCTAACAAGGACTCCTGCAAAACACCACAAGCTCAGTTCATGTTCACAGCCCACCAGCTTCAGTTTACATGACCACACTTACAGATCAGTAACAGAAAAGAACCCATACAATTCGGCATTCACAGCAGTTAAAGGGGTAGGGGAGATAGAAGTATCGTTTCACTTAACACATTCAACTAGCATGGGTTATCTAAAAACAAAACTCACATAAAGTCTTCCAACAGATATGGAGGTCCTTTGAATGCAAAAAACATTCATACATTATTTGCTATCATTGCCATCTGCACACTCTCTCACCCAAGCCACAGGATTGAGAGGTACATCTCATCAAGTTGAAAAATATCCGTTATGTACCACCAAGCCCCTCCACGGGCTCTCTCATTTTCTTGCTCGTACTAGCCTTTTAAGCCTTGACACCACTATCAATCCCACACAAAATTTCAAAACTTCCTACAGCCTTCTGGTTCCATATCACAGCCTTGTGTTCATAGCGTTGATATGACTGTGTGAAATAAAGAGTAGTGGCTATAAATGGGACACCCACTGTCAAAGACACAGCCTGTGCAGGGCGGTGACGAATTCTTGATTCAGAAAGCAAGTAGACAGAAAGATCCCTATGGCAGAATATTTACAACACTATTTTCAACGAAGTGCTTCTTTCATAAACATTTGAAATGCGACGAACTGCAAAGATTAAATGAAAGCTTCATATTGTACTTTTGCATATGAAGAGAGACAAGTGTTTAAAAAACAAAAGAACTAAACACTGGGACAGCATGATCTCCAGAAAAGATTTTCTTAAGGAAAAAGCCTATAAGGTGGGGTTCAAATTAAAACAAGGACAAAATTATATAGTTCTAGTCAATGGTTTCCATTTTGAACATGCAAAGAATTCAGGGATAAAATATTATAGGAGAAACCTTTTTTTAAAAAGATAATACAATTTTTTTCTTAATATTTTATTTAGTTTTGAGAGAGAGAGAGAAAGAGAGAGAGAAGGACTGAGGAGCAGAGGGAGAGGGAGACACAGAATCTGAAGCAGGCTCCAAGCTCTAAGATGACAACACAGAGTCAGACGTGGGGCTCGAACTCATGAACCAGGACATCGTGACCTGAGATGAAGGTGACACTCACAAACTAATCAAACTTATAAGACTATAAGTTTTGAAACTTATTATTAACAAAACTTATAAAGTTCCTTTAGCTTTTCTTCTCTTTCTAAAGAAAACAGTCAGAAATACTGCTGAATATACTCCACCTGGGACAAACCAACTTTGAGAAGTCTTAGTATATACGTATTTTATATTATACTTATTATGTGTTTAGAAAAATTTGAATTCTCGCCAGCCTATACCAACCCCACTGTCTACATTCCCCAGCCAGAAGATTTAGAATCCACACTTGAGCCAAAGCCTCTATTGAAATCACTGCCTGACTTTGCATGTAATGCAGATCTCCAATCAATTGCTGCGCCTGAATGAGAATTGCTGTGAGAGTTATTTTTAGAACCAAAGGCCTGATTTGGCTGCCTCTGCATATTACCCTGGATTTGGTTATCACCTGATGGGCCTGAACTTGGGACGAACATGCCCATCCCACCCCAGTTGCTCTGCAGTGCGGGTCGGGGCTCCAGAGTCACGGCTGGATTAATGCTGAAAGCATCACAGTTTATCCCTCCACCCATGTTAACTACCTTGATTGTTTCCCAAACCAGCTCCACCCCCTCTCTTGTCACTAAATCCACCCTGATTCCCAAAGCCCCTGTATTATCACCACATTTTCCTTTTTTAAAAATGTTTGTTTTATTTTTGAGAGAGAGAGACAGAGTGTAAGCATGGGTGGAGCAGAGAGAGAGGGAGACATAGAATCTGACGCAGGCTCCAGGCTGCGAGCCATCAGCACAGAACCTGACATGGGGCTCAAACTCACGAACCACGAGATCATGACCTGAGCCAAAGTCAGACCCTTAACCAACTGAGCCACCCAGACGCCCCACACCAAATCTTCCACTTCTAACTGTCCATAGCTCTTGTGCTTAAGTTCAGCATTGCCTATGTGTACATCGACTCCTTTAATGATCAAGTCCTCTCCACAAAGAGATTGGGCAACCTGATCATCTGCAAATGTGACAAAGCCAAATACCCTGAGTGGTTTGGGAATAAAGACATCAACCATCTCCCCCAAATGGCTACAGAACTGGGGCACCTGGATGGCTTAGTCGGTTAAGCGTCCGACTTTCGCCTAGGTCATGATCTCGCGGTTCGTGGGTTTGAGCCCCGCGTCGGGCTCTGTGCTGACTGCCAGCTCAGAGCCTGGAGCCTGTTTCAGTCTGTGACTCCCTCTCTCTCTGACCCTCCCCTGCTCATGCTGTCTCTCTTTCTCTCCTAGAAATAAATAAAACATTAAAAAAAAATGGCTAAAGAACTGCCACAGCTCATCAGCAATCATGTCCTCTGAATAACATCCATGGAACACCTTTCTGCTTCTCAAAGCCTTCTGTGGGCTTTCCTTAGAATTAGGAAGTTTACAGTGACACCATCATCTATCCATCATGTATCTCTGATGTTACTTTCACTCAGGTTTCATATTCCATACAACAAACAAAGCCAAACCCCTTTGAATGACTAGTTTTAACAGCTTTCTTGACCTGAACCATAAGAACTTCTCCGAAGGTACTAAAATATTCTTTTAGATCCTGTTCAGTGGTTTTTCATGGGAGGCCTGATATTATTAAATCAGACATTTTCTGGATAGCACTTTTCAATTTCCCTGCTGATGAAGCATCTGTCTCATCCATTTTTCTTTTGTTATCTTTGGGATAGTTGACGGCATGTACCAGATTTCCCCAGCTAACATTGGGGGCAGGCAGAATTCCATCTACCAGCTGGACACCTCTCACCCATGGAGACACTGGATTCCTGGAGCACAGCCCTCATGCCCCTGGAAACCAGGCTGTAAGTATGGAAAGCAGCGCTGTCCCATCATCTTCCAATGGTATTTCAGTGGGCTCATCATCCTCATCTTCAGTTACATGAATATATTATTGGGTACAACATCTTGCTTATTCACTAGGCTGCTGCTAGGAAGTCTGGAAGGGAAACCACTTCACTTCCACTGTAACTTCCTGTTTGCATATGTATTTCTTTAAAAAATTATTTTTAATGTTTGTTTGTTTTTGAGAGAAAAAGACAGAGCACAAGTGGGGAGGGGGCAAGAGAGAGGAGACACAGAATCTGAAACAGGTTCCAGGCTCTGAGCTGTCAGCACAGAGCCTGATGTGGGGCTCGAATTCACAAACTGTGAGATCGTCACCTGAGCCAAAGTGGGAGGCTTAACCTCCGGAGCCACCCAGGCCCCTTATATATTTCTAATAAGATTCAGTTTCTGCCCCCATTCCATTCCTACCCTACTGGCCTATGAAATTCCTCAAGATAAGGACCAATGCCTTCATCTTTGCATGCCTAATAATACTCTAAGGTATTGTTAGATTTTTAATAAATGTTCCCCAGATGACTGAATGTTCTCTGGATTCCTAGTCACTAGCTGGGGTCTTTATCAGCCTGGAAAATGTTTTCTGGAATCATGACTCTTGCTCATTGGCTATGAGTCCTTACCATGGACTCAGAATGGGGCTACATTAGAGAAGATCTGGCTTCACCATTTCCTCATGAATGTTATAATATGAAAGGGCCTTTGAATATGGGACTTGGGGTTACTATGAGAGACTTCCTTTTGACTTGTCTCTCTGGCCTATATCCACTTATTTCTGGATGACTTCCCCATCTTCATGGGCCCATTATTTGGTACCCAGAAGATCCTGATATCAGGGACATGTATATTTTAAGATAAACGGTTCCTTCCAAATGCCATATGTGTTATCTTTGTACCCTCTTTTATATCTTTCTGGAATGCTCTCCACCAACTTCTCTGTTTAATTAAACCCTACAAATCCAAATTTTACTTCAGGCTCTATCTCCTTTGTGAAATTTCTTTAACCACTGAAGCTTAAATTAATCCCCTCTCCTTTGTACTCCTCTTAGTTTCTAGAATCCCAAACTGATTCTTATCTTTCCTTTGTGTTGCCAGTTTCTACATACCTATGCTGTCTTCTAAATAGGATTATATGCTTCTCAAACATGAGTGTTTTAACTTGCGAATGCCTAAATTCAGAACATGTGGGGACCTCAGTGACATAGACCTCAAGAGGGCAGAGGGTGGGAATGGCAGAATCAGGTCAGATAGACAGGGAGAAGTTGACCTGTCTACAGAGGTTGGGGTTCTCAGGGGCCTTGGGGCTGTCCAGTGCTCTAGGTCACAGAGATATGGGGAGGTCAGAGATGGTTCCCATCAATGTTGAGATCAAGGAGTTCTATCTGTTGTGTGGGGCAATGCAAAGGACTCTGAGCAGCAGGATTGTATTGTGGCCCCACTTAAACAATGTTCTCCTAATAGGAAGTCAGTCAGGCTGTAGGAGCAGGGAAGACTTGCAAAATCTCAGTAGAGTGGGAAGAAAGACTCCTAGATCAGTAGGAAATGAAGTTGGTCTAGTAAGTTGAGACAGAAGCCCAAACAACATGATTGAGGTGAGGAAAGGGTGGGAGGAGGGGGAGAAATAGAGAGAAAAAGAGGAAGGGAGATAGGAAGGGGAAATGAAGAGTATGTAGAGAGGCTAGCAGTGCAAGAGAAAAGAAAGGAGAACTAGTTGAAGAGGAAAGAAGAGAAAGAAAAGAAAAGGCAAATAAAAGTAAGAGGGAGGAAAGAGGGAAGAAGAGAAAAAACAAAACAAAAAACAAAAAACAAAACGAGATTAGAAAAGGGGAAGCTAAGAGAGGAGAAGGAAAGGCGGAGGCTTACCCTGCACACCACCTGCCTGAATACAGTCCAACCTCAAAGTCATGCTAGGAGGGTGGATCAAGTTGCATTATCTCTCTAAAATCACTATCAACCTTTACCTCCCAAATAGAGACTTTGATATGGACAATTGCCATTTCTCTCTCCTTTGGTAGAGCTTGGATAAAAGCTTTTAAGAAAATTTGGCTGCATTTAATTTGCATTCTGTATACATTCTCCATTGTGTGCACATTGTTTTCATTAAGTGTACATTGCAAATATGTATATGTATTCTTCATTGGACACAAATGTGGTGTGATTGCTATATAAACACAGCTTTGAAACTGATTTTCTAACGAACTCACCATACCAGCTGCTTCTAGCCTAACCACACGGTGACCAGTAAGCCTCAATTCCTGCGTGCAGTTCTGAGTCTGCCTCTGTTGTAGTCACAGCCAGCTTGTAGGTTAGAGGCTGCTGATGGATTCCTTGGCTTCTTTAGAACTGGCTTATCACTGAACAGCGTCTGGATGATTGAGAAAGGTGGTCATGATGCAGTTTTGACAGCCAAGTAAGAACAGCATCAAAAGTAATTCATTCCCAGTACCCTAGCATGTTATATATGAAATAGATCAATGCAAGTAAAATAATACTTCCACGCACCATGAGGCTGCTGGGACGATTGAAGGACATGCACTTTCAGCAATAACTCACACCAAGCATCCTATATCATCTATTATACTTTTATTTGTATGATTATTGCTTTTGTGCTTATATTTCAGCCTCCAGTATCAGGCCCGATCTTCACAGATGCTCGTAGGGCTGACAGAGCCAGTGTTAACAGCCTTGTTATACTACTGAGGAAGTGTTGTTTAGCTAAGGTGTTGCATTCACAAGGGGCCCCACAAGTCCTCAGTTGCCTCGTGGAGTGCAGTATGTACTCTTATGAGCTACAACCCATTAGACTGGCCAAAGAAAAATGATTATTTCTATATCATTTCTAAATGGTCACAAAATAATATATGGTATGCCCTGACAACCCTCCAGTAAATGATTTTGTAGCTGTATATTGCTCAATACACTTTAAAAAGTTTTAGTTTCAGCCGGGCTTTATTTCTGTGCTCTTTCTCCATTATCTTTCAAAATTGGGAAAGTTATACTCAAAAATTTAAGGCGAAAGGGCCACTGGGAACAAGGGTTCAAAATAAAACCGGCTTAAAAGTGCTCCCAGTTTTATTAGTGTGCGTAAAACTGACATTTGGTGGTGACTGTGTGGTTTTGAAGTTATCCCTTGTTGACGTGAAAAGGCAAGGCGGTAAATCTAGGAGCAGAATCAGGACAGTCAATTTCTGGATTGCTCTCTGACTCTTGACAAGTCATTTAATATCCATCCCTTGTTATCTCCTAAATGCAAACTAGGGCAAGCACCAGGACAGCAGTGGCATGGAGCACTGTGATTACCAGCTATCAAAATATATACTGGAACAATTTGTGCAGGGGCAACTTTTTCATATACGTATCAGAATGTTGGATGGATTAATGGTTCAGATCCCCTCTGGGGGAAACCGTTGAAGGCATCGATTTGGGGTGTTGTACATAAATTCTTATGCACTGGCTGCTTTTGGGTCTTGGTGATTTTAGTAGAGGACATATTATGAGCATAGCTGCTGTCTCTGATGGATGCAGATGAATTCTCCTCCTCTGGCCTCCAAGGGATGGCTACAGAAAATATTGAGACATTACTTTGGGTTTAACTCAGACAAAAGATTTTCCTATACAAGGCCTACGGTTAAGCACTGGCTGTGACTTGATGAGGCCTTTACTGAGGTGTTTCTGACATATTTTACATGTGTGAAAACTAAGGGAATAAAGAAATGTAAGTCCAAAGAGATTGTATTTCTCTCCTGTCTATGTATTTTTTTATCAACTTGGCCATGAGGCTTAACGCCCTTAAATAAGGGTTTTGTATAATTTTGTTGAGAAACAGAGCAGTCTCCAACCTTCCACAATTTTAAAGATCCTCAGAATAATCATAATGGGGTAAAATTTGTTCAGAGACTGATTCATATTTCAAATTTATGGTGCTCTTCTCTATTGATTTTCACTCCCTAGGTGATCTCATCTGGTATCATGGCTTTAAATACCATTGATGTGCTGACACTCCCATATTTATATCTCTGACTTAGACCTTTCCTTTGAACTCCTGTTTATATAGCCAGTTGCCTGCTTGCCACCTCCACTTGGTATCTTCTCAAGCCTAACATGTCCACAACAGAATTCTTACTAACCGCCACCAAACCTGTTATTTCCAAAGGCTTCTCCAACTCTGAATGGCAACTTCATTCTTAAGTTACTCAGTCCAAACACTTGAGGTGATTCTTTATTCCTTTCTATCTCACAGCCTATATTCAGCTCCTCAGCCATTCCTATTGGATTTCCTTTTTAAAATGTATCTGGAATCTGACAATTCTGTGTGACCACTTTGTGCCACTTTGGGCCACTGTCCCAGTTACCATCACCTTTATCTCAATTATTATAATAATATTCTAACTGGTCTCCATGTCTATTTATACCCTAAAGTTTCCTCTACGATCCTTCTAAAATGTGAATCAGATTGTGGCACTCTTCTGCTCAAACCTTGTGGAATTTTCTGAACATATGGAGAGTAAAACAAAAGCCCTTAAAATGACCTCCAAATTCTGGAGTACCTACAGCCTCCATCACTTCTCTGTCCTCACTTCCTAACAGCCTTTCTTCTATTCTGTTCCAGATACTAGGCTGCTTATTCTTCCTCAATAATGCCAGGTGTGCTATGGTCTTGAGTCCTCTGTACTTTTGGTTTCTTTTCCCTGCAATGTTCTTTCACCAGATCCTCTTGAGGTGACCTTTTACCCTTGTCTGTCAATATTCAGATTCTGATTACTGCTTCCTTCCTTTATTGACATCTTTGGACTATGGATGGTAACAAAGCTTGGAATAATGCACTGTTATTGTGATTCTCCGTGTCTCATCTTAACAATAAGTTCTTTGTAATAAGCCTTGAATAATAAGTAGTAAGTAATAGGTCTCCTCTCTGTAATAAGCCTTGAATTGTCCTAATTTGAACATGCCATCCTGCTATGACCCTGAGTGACACAATAATTAGTATTATATTTAGCATGTATTGGTACTGTAAGGTAATAGGCCTGCAAAATGGGATTCTGACAATGAGTTTCTCCTAAATTAAGAGAGCACAGGGAGAGTCATCTTGCCAGGAGAAGGTGGTACATAGGCACTCCATGTAAGGAAGAGGCATTACCATTACCCAGATTGTCATTGATGGCAATATAAATGATATGCAGATGGGGGGCACGGCAGTGGGAGATCACTGTGGCAACAATGGGGACTATAAAGATTGTGAGTGAGCTGGTTTCTTCTGTTCCTCAATAGCTTATTTAGGGGGAAAAATAAGAGATATAAACTTATATAACACACGTGGAGAACCAGATGGCCTCTATAAAAGGTTTGAAGGAATTCCTTCTCTCCTACTTTTGCAGGATATATTTGGCGAAGGCACAAGGCCAAGATGTGGTTGTAAGGGGTGAGAGATTGCAGAGTTCAGTACTGAAGCCTGCCAGGTTTCTCTTCTAAGGCAGCTGAAAGAAAGGACATGTACCCTGAAGCAGGGGATTGGGAGATTTGAGCACATACTGGGCTGAGAATTTTGACCCTCAAAATTCCCCTGAAATTTTCTTGCCTAGGGAGGCTGTTTTTGCCTCATTCCCTTCCTCTAAGTAATCCTCCTCTGCATAAAAAAACTTTGTCGTTTTTGAACCTAAGGTGGTTGCCTCATAACCTAATGTTAATTTTTCTCACTACCCAACCTCACTCCTTGTCATTCCTTTTAGACCTGAAATGAGGGTTATTTTACAACATAGCACAGTTTGGGAAGCTCGAGACCTGCCTCCAGGAAGAAGGTGTATATTGAAAAGGACAGAAGAATTGACTAATCTGTAGCAGCAGATGCAGTTGTGTGGGAATGAATTCCAAAGGTTCTATAGTAAGGGAAAAAGCTATATGGCGGATCAGGTCAAAGTCATTTACGTGAGTCCACTTACCTGGGAGTTAGATTTAAACATTATCTCCAGGACCTGGAAATGGCACTAATAGTCTACTAGGTTTTTAAATTGAAGTCTAGACTCATACATGGAACTCACTTGGCGTATTGCAGAGGACAGAGTCTAAAGGCTTGGGAAGATGGAAATATTGGAATAAATATATTATAAATAAAACTGCTTAGCCACTGCCTGGTCTTCCCCTTTGGAAGGACCCAGAAGACTCATCATTCACCAAAGAGTTAAGAAACGCATTGGTGTGAGAGATAGCAGTATGGAAAGATCTGTCATGGCTCCTCTTGGACCAGATGTAATGAAGGAGATGATGCAATGTAATTAGGTACACTGACCTTAATGTGACTAGTAGGAATCTCAGATTTATAGAGGACATTACTAGCAATTAGTGGTAGGAGAAGGGGCAGGTGCTACTGCTATAATAAGCCATAGGACTTGAATGGTATTCATGGAATTTGGATTTTAGGAATCTGTGGCAATGTTTAATTGATAAGGGAGTTCCTAGTAATAAAATAAATGGAAGTCTACTAATGGACTGTTTGACATATAGAAGAGGAAAAAGTTTTGGCCTCCAGTACAGAAACCTAACTCAAATCTTTGAAGTAGATTTGATACTTTTTATAGATGCTTTCTATACAATTTCTAAATCTAAATTGGTTCAAATACCTAAAGCCTCTTAACTAAGGAGAAATCCAGGTCTTTTTGTGAAAAGACATTATAATATGGAATTATCAGTCCTGTAAATCTTTTCCCAACACTTCCCTGGGAGATTTGAAGCCATTTATTATGGTGACTGTGCACTGAGAAAAAGGTAAATGACCAGATTTTCTGGAGATTATTAGATATCGTCCATGAACTGAAGCTAATCTCTCAAGACCCCAAATAGCTCTGTGTTCTAAGAGGCAGAAGGACTGGGGACAAATACTACAATTATTTTCTCATTCAGAAAGTTTGGGGGAATTAATATTTTTAGGAAGAGGCAAAATCCCCATATTGACATTTTGACCTATGAGGTAGGGGGATGTTATGGTAGAAAAGATGGAATAGAAATCCCTGAAACTGTCTCCATCCCCTGCCCCTCCCCCCCTTCCCATAAGACCAAAAGTGATATTCAATTCCTGGAGATATTGTAGAGATTAGTATCACAATAAAAATTTTGAGACGTAAAATGATTACACTTGCCCTATATTACTTAACATTAGCCTATTTGACTGATACAAAATCCAGATGTATTATGGAGAATAATAGTAGCCTATAGCAAACTTAATCATGTGGTGATTATATATGCAGGTGTGCTATGATTCTATTTTAATCAGTGAGGGAAATCAGAAGTAGTTTGCATTTACATGGCAGAGACTACAGTATACTTTCAGTGTTTTGCCCAAGGGCTATGCCACTCTCTTACTCTATGCTATAATCTAGATGGGCCTTCATCATCTTGTTATTTCACTGAACATCTCACTTGTTCATAATGATGACATTGTTAGCTGGGTCTGGCAAGTAGGAAGTATCAAGCACTCAAGATAACTTTAAAAGATGTATACATTCTGGAGGTTAAAATCTGTTAAGTTTCAGGGTCTAAAATATGAGTTGTCTGGTAACCATAATGTGATCTCTTTTCTGAAGAGAGGAACACGCTGCTACAGCTTACATGATGCTCGCCACTTAGAAAATGGTGCGCATTTAAAACAAGTTAGGATTTTGCAGGCAATGCATATATTTGGGGATGGTCCTCTCACCCATTTACTGGCAATTCATAAGGTTACAATTTTTG
>JAESUZ010000833.1:0-76183 GCA_017311185.1 Proteles cristata cristata
GGAAGCTATTTCTCCCTCCTTGAATCTCTCCATGATTTGTTTATACTTTGCTGATAGCAATTAATGGCTGTTAGCACTTCGTCTCTTAGGTCAGCTATTTCTGTACATATCTTAAATCTTCTACAACAGTAGCTGCCAAAGCAGGCTATGCATAACTCCTGGTGCAGTTCGAGATTATAGGTGATTTTTATTTAATAACTATTAAAATATATCACTAGTGTATTATTATTCAGGTAATTTTGCAGATGTTGCTCAGAAACAATAGTATTAGCCATGGGAGAATTTGAGCCTCTTTAACCCCATAATAATCCAGGTATCTCATTTATAGCCACCTGTCTCCATGGTTTGCTAAGAAATAATATATCAACTGCTAAGCAAATATAGCTCCAGGCCTTCCCCATTCTCAACCAATCTCCCATTCTTTAAGCCTCTCCTATAGAGAGACTTAGGGTGCAAGGCTAATCTTTAACATAAAAGGAAATAGTATAACTGTAGGAGATTACTGAAATTTGAGAAATGCTTTTGAGAACACTATCTGCTTTATTTTAACTCCAGTATACAATGAGTATACTATTATACATGTTAAATTGGTGATTGATTTTTTTTCCCTAGCTTCAGTCTTTCTGGAATTCTAACAAAAATTTAAATGCTATTTTTCCAGTCATGCTTAAATGACTCATCTGAAACTTTGTAGGCAATCAAATCATGCTGAAATTTGAAGAGATTTTTATTGTTTTGAAATGATCAATAATAACGTGCCAGCCATAATATTTAACTAGTTGATTCCATCTAGCTCTTTGAAAGCTAAACAAAAGATTGCCAAATGAGTTGGGGTTTTTCTTTGTTACAAACTTTGAAAATAGCACTGGGTCAAAGGTGCTGCTTTAGGAATCATCAGGATACATAGGTGAGCACATGAATTTTTTTTAACCCAACTGAGCCCTACTCTACCAAACCTAATTCCCTGTGATAAGCACCAAATTTCTACCCTTCCCAATAATTTACTGAACAAGAGAATTAGGAAAGATTGTGGAGAAATTCACCTATAAAGATAACACTTTTAATCATCTTGAATTCAGAACTCTAGATACTAAAATATAAGGAATACTAATTGTCTTAATAGTTTTAATTAAAAATGTCATAACATACTTATCCAAACAATCAGTTTCCTTTACAACAGTCACTTTAAGAGAATAATCACTGATTCCAATGAGGCATCATTATTAAAACATCTTTGATTTCTCCTTTTGTTTCATAAGTTGGTGGCACATACTCTTGAGTGCCCTTATTTATGGCAAAATTTATTCACTGTGAGTAGATTTCGTTTCTGAAATTGGATTAAAATCATATGGATCCAAATATGAAGTACATTAAAAAAAATAAGTACCATCTTTTTCATTAGTGAGTCATTATGAATATTAAATTATATACAAAAAAATATCAATTGAATAAAGATAAATTAATCAAGTGGCCTGATCTGGCACAGTATTTACATGAGTCTCTTCATCTGTGAAGAGTGCGGCTTTAGGTTTACAGTTCTGTTACATAAACTTGAATTTCCTGTGGCAAAGATAGTTTGCATAGTTAGAGTGCTGGTTGTTCAGACAGATTAGAATCATAAAGTGTTGGTTCCCAGAGGACTTAGACATGATCCACTCCAGTGCCCTAAACTGAGAGTATGAGAGTGGCAGTCTCTTATTTCCCAGCTTCAGCCATAGCAAACTTTAATTTTTGTACTTTGGCCAAGGAATGAGCCTACATGACCATTTTTTGAGTTCCTTAATGCAAACGGCACTGTGCTAAATTCTGGAATATTGGGTTGGGTAGACGGAAGGAGAGAGCCAATGAAAGCCTTACTCTCATTGAGGTTAGAATTAAAAGCTAGAGTTGCAGCCACGCAGGTTGAGATATGGAAGGCAGGCTTTAAGTAAACTCTCTGCCCAGCCAAACTTCCATATAAGAATCAAATTTACCAAAGAAAAGGTTAAGCTTTTTGAAACACTGACAGAGAATTAGGAATTAAGAGTGGGGAAGACATGCAGGTATGGTGCATTGTTAGGCAAGAGACAAATTCAGGAAAATATTGCTGCCACAGATTCAGAAATACATGTGGGTTTGTTTTGTTTTTGTTTTTTTTTTTTCCTTTTCTCCAGGGGAAGGGTTGGATAAATTAAAATTTAAAAAAAAAAATTAAATGTATCATCTGTCTTCTAAACTTTGAACTTACAATATTCCTGGGAGAAAAATACTTGGTGGGCGTCATTAAATATTAATCATTAGAGATCAGTTTAGCAAAGAGATTTAGTCAGGTTGGAACTGCTTTTAAGAAACCAATTACAATGTGGGTTATGAAAGAGAAGTGGAAGAAACCCAGGGAAAATATTAGAAAATGCAAGTCCCTTCACCCAGTGGAATTTTTTCAGGGAATTCTGGCTAACTAGCTTGTTGAGACTTAAGACAGCAATAAAAATAGGTCCTTGTGCTAAGAATATAAGAATTGGTAAAAAGCAAAAGCTAGGATTCCTAAAATTACAAGGAATCTTCCTTTTTAACCAGAATTTCCATATAAGTGTTTAAGTATTTGATTGAAAAATAGGTAAGGATTAGAAAGAAGCATTCATCATAGGTTACCTTGTAGAAGTTAATTGTATAGAAATTCCACAAATTAAATATCAATATAAAATTGGAGAATATGGAAAATTGTTTTTGTTATTTTTTCATATTTGGTATGTTGATTGTTCAAAGGGATTGTGAGATATTTTTCTTTGGGGGTGTTCTCTTAGGGTTCACTTCATTAGTTAAATTTCAAGGTAATAGGAGGGATGCTGACAGTCTTTTGAAGACCTAGAAAATGTTGCAACTTAAAGATGTATTAGAGTTAAACTTCCTCATTTTCTATATATGAAAAGAAGGAATATGAGTGGTTGAAAAAGTCAACAGTTTTAAAGGAAAGGGGTATTAGTCATAAATTGTACATACCTATTAACAGGGTGTCAAAATATATGACGTAAAAATTGATAGAATTATAAGGAAAAAATAGATCCATGATTATAGTAGCTGAAGACTTCAACATTCCTCAGTAATGGATAAAACAGTAGGCAGAAAATCAGGAAAGATACTGAAAACTTGAGCAACACTATCAGGCAACTAGATTTAACTAACATTTATAGTACACCTAACAACAGCTAATTACATATAATTTTCAAGTACACATCTAACATTCTCCAATATCGACTATATTCTGGGCAATAAAACAATTCTCAATAAATTTAAGATGATTGGAATTATGCAAAGTATGGTCATCTAACCACAATGGAAAGCAGCTAGAAATCAATAACAGAAAGATATTTGGAAAATTCCTAGATGGAAAATAACATATTTCTAAATAACCATTGGGGGATCAAAAGGAAAATTAGAAAATATTTTAACTATATAAAAATAAAAGCACAATTTATCAAGATTTGGGGGATTCAGTTAAAATAGTGCTTGGAGAGAAAATTATAGCATTAAGTGTGTATGTTACAAAAGAGGAAAAGTCTCAAATCAATAATCCATATTTCCACTTTATGAAACTAGAAAACAAATAAAACAAACCTAAATTAAGTAAAAGGAAGGGAATAATAAAGAGCACAAATCAATGACATAGAAAGTGGAAAAATGAGTGAGGGGCATGAAAATGAAAGAGCAATAAAATTTAAGAGCCTCTACCCATCTCGCTTAGGAAAAAGAAAATGTACAAATGCCAATATTAAGACTGAAAGAGAGATATTACTAGAACTCCCATAGGCACTCAGAGGGTTTTTAAGAAATATTATGAATATTAGATTACTGACAATAAATTTGACAAGTTAGATTACATGGGTATTAAAAACAGCCCTAAAATGTGTCACCTCATAATTCTACTTCTAGAAATCTATGTTAATAAATTTAAAATGTGGACTAATTTTATTCACCAAGATGTTTGTCAAGTTATAATAGGGAAAAAAAGCCTGAAATCAGCCTTACATTTCCAACAATGGGAGATTAGTCAAATAGACTATGGTGATGGTAACGACAAGAGTAGTAGAGGAATTCCCATATCTAATGGTACATGAAAAACTAGGAGACAAAATTGTCAACAAATGATGATCTCAATATAAAAAGATATTTATAAAGAAGAACCAGAAAACACACCCTTAAAATTAGGCTAATAGGCTATTTTTAAATTTATTGCATTATTTTCTTCTCATTTTCTTCTGTATTTTCCAAATTTGCTAGGAATGAGATATGTCAGTGCCATATTTTAATTGTCATATGCCAATAAGCTGATTTATTCATAACTGAAAACATAAATTCTCTTTGTAAATAGAAAAAATAAAACTCACACTATGATGCCAGTTGATTTTGTTTTAGAAATTTAAAACAGTGCCTTTTGGGAAGAATGAATAGGATCTGAATGTCTTTGGGTGCTTTATCCTTCATCTGAGAGGCTCATTTTGAGGCTGTCTTTGCACTGTGTTTCATCCTGTTCTCTGACTGTCTTTTTCAGCCCAGGTATCTATCAGTGGGCAAAAAGTACATGTTTGCTTCCCTCATTTTTTCTTTTTCTTATTGGCCCATAATGATCAAAGCCTCTGTTAGTGGGAAGCCATTTATTATGCCTTTCTCTTTCATGCTTCATTTCATATAGCAGCCATAATTAAATGGAGATTTCTAGCACTGGTTGAGAACATAACTCTCCTTTTCATTTGTGCACCTTCCAGTTCCACCCAGGCCTTAAGTATTTCATGTCTGCACTGTGATAAGCTAGCTCTGTTGTCCTGTGTCAGTTCATTTAAAGTAGCTCTTGAAATACACTGGGGGCACAATGTATGTCCTTTTCTTTCCAGAGATCCTATAGTGAATGACTTCTAGTTTCTTATGAAATACCCATAATTAGTAAAAATTATAAGTCGCTTGGTAAAAACATCACGGCCTTAATCTGAAATAGACCTAAACTGCCTTTTGGTACACAAAGGCTAATTTTCTTGAACAATCTAAGGATTATGTCCATGCTTTTAGCTCAGAATAAATGGGCCTTTTATAATTCTATATAAAATCATTCGTTTGGGCCTTTCTTTTGTATTTGCCTGCATACATATGTGACAAATAAAATGCTACCTTGTACTTGATACAGAGAATGACAACTAATTCATCAAATAGTCCTGTGTCATGAGGCCCTGTTCTGTGATGCCATATTTTGAGGGATATATGCGGACCACCTAGACTCTGGCAGCATTGGTGATCCCTTCTCCCTTGATCCCACAGCTATCCTCAATTACAGTTTTTTCACTGGTTTTCCCACTTTAATACCAGTCTGTTCTCCACATAGAGACCAGAGTATCTTTGAGAAATATACATCTGAATTTCCTTACAACTGCTGATTGCCTTGTGATGGCACTTAAGAAAAAGAAATCCCAGAGCCAGATCCCACCTCTGGATCTCACTGTATTCACCCCTACCCCCAGATCGTTGTGCAGAAGTCACGGGCCTTCCTACAATTCTTCAAACACACTAAATGCTTTCATGTCTTCACCTTCACACAAGTCTGGAACATCAGTCCCTGACTGCCATCTCCTGCTCCCCCTTACCTCCCACTTCCTCATCCTCCACCCGTAAGTTTTTGCCTGGTCAGTTCATACTCAGCATTCAAATATTGCATTAAATATCACCTCCCAGAGGGGCCTCCCCTGGACCTCTAATCTAAATTTAATGATTTCCTATTCTTATAGTACTCATCATAATTTTTCATTACGGTTTATTTTGTATAGTTTATTTGGTGCCTTTCTCTTCTGCAAGCCTGAAGATTTCATAACTGTATACTTCAGTATTTTGTTTGCTCTTTCACCAGCACACACTAAGTACCCAATAAATTATTGTTGAATGAATGAAGGAGTGGGGAAGAAAAGAAAAAGTATCGTGTAAGTGGTTAGAACACATTCAAGAGAAAAAAAATCGCAATTTCACTATTACAGAAAAATACATTAAAGCATCTGTTTTTAATCTAATAAATTACTTGAAGTTAAAATTAATTCCCATTTTAGCTAAGATTCGAGTACAAGGACACATTCATACAATCCATGAGGAGAGGGCCTTATTCTGTATTCACGTAGTTTATGTGTTAAATATTTGTTGAATGAGTAAAAGGATTCGTATAACCATTATGGAATGCAGTGTAGCTAAGTGTATTTAAAAACATCAAATTGTTTTTATTGACCCAGTATTTCCACCTAAGAATTTGTCATAAGGAATAGTCCTAAATATAGAAAAGGTTATATATTTAAAGACACTCTCACAGTGTTATTTATAGGAGTAAAACATTGGAAACCACCTAAATGCCGAATAAAGCAATCGCGGAGGAAAGCATAGTTTATCCACTCCATAGTAAATGAGTAACACATAAGCTAAAGGTTAGGATAACATAGTGACTTCAAAAGTGTTGAGAGTATTAATGTAAATAAATGAAGAACACAGTTTTAGAACAACATTTATAAATCCCATCCACAAGAAAAAAAGACTGGAAAGAAATATGTCATGCTGTTATAGCCATGGGTGACTTCCTTCTCTCTCTCTTTTAATTTTTTCATATTTTCTTTAACGTACTCCTATTTTTTCTTACAATTAAATTGTTGTATAACATAGCTTGTATATTGAGGTTCACTTTCATTTTCAGTACAGTTAAACGGATCTCAGTCCTTACATTTTGTAATCATTGAACTGAAGCACTTTGTTGTTTTAGGGTGACGAAATCTTTGCTGAGAGCTCCCATGCTCATGGGTTAGACCACTCACCATCTTGGCCTGATCACAGCCACTTCCTGTCTAGTCCGCGATTTTCACACTTCAATTGTAAGTAATCAAGTCCCATACTAGTTTTTAAATTGGATTTAAGGAAAGGCAACTCATGAAGAGATTAAAATGTAAGGCAAGTACATGATAGTAATATTCATGTTAAGAGTTTGAAGAAACTGTTGTTAAGAATCATACATGTAACGTGCCCCCCGATACATTTATATTACCCAGTTTACTAAAATTTGTACAGAATCCCTTCTTCTTAGACCTTACATTTCTCTGAAAACTTACAATGAATCACCAAAAGTAATGATTTTACTTAAGGACATTTTTGTATGGAGGTTGCTGGAAACTGTGGAAGAGCAGGTACAGGAAGTTAGATGATATTATAAAATTGAAGTCATCAAAAAATAGAAAATCTTTTCATAGAACTCTTCAGAAATATATAATCTTGTGTAAAGAATAAGGATACTGATTTGGTTACTGGCTAGATTTCACTCTGTGAATATCCTTTAAATGTGGATAAAATGTTACCAATGTCCACAAGGTGTGAATCTGTTGACACAGGATGCCATCCCCACCATTTATCCCTCTTCTTACTATACTTATTCAGGTCTTGGGTTGTGTGTCATGTCCTTAAAGAAGCCTTTGGAATCTGCAAGTTTAAGTATCGTGTCTATTATAAGTGCTCATAATACACTAAAATTTTTTTATCTCAGTAACTTTTTGTTTAGTGATTCATCTCTTCATCAAAGTGTGAATGCCATGATAGGAGTGATGTCTGTTTTGTTCACCACTGTTTCCTCCACGCCCTACATAGAACTTGGAACATAGTAAATGCTCAATTAATATTAGATGAATGAGTATATGACTCCTTTTTTAAGTCCACTTTTATCCAAACCATTGGATCTCAAATGTTATTTCATGGATTCTTATGTAGATAATCATTTAGGTCCTCAGTTTACCATGGACATAGATTTGTATATCAAATCTGACAGCTCTGTCATTTAAAAAATGCAGGTAGCTACAAAATACAGTACCAAAATAAGCCACAAAGAAGTAGGTCAGATCCAAAAGTGATAACTCTCATTTTTGCTGATTTATATTCATGGATTCATTGAATAAATATTTATCAGCTTCTGATAAATGGTTTGGTTTTCATTATATCATGATTATTTTATTCCAGAGGCTGAGCACCTTCTCTTTCCTGTCCTAACCATTTTACCAAGTGATTTTATATATCTGCATAAAATCCCTGCTGTTCTAATCTGGCAGCTGCCCTTCAGTATGGATTGTATCTCCGGGCACCTGGGTGGCTCAGTTGGTGAAGTGTCTTTGGCTCAGGTCATGATCTAATGGTTTGTGGCTTCCACCCCTGCATCAGGCTCTGTGCTGACAGCCCAGAGCCTGGAGCCTGCTTCAGATTCTGTGCCTCCCTCTCTTCCTGCCCCTCCCCCACTCATACCCTGTCTTTCTCCATCTCTCACTCTCTCAAAAATAAATAATAAACATTAAAAAAAAATTTAATTAAAAAATATGGATTGTATCTCAAGCTGATTATGGGACCTCAGAATCTGATATACACATAGGCCAAATTTTTTGTGTTTCATATAAAGAAATGGAAAATTTTTCTCAGGTCTATTTTATGAATGTAAACATGGAGGAGGAGAGTGGGGACAAAGCACCATCAATCGTAGTATCCCGCCCATTAAGACACTTGGGAGCCTGGAGATAAATCAGCACCAGGATATGAGCATAGAGGTCATTATTCTACTGCTATTTAATTTTGCCATGCCGACTTTCCTAAGTCTCCATAGAAAGGCACCTAGACAGTAGTGGTTGGGAGACTGTGGGGGAAAATGTCAAAACTTTTAGATTTTATTTAATATATGACAGGCAGTGAAAGAAACTACATCCAGCTCTTTACTCAGCAGCATTTCAAGACCAGCAGTGGTCATTTCTCTAAGATATGTTCCTCCCAGGAAGCCATAGGTTTCTCTATAAATATACTGCTTCAAAAGGAAATAAAGTTAAATAAGAATAGGAAAAAATATCATTGAATACATAACTTGAATGTGGAAATATGTATTACAGTCTATACTGTAAAATCTGAAAATTTAGTTTAAAAAGTAAACCTCTTCATTAACTTACTGTTAACTTATTTAATTTATTAATTCATAGCTTTGTGCTTTACTATTCCTCTTTTCAACAAGTCTGTTTTATGATTTTCCTCTATTCTACCTCTATACTTTCAATAATACTTTAAAATTTTTAATCATAAGTGCCTTATTGTTAATAACTCTCAGTGGTTGAATTGAACTTGTTTCTAGAAATCATAGTTCTTTGTATTTACTTTTCTGATGGACCTTGAAATTTCTATGTGTTTTTCACAATGTGGTATTTTAGAAGTGGATCAGGAGTACCCTGAATGCCTCTCCATTTTTGTAGCACAATTTCAGCTTAGTTATAGAAACTGTCCTGTAATTTTTCTTTAACCTCCTTTCAAACCTCCAAAAGAGATCTCAACCAACAAAGAGAAATAGAGCCTACAATAAATTGATCATACAGAGAACAGAATGTGCCTTTTAAAATAGCGTTAATGCCCTCAGAGATAGAAAATATTACATCTGTTAAAAAAAAAAAAAAAGAGCAAGATGCTATGAAAAAGGAGCACAATATAAGAGGTCTCAGAATGTTAAAATATGGGGGCACCTGGGTGGCTCATTAGTTGTGAGTCTAACTCTTTATGTCAGCTAGATCATGATGCCAGGGTTGTAGGATCGAGCCCCATGTTGGGCTTTGCACTGGGCATGGAGCCTGCTTGAGATTCTTTCTGTCTCCCTCTGCCCCTTTACCCGACTCGTGCACTCTCTCTCTAAAATAAATATGAAAAACTAGAAAGGCAGGAAACAAAGTTTAGGAAACCACAAAGAAAATAGTAGAAAAAGGATGGGACAGTAGGAGAGAAAAGATACTTAGGAACTCCATTCACGAGGAAAAGTACCTGATCAGGGACAGTCTTGAGAGGAGAGTGCAAGGGCCAGGAGTGGGCAGGTGACAGGGGCCCACCCAGCTGTCATCTGGAGATTTTTCTTCACCCTCTTCCTGTGCTGATGCCCAAGTTTCTCAGAACACATGCCTTCCTTTGTTTGTCTCACTCCTTTCTCTTGTGGTTAGCACATCAAAGAAAGAAAAGGGAGGTAAATGCTTTCAGTCTTTGTACTTCAGAAAATAGATTTCTTTTATTCACACTTGACGAGACTTTGGCTAACTATAAAATTCTAGGTTGAAAGTGACTTTCCTTCTGAAGTCATTGCTGTCTTCTCTTCCAAATCTAATGTTGCTGTTGAAAAACCTTAGGTCTTTTTGTTTTGACCCCACTCCTCAGAAGTGATCTTCTTCCCCATCACTACCACCCAACCCTCAGCCCTGGGACCCTTTAGGATCTTCTGTTTAACCCCAGTGAGTTTTGTGATGATTTGCCTCCCTGCAGGTCTTATTTATTTGCTTTTCTAGCTATTTGATGGGTGGGCCCCTTTAATCTGGACTCATGCTTAGTTCTCTCAGACTGCTATAGAAGAAAGGAAAGATTCCATTGGGAAAATCTTTAGGAAATAAACTGTCAGGTTATTTGATTCAGTTGATTTGATTCAGTTGAGCACTTAGAAGAAAAACTATTGAAAGACATATGGCAAATCTCATTGAGCAGTTAGAAATATTTAAGGATAGTCACAGAAGAAGAGCAAATAAACAAAAATAAAAACATGGGTCAGTTAATAACTCTGGGGGGGGGGAATGGGCAAGAAAAACACTGTCATAGTATCCTTATTAGGCTTGTGTGAGCCATATTTACGTAGTCATAATGTTATAAATACGACTGACACAACTAGAAGTTCCCATGTAACTCTATAAGGGGGATGGGGTGAGGGAAAGTGGATGGGTGTGGATTAGTCTAAAAATGATAAATCAGAAAATAGCAATATAAGCTTCTTTTTTCTTACAAAAATTGAAGTCAATACCGAAAATAAAGCTAACAGAGTTGACTGCGGTTGACTCTGGCGTGCAGGATTGTGGGATTGGGAGGGAGGAGGGAAGAGGCTGCTGTCTCTCTGTGTGGCCCTTTGGTGCTGTTTGATAGGTGTATGTACACTTTGGCTAAAAAGGCATCTTGTAAAAATAAAATGCTACTGAGAACACCCCAGCTTTTATGTCTGACTAGCAAGTATTCGATTTCCTTGTTAACTTCTGAACAGAACATGAAAGCTGGGGGTTGGAGTTTAGAGCAGTTTAGACCTGTATAGAGATGTAAGGAGTAAATAACTGTCGGAGCTAAGGCAGACATGAGTTTATGAGCCCACAGAACAGGCTCCTTCTTACTCAAGTTGGGATTTGTACTTGACGAGGCCGTTTTGTCTATGCCATAGATGCTAAGGCATTCATTCTGCTGACTTAGGTGCCCTGTCAAACTGTGACCAAACTGAAGCGTAGAATCACTGACCATGGAAAAAACAAAGGAAATGGGAAAATACTGCATAATTTGTGGTCTCTGAAATGGTCCAGCATTAATGAAAGTTTGTTTTAAGTAGTAATTTATGTCAGCTTTGTGTAGTTCAGGTCAATTCAAGAAAAGGTAGATTCCTTCTGCCAGGAAGAAGGGAAGAAATGTATAAATTGTAAGTTTATATTACCATTGGAAATAGGAACACAGAAATCCATTATTTAGAGCCATGATTACTACCAAATTTATCCTGGCTGGCTAGAAGCGATGGCCGTGATTCAGGACACTCTTTTAGAAGGCTTGGATTCCATTACCTTCAGCCTCTAAGACAGTGGGGGCTTAGAAAGAGAGACTTAATAATGCCAGCTTTTGAAACTGTCATTTTTACTTTTTATAAGTAGTGACTGACCACTAGTCTCCATGTATAGCTCCTTTTAGGCTAAAGGAACATAAATCCGAAGCAGGGCCCTCGCTCCTGGGGCCAGGACCAGACTGGATTTGAGGGAGGGCTGTGGTAACCTGATGATTTCTCGAAATCTCGAGTCCTTTGAGATTAAAATGCCTGATGTTTGTGGAATTGGTACTAAATTTTAAAAATTAATGCAGATTTCCAATTTTCTGGAATTCTAAAACTGTTGTAAATAATGTTCATTAAAATAAACCCCAAAGGAAGGGACTATGATTTTTCACAGTGGCAGGGGGATGCTATCTGTGGATTATGTAAGATTTAGATGTAAATCTTATATATTAATTTAACTTGATATTCTTACAAAAGCAAATCAATGAAAGTTGCCGAAAGGAACTATCACTTTCTTACCTCAGTTTACATTGCTATGAAAAGTTACTATTCTCAGTTTGTATTTTGAGGTGACTTTATATGGAATTTAAGTGCCTCCAATGAAAAATAATTTATCCACAGCAAGTACAGCACACTCTTTTCACTTCTATGTTGTACTTCAGGATCCACTGGCTAACTGTGAACTGCCTCATATGTAGTCTGTCCTTAGACTAGCAGAATAAAATACCAAAGATTTGTGGTATTAACAGTGTGGGGCTACTGGGGCGCCTGGGTGGCTCAGTCTGTTAAGCTACCGACTTTAACTCAGGTCATGATCTCACAGTTTGTGAGCTGGAGGCCTGCGGCACATTGAGCTCTGTGCTGACAGTGTGGAGCCTTCCTGCATTGTCACTCTCCCTCTCTCCGTCCCTCCTCTGCTTGAATGCTCTCTCTCAAAATAAATAAAGATTTAAAAAACATAGAGGTACTGATAAAGGTAAAAAAAAAAAGTTTCTTGTCCACTGAAAGATTTATTTATTTCATGGAAGCACAGCATTTCTCTCTCTCCATTTTATAGGTTCATTTTATGTGATAGTGATTTTTGTATGTGAGACGATCTTTTCACTAACTAGTCAGGAGTCAGATATCTTTTTTTTTAGATATATATATTTTTAAATTTATTTCTAAGAGAGAGAGAGAGAGACAGTGTGAGCAGGGGAGGGTCAGAGAGAGAGGGAGACACAGACTCTGAAATAGGCTCCAGGCTCTGAGCTGGCTGTCAGCACAGAGCCCAACGCGGGGCTCGAACCCACGAACCGCGAGATCATGCCCTAAGCGAAAGTCGGATGCTTAACCGACTAAGCCACCCAGGCGCCCCAGGAGTCAGATATCTTTAAACAACTGAGTTCGGACTATTACGATGTGCGGGGTATTCTGTAGATGCTTTCTAGAAAGCAGCCAGAAAATCGCCAATTGACTGTCTCCTAAAAGTCCCATAAGTCTATTCATTTCTTCAAACAATATTTACTAAAACGTTATGTAGGAGGCTCCCTCTTTGGCTTGGGGGGTACACAGTAGTGAACACGACAGAAAAGATCACTTCATCGTGTAGAAGAAACAGGTGATACGCAAGTAAACAATTTAAATAGGTGATTGGTGCTGTGAAGGTAAAATGAGAGGAAAGCACTTGAAACACGACGACTTTAGATTAGTGATTAGGAGAGTCCTTTCTGAGGAGGTTACAGCTGAGCTGGGCCCTGAGTGCAAGAACCAGCTGAGTTAAAATTGGGTGGGAAGAGCTTTCCTGAGAGGGAGTAATACGTACAAAGGCCACAGAGAAGAAAAGGGGTTTGTATGGTCTTCTAGAGAGCTGGAGCGCTGAGTGAGGGGGTCAGGGGAGAGAGAAAGGAAAGATGAAGTTCCAGTGGAGCCTTTCCACCACAGTCCCATGTTTGGATTTCATTCTAAGTTTCCTGGGAGGCCATTGGAGGATGGAGGTGATGGCTTATGTGGGAGAGTGACATAATCTGATTTACCTTTTGGAAAGATAATTCTGGTTGTGGTGTGGAGGAGGGGATACAGTGAAAACAGGAAGAGAGAAAATGGTGGCTTCAGCTAAGGTGATGATGATGGGGATGGTGTGAAGCCAAAGGACTAGGGTGAATTTGGAGGTTAGAATCTTCAGAATTTACTCCCAAATTAGATGGGGGGAGCACACAGGACAGAGGAAGGAGGGAACCAAAATTTGAGAAACCAGGGTTGTAGAGGGGTTGTATATCACTTTCTAAGATGGAGAAAAGAAGGAACGGACAGGTATCAGAGATTAGAAATCAGGCAGGCAGATTTCACATAGGTAGTTGGACATGCCCATCTGAAGCTCAGAAGGGAGGTAAGTAGGTAGTAGAAAAATTGTTAACCTGGATTCCGGATCTAGTCTCAGTTTGTGTAACAAAAAAGATTCTGTAAAAAGAAGGCCCTTAACATTTCTCCCTCCAAAATTCTGTGTGTGCTTTGTATGGTTATCTATTGACCAAACACACATCTTCCTCTCTGAGATACTCTTCAGATCCCTCCCAAATTAAATCATATGAATAAATGTTTTCCAAAATATAGTGAACTTGCTACGTTTATTCCTACACTGAAGGTCTGTTAGTCCATGTAAGGTTTAGAAAAAAACGAGATCAGATACAGTAATTACATACAGTTTTGTCAGGTAAGGATTTTATTCATTTAGGTTTATTTTTGTCTTTCCTCTTACCTCACCAGCATTTACCAAAAGAGCAGTTGCTCCAGATTCACCTTCAATCAAGGAAGATGCCACCAGTTTACCAATGGATGGAACAAGTCCACCGTCTAAAAAGGAGGACTGTGAAAGCAAAAAAAAACAAAATGTAATTTATTGCTCTACCTGAGTGCTTCACAAATAATAGCGTATCTGTCCTTGTTGCAGTCTGGCCTGGATTACCTAGCAGACATATCTACAGCTTCTGCTCTTTAACATTGCCAAACACTGACTAAAATAACACTACGCTTGGTCTTTGGGAATGGTAGAAGTTAAACTAATCCAAGTAATATCAGCTCGTGAGTGGCATACAACTAACTCATTGGCAATTATACCAGCAGAGAAAGAGAGATACTCTTCACTTTGCATTTTCCTTTTTCAGGTGTGGTCATCCACAGTTTTTGAACCAAAATTTGGGTATATAATTGCAATCTTTTAAAAATTACTGGCCAAACAGGAGGGAAATGAGGTCCCCTCAAGGCAGAAGTTGCCAGCACTTTAGATTCAGGGAGTATTTATATACAATTGATTCTTTAAAATGCTTTCTCCCAAATAAATTATCATGTGTCATAACATGTCATGGAGATACGCACATATAATACCAGACGGTCCACTTTATAAATGCTCAGGTTTGTTGCATCCATCATCTCAGCAGTCTGATAGTACACGCAGTATCTTAAAATTTTATTTCCAATCATCCATTTTTAATAG
This sequence comes from Proteles cristata cristata, assembly GCA_017311185.1. Classification (NCBI taxonomy): domain Eukaryota; kingdom Metazoa; phylum Chordata; class Mammalia; order Carnivora; family Hyaenidae; genus Proteles; species Proteles cristata. The sequence goes on from JAESUZ010000833.1 coordinate 15,078, forward strand.
CAATAAAGAATTTACAAGTGATACCTGAATTGTAGAACACTGTAAAGAATTCATAGCACAATCTATTTATCTTTTTGTGGCCAAATATCACGCTGCAGTCACTTCGTCCTATTCTGGACCGTCATTGGTTTTACTCTCACGAGACTCTAAGTTCCCAGACTCCTATGTCATGAGATTTACTCCGCAAGAGTTCCCTCATAATTCGGTACGATCTACTTCAACATCTCAGCCTTCCTCAATGTCAAAGTGTTTTTAAGAACGTATGCTCTTTACATGCTAATCTACCAGTGGAGAAAGATTTCTAATAATGCTAATGAAAGGTCAAACATCCAGGAGCTGAATCCCACTGGGTCATGATGGAAAATTCTTCACAGGGACAAGGGCAGTAAAGCAATACCTTCGTAATTACATTTTGTGTTCTTTATACTTGCTTGGTCTCATGTTTTGTGAAGATGCTTCTATTTCTACCACCATATGTCTTACTAACTTACTATATTCAAATGTCCAGAACAAATGGCACTCTTTGTCTATGAACTTGATTGGAAAGGCTACTACAGAGAACAGAGATCTTTGTCTCATAAAATTACACAATACATTCTACATAACCTCTGAGAGTACAACCATGCATTTTACCATTTATTCATTACAAAAATCTTTTATTGAGTTCCTACTATGCGGCAGTCATTGTGCTAAGAAGGGAAAAAAGAGACACAGAAACAGCTACGCATGACCCAAAGTTTGTTTGGCATTAGGAATTACATGAAAAAGGAGTGATGTGTTCAGGCTAGCTTGAGAAATTCTCCATTAGACAACATTAAACAGGTTTGGTTTTGTTTTGTCTAACCTCAGGACTTCAAGCTGTTAATGTGCTAATGAGCAGTATGAGGTTTAGTGAGAGTAGCCCTTTTTGAAGGAGCAGCTCACAATCCTGGTGTTTCTCAGAACCTGTATTACACTATTGTAATATTGGGGGTATTGAGAAATTTTGTCAGTATTTTCTTTGACCAACACTGTAATATTTTATCATCTTGGATCTAAGTGACTAACTGGGGAGAAAATACAGGACAATATTAACACATTTTATTTAAATCCTATGGATAAAAGTGAGGCAAATAGCTTTCCCCTTAAAGTGTTAGTAAGAACTCCATGCACTCCATTCCTTTTAGTAGGAATTGATTTAAACCACTATTAGTAACATCTGTGGCCATTTAAAAAATTACATTAGGCCAGCTAGACCTGAAAGTTGAAGGTAACACAGGTTATTTACCTGGCAAATCCTTGAAAATGTATTAGCTGATGATTTTATAACAGAATGTAGAGGGACCTTATGAAAGACCTTTTTTTATCCGAAAAAAATAAAGCCATTATATCATATTATTGAAGGTCTTGTGCTACTGTTGGATGAATGGAGGTGTCTGACTTTAAATGTGGAACACACAAGAACTTCAAAGGCAAAGTCAACTTTTTGTGAGCAACAATTTTGTCAAAATTCCTTGGCCCTCTGTTTATGTGGAATGAAATCCAAGGACCTGTCTTCTCGGAGGATTTTTCCTATCTCTTGCAGTCAGTCACTGTAAGCTCAAGTTGGAAATCAAAAGGAATGCTAAGGAAACACTAATAGCTTGATTTGTACATTTCAAAGCCAGCAACTGTTTTTCCTTCACTCACCCCTTTGGCAGAATAACCCGTGATATCAGCCCCATTTGAGTTGTGGTTGATCAGCCATATTGCTCATAGTACTGGGACATTGGAAGGGATTAACCTTATTCTTGCAGTGTGCCTGGTCCAAGACTTAATTTGAAGATTGACCTTTTTGGTTTAATAATTTTGATTCTTCTGGCCATCTTTCTCCCTAAACACACTAAACTTCCATTGAAGTTACTGAAGGCCACAGAGGGGAGAAACACAGCTGGGAGAAATCTGGCTGGATGTTTTTCCCATTGGCTAAAGTTATTATTATTTCCTTGACTAGTGTCTGATTTAAAGGTTGGAAACCGGTTGGTTATATAACATCTTACGCATCCAGTTTCACAGAATCATCGGCTTTTCTTCTTATTGTTACAGTTTGTGTATTTTTTACTAATGAAAGATATAAAATCTATAGCTCAACAAAAAAAGTACACATAAGGTGTTTGAATTTAAAGGTTATATGGATTAGAAGTGCCTACCTACTTAGCTAAGAAAACAAGCCTATTTTGTTTTTCATTTTCATCTTTTCAGCTAAGGTTTTTGAGGCTCTGGTCAGTGGTATATGTAAGGTGTATTTACAATCATAGTAATTGTTACATTTCCTTTAATGTATTTTGAATCTTACAGTTAAATAGCAAATACTGTTTTAAATGGAACCAAATTCTTACACATAATTAGATGGTATTTTACTTAGCCTTTTTTAGGAAAGGGTTAGGAATCTCAAATTGTTCTACTCAGGATTTGTACTATAAACCCAACTACACATCATATAATAGCCAAGAACAGGAATGATCACTGAGTAAGTTATTCCTTTTCCAAGATACTTACACCCCCTCCTCAAACAAACCATCCCGGTATTTCTTCTTAGTTTATTTTTTTTTTTTTTAAAGAAAGAAAGAAAATTTGTGATGTTCATGGCCTTCAAATGAGGAAGCTGTCCTCACGAAGGCATCTGGTTTTCTGGGATCAAAACGACCATGAACCTTAAGCTGGAAAGAAAATTTGGGAAAGTTTGTATATAAAGGCATTTCATGCACCAAAGTATGATATAAAAATAGTTACATCTTTCAACTTTTAAGTTCTCAAATGTTTAGCAATAAAAACATCAGCTTATTCTTATTTGAGAAAAGAAATTTAAACCATGAAAGATTCCATTTAGTTTCATTTCCGTACAAAACACGACACATCTAATTTAAGGCTAGGAGAAATGCTTACATCTAGAAACAGAACTTTTAGATTCCAAGCCCCCAAACAAATTTCAGAGAAGTCTCCCTTGCTTTTGATTAGTAGCAAAGTAAACCAATTTTTCTGCTCTGGTGAAAGCAGGCCGACCTTCCAGTTCTAACCTCATCTGCCCCCAGTTTAGCCTCTCCTGCTGTATCCACACTATGTCCACATACTCCGTAAATCTAAACCCAACTCAGGTCATTCTTCGTATTCTACCAGGTCAGCCCCAACTGTTGATCTTTGAAGTCTAATAACTACAGCCTACAGTGAAGGGGCAGACTGTCAGGGGTTTGTAGCACCTGCATGTCTTCCAGGGCCACCAACTGAGAAAGGATTTAAATGGCAAGTGTCTGACTACTCAGGGTCGCAGTCCTAGTCAGACTTCTGTGGCTGAGCATCTTCTGTAACACAGCTTGACTCTGACATGATACAAAGCCATGTGACAATTGGAGATGAGAACTTGTTGCCTTGTTCTCTGTAGGAAAATACTGAATTTCTGAACATAACAGCATGCTAGTTGCCTTCCAGGAGCATAGTCAAAACAATATATAATCTGATGACCTCCATCTTTCAAAATGTAGAATCTTATGCCATTGAGCATATAGATGGGAACATGAAAAGAATCCTACTATACTAAAATAAGAGCCATACATTAATCACCTGTAATTCAGATGATAACTTGCTATGTTTTAAGGTATTGAAGTCGCACAATTGCCATTCCAGAATGAATGCTCTTCCTCAAACTGGCAGAGGCTGGACATTCATGCCCAGACCATCTTCTGTCATCTCTCTAAAGATCCCCATGACTTGACATCTTCTCATATTTCATTCTTTAGTAAAACCATTTTGATGGGCCTTAAATTTTAAAAAGTTACAATTTACCCTTAAATATTGGAGCTTTGTGTCACCCGTATAGATGTCCAGAAATAAAAGATTGGAATACTGGTTTGAAGCAGTATTTTTTAAACAAAATTAGTGGATATTAAACTACCAACAGTTGAGATATTATAATTTAAAAGTAAGAAAATATCTTATTCTGAGGGAAAGGAGGATAATATTATATACTCATTAGTCACTAATTGACAGTGATTTAATATTAAAATTCTTTTTTTTTAAATGGACAAGTCCTAGGTCATCTGAGCGGCTCAATTAAGTGTCCGACTCTTGATCTCAGCTCAGGTCTTGATCTCAGGGTAGTGAGTTCAAGTTCCATGTTGGATTCTGCACTGAGTGTGAAGCCTACTTAAAAAAAAAAAAAAAAAAGGACAAGTCTAAATTTTATAGTATCAGGTTTTCCATCAAATTACGGTTTCCTTTTGTTTTTTTTCTTACAAATTTTTCAATTTAGAGTCAGTTGTATTTTTGAATCACAAGAGCTCAAATGGCTTTTAAAACCATGAAATGACGAAAATATTTGCTGTTAGATGGTGCATCTCCCTTTGTTCTTGAAATACCCTATTTCAACTGGAAATATTTTCTCCAAATGTCTGTCTTTGCGTGTCTCTCTCTCATTTCTTTCTCTGGAATCCATAGCCATTTCCTCAAGAATTTTTGGAAGCAGCTATGTCCTTCACTCGGTCCAGCCTGTGGACTGGAGAGAAACTGGTCTTGTGCCTGCATTTTAAGACATCAGAATAATGGCAACCGTCAGGGTTAGTGAGATTAGTAATTAATTGATCATTTTTTCCCCTAATGATATAGACTGGTGTGTCAACCAGGAGTAAATTGTTCCTTTTGATAAAACAAGATTCTTCCTCTTCACCGTTGTGTGATTGTGCCCAGCTGTTTTTCAGAGCAGTATTTATATGTACTTCATATATCAGGAGAACCTATTTATGTCACCTTTTTTTTTTTTTAAATGTTTTATTTATTTCTAGGAGAGAGAGAGAGACAGTGTGAGCAGGGGAGGGTCAGAGAGAGAGGGAGTCACAGACTGAAACAGGCTCCAGGCTCTGAGCTGGCAGTCAGCACAGAGCCCAACGCGGGGCTCGAACCCACGAACCGCGAGATCATGACCTAAGCGAAAGTCGGACGCTTAACCGACTAAGCCACCCAGGCGTCCCTTATGTCACCTTTTTTACCTGAAAGCCAAAGCAATTCCTAAAATGGGTGTCACGTTGCACATAGGATTTAAAATCTGACTTTCTAATATATCCCCTTGACAAGGTTGGGTTTTTTTTATTTTATTTTATTTATTTTTTTTGCCAGCTCTTGAAGCCAGCTATTATCAGATCATACTGCATAACTCGTATTCAGTGTTATCCCTAGGGTAGTGGTAATGCTAGTTTAGATTTTGTTTGTCCATTATTGCTGAGCACTTAGCTGGATAAGGGAATGAAAGATGGCAGGAGTTCTGTAAAATGATATGAACACAGAGGAAGCTGGGTTGCCTTCAACAGCACACATTTCAAACTGTTTACTTGAAAGAAGGAACTGTGGTAGCACTGCATCCTTTATCTGATGCAGGGTCCTGGAAAGCAGCATCACGCGAAGTGGAGAAGTGCTGTGAACTTGTGCACTGTTAAGTCTCCTTTCTGATGCAGGTTGCACTCATCTTTAATGTTCTCTGTGGACTGCTTTCTGGCAGTTTGGATCTGGATGGAAAGTGTCCTCTTTTCAAATATTTTTCCGTCAGAGCGCCCTGTGCTTGTCTGTCATTTTGGATTTTCATTTTATTTATGCTGTCGTTAAGCCCACCGTGAGTGAAGATACAGGTTTGATTTATGGCTTAGCATTTTGAAAACTTCCCATCATACTGAACCTCAGCTGTCAGTTACCAGAAATCAGGCAGCCATCACAGTAAAGCCATCTAATATGGTGGCTCTGGGGAGGTTGGGCAGTTTAAAAGAAGTTTGGAGAAACCTAGGGAGTTTGGCCTTTTTTTTTTCCTTCTGAGCAGAATAAAATAGATGCATCAGTTCTAACGAGGCACTTCCTGCCCAGAGTCACTGGCAGAGCAGCCTCCTCCCAACAGCTGCAAGCTTGAGAGACCTCATGCTGCTGGCCAAGGTTCATTCTGTGCTTTGACCAAGACCACAGCCAATAAAGTCAATGTGTACCGTGGAAAGACTTTCCCATTTTTTCCATTGGAGAAGGCTTTTGTGAGGTTAGTTTGACTGTTGCAAATTAACAGTGGTGGTCATTGCTCATTTTTTAAATTTTAACTGCATGTAAACCTACTGATTAGATTCCATTGAGAACAAAGCATAGTTTTCTGTAAGATACAGATCCTTTTGTCCCGTATTCCGTAAACCCCTGGTTCTCAAAATGTGGTTCCCAGATCAGCAGTGGCAGCAGCACCTCAGAGCCGGTTAACTACAAATTCTCAAGTTACCCCCAGACCTCCCTGACCTCGTGATTCAGAAACTCGGGGGGGGGGGGGCGGGGCAGGGGGACCAGCAATGTTTTGTAACAAGCCTTCCAGGGGATTCTGGTGAAGGCTCAAGTTCAAAAGCCATGCCTCAAAGGTTCAATTGATTATGGCTGCCTCGGAGCGTTAGTTTGTATCCCAAAACAAAATGAGATAACATAGTTTCTTTTCCAAGTGATACACAAGGGTACCTCCCCTTTTAAAATTTGGTTTCCTGTATTATATATTCTCCCAGGTATCCAAGCACTGACTCCAGTCTCATGGGTCACCCAGGTGAAGGACTTAAACAGCTTCCAAAGATGCTTGTTTTCTACAGGAGATTCCTTTCCCACCTATTCTGCCTAGCTGACTTCTATTAACCAGAACTCTCTGCCCATTTATCAGGATCATCACGGAAGCATCCAATTAAATGAGGACCTCTAGGTGTATTCCTTTCACTAGTTTGAAGAGTAGAAGTAGTATTGGATTACGAAAAGGGTGTGAACTTCTTTGGGCTGAGTTCTCATCCTGTTTTCCATCCTCCCAGATTACTTAGAAGCAACCTGAGTTGGCATTGGTTCTCTGTTACCATTTCACACGCAGTTTTGTTCTGTCTATAGCAGCAGCTCACAGCCATACCAGGAACATTTCCAGACTCCGACATTGTCACCTGGAAAAAGATTTTGGTTTGATGACCACCGTTAAGTCTCATCCAGCTTTCCCTCACTGTCTACAACTGAGATCAGAGATTTAATGTATGATTCCATCTCTCAGTCCTTGGAAGACTAATGACTAATGGCCGTATGTAATTTGTCTTGGCCTTTTATCTTACATGTACCTCCCCCCCCGCATTATATATGACTGATAATTTGAAATATTTGTTTGAAATTAAGTTGCTTCCCCTTCTCATTTACTTCGGAATGGACTAAATCAAAATCTACACAGAATTCTCCCAATTGTAAAACATCTTAACTAAATATTTTCAAGAACTTCTCAATTTCTGAGCAATTGATTTAAGTAATACTGTATGTCATACATTAAGGAAAGTGTGTCTTTCTGGAAGAGTGCTTATTTATTGACCAACTATAGTGTGATAGGCCCCATATCAAGTCTTTGCTAAGCCCCACTCCAGCCAACTACAGCAACTGAAATGTATAATTCTTACATAAATAGCAATGTCAAGTAAATTAAGTAAACAGTGTAACCTTTCAAACTGTGTTTAAAATATCTTCAGTTGGGGCGCCTGGGTGGCTTAGTCTGTTAAGCGTCCGACTTTCGCTTAGGTCATGGTCTCGCGGTTCGTGGGTTCGAGCCCCGCATCGGGCTCTGTGCTGACTGCCAGCTCAGAGCCTGGAGCCTGTTTCAGTCTGTGACTCCCTCTCTCTCTGAGCTCACACTGTCTCTCTCTCTCTCCTAGAAATAAACAAAACATCTTCAATTAGGGACACTTGAGTGGCTCAGTCACTTGAGTATCCAACTTTTGACTTAGGCTCAGGTCATGATCTCACAATCGTGGGATCAAGCCCCATGTTGGGCTCTGCTCTGGGACATTGAGCCTTCTTGAGATTTTCTCTCTCTCTCTTTTCTCCCTCTGTCCCTCCCCTGCTTCTGCACACACACACTCTCTTTAAAAACAATAAAAATGATAATAAAGTGTCTTCAATTTATTTTATGGTTTGGAATTTTTACCAACTAATGATATAGATAAAAAAAAAACCTACATAAGTATACAAATGCAGTTTATTACACCTTTTGTAATCTGCTTTAGAAAAACTTTCCACTGTTGAACAGGGACTATGCCTACAGCATATTTAACATTCATAAATTACTCTGCACTGGTGGCCTTCCATTACTTCCATCAATTCAAATGTCTGTCCATTTTTTTAAATTCATTCGTGCAATGAGAACCTATTACATCTTGTTTAATAGGTCAAAAAAATCTTCTGTGTGTATTACCAATCTTAACCTTACAATTTTTAAGAATTTAAATGTAATTCCTTTATTTGGTTCACATACATTTTATTGGCCGAGGTGTATATGCTTAAATATACAAATGCTTCATAATTCCTAGTTACCAATTATAATAGTTACATAATACAGCATTTGAAATTGATACAACTAAACTTACATACTGCCCATACTTGCATATGCTAAACTTCCATGCTATCTCACAATCGTGGGAGTGTAATCAAGCCCCATGAGCCTTGGGCTCTGATCTCTTTGGGAGTGTAGATTCAAACTCTGAACTTTGGGCTGAGCTTCTCATGAGATCTTTCTCCAGTTCTCCACTCTCTTTGCTCTCCCTCACTGTCCCTTTCCATGAAACAGCTCAGAGCCTGGAGCCTGTTTCAGTCTGTGACTCCCTCTCTCTCTGACCCTCCCCTGCTCACACTGTCTCTCTCTCTCTCCTAGAAATAAACAAAACATTTAAAAAAAATTTTTATAAAAAAAAATAAATAAATAAAATATCTTCAATTAGGGACACTTGAGTGGCTCAGTCACTTGAGTATCCAACTTTTGACTTAGGCTCAGGTCATGATCTCACAATCGTGGGATCAAGCCCCATGTTGGGCTCTGCTCTGGGAATGCATTGAGCCTTCTTGAGATTTTCTCTCTCTCTCTTTTCTCCCTCTGTCCCTCCCCTGCTTCTGCACACACACACTCTCTTTAAAAAACAATAAAAATGATAATAAAGTGTCTTCAATTTATTTTATGGTTTGGAATTTTTACCAACTAATGATATAGATAATTTTTTTTAAAAAGAAACCTACATAAGTATACAAATGCAGTTTATTACACCTTTTGTAATCTGCTTTAGAAAAACTTTCCACTGTTGAACAGGGACTATGCCTACAGCATATTTAACATTCATAAATTACTCTGCACTGGTGGCCTTCCACCCAAGAAATTACTTCCATCAATTCAAATGTCTGTCCATTTTTTTAAATTCATTCGTGCAATGAGAACCTATTACATCTTGTTTAATAGGTCAAAAAAATCTTCTGTGTGTATTACCAATCTTAACCTTACAATTTTTAAGAATTTAAATGTAATTCCTTTATTTGGTTCACATACATTTTATTGGCCGGGTGTATATGCTTAAATATACAAATGCTTCATAATTCCTAGTTACCAATTATAATAGTTACATAATACAGCATTTGAAATTGATACAACTAAACTTACATACTGCCCATACTTGCATATGCTAAACTTCCATTTCCCGTCAACATTTTGCTATTTGTTGCTCTTCTCAGAAATGGAAATGAAATTAAACTTTTTAAAAGAGTAGGTGAAAAATTATATGTATTTAGATGATACCAAATAATATAAGAAGACAGCATGATCCTTACATTATTCTTGATCTCTTTTGAGTGTAATCACTAAAGGTGAAGTATCAGGTTGGACACAAACATACAACATCAAAATGAGCCTTGTTTTCATATTTTGCTTTTGGTCAATGTTTACTTTCCAAAAACAAAGATCTTGTGAATATGTGAAAATTTACCATTTGTTGGGCACTATGTGTAGATTCAAACTCTCAGAACCCTTACCAAAGATGGGCTGAGCTTCTCATAGACAGATCTCATGTGAGAACAATCCAGTTCTGGAGCCACTGAGATCCAGATGTCCAACTGAACAGCTGCCATGCTCTGTCTGCAGTAACCTTGGGATCACTGCCTTTGAGTTGTGACCATGTGTTATGCATTTCTTATCCTGACGCCCATGATTGAGGTCAGATGTTCTCTACCCTTAATTTTACCCTTTGGGACTCTATATTTCTCAGTGGGATGTACAGTCACAGACACTGGTACCACAGAGCAACTAGAGGAAAACTTTCCCATGCAGTGTTCATACAAGAAGTTGTTAGACTGAATTTTCATTACCTTTAAATATTTAGTGTCTGTTGCTTTTCTCAGAGTGTGATTACAAGTGAACTAGAAACAACATAGGTATATAAAGGAGAATAACTGAATTATCTTCCAGGGTCTGTATCCGCTGGGTTATATGTTGAGAGCACAGATATGAAAGGAATCTTGCTTGGTCCTTCTACATGTGCAATCAACACATTTGAAACTTACCAGCTTTCCTAATGTGGTAACTGAAGCTTATCAAAATAGCAACTACCTGAGTGGTATCTGTGCTTATTTTGATACTGATCTCAACACCACAACTTTATACCCATATTTGATCAATTTTACAAAAGCAACATTGTCTTTTTACCAAGCAGAGTAATTACTTACCTTTTGCTGGTAGCACCATGACAGCTAATTCCCACATTACCCATAACTTGCCTCAAGAGCCATTAGGTAATGTTTAGAATCCAGGTAGGATCTGGGAAGGTCAGACCAAAGTAAATTATCACCACTTTAACATTTGCAGTGCATTTTAATAATTATCAGCCAAAGGTCTAATATCCCAAAAGAAGTGTGTAATTTGGAACCAAGATTTAGTTTTTAGTTGTTATTTTGCTATCATCATAGATCGAACATCTTCTTAATTTTTTAAATCAGTATGGGTCCAGAATCAGTACCTTTGAAAGCTATATAAAAATTGTGCCTATCAGGGGGCGCCTGGGTGACTTAGTCGGTTAAGCGTCCGACTTTCGTTTAGGTCATGATCTCGCAGTTCGTGGGTTCGAGCCCCATGTCGGGCTCTGTGCTGACTGCCAGCCCAGAGCCTGGAGCCTGTTTCAGAGTCTGTGACTCCCTCTCTCTCTGACCCTCCCCTGCTCACGCTGTCTCTCTCTCTCTCTCCTAGAAATAAATAATTTAAAAAATATTTTTAAAAAAAATTGTGCCTATCAATAAGTAATACCTACAAAGCATCTTTATTTGATGTCGTATGTATAGATGCTACCAAGGTAATTATATTTCTTTTTTTTCTTTTTTTTTAATATTTTTTTATTTATTTCTAGGAGAGAGAGAAATAAGGAAGAACAGAAACAGGCTCCAGGCTGGCTCTGTGGCTGAGTCAGTGACTGAACAGAGCAGATCTGACTTCATTGCGCCAAAAAATATTATATTTCTAAACTGCAAGATGGTTCAGTAGAGAAGAAGGCACTGTGTTTTACCTAGCAAGGGAGCTGACATAGGGTACAAAATGTGTTCCCTAACTCAACTAACCACCCTACCCTCTCAATCATCTTTCTTTACTGTAAGCAAAAGGTGTTTTTAACATCTTGATAGCCAAATTTGCAGTGTCTTTCAGCCCTTAACAGACCAATTGCTTGATTGTATTCATGAAAATTCAAAACACAGTGTTATTCTTGGAATTTCTGCCTAAGGGTTTAAACAATGCCTCAGTGCTTTGAAGGCGTGAACACCGCACTGATCAGATAACATCCCTATGTCACCAGTATTAGTGACTAATTTACTGAACATGAAATGAAATGTGCTGATTTTCTCATACCAGATATCAGTAAAATACCTGTTATCATGGAGTGCTCCATCTCTCTTGTGTTTGTGTAAGTGTTCTTTGAGACCCGAGTATGTGTTGGCCATCATATTTGTGGATTTTTATAGAATTCCTGTCATCACCACATGGTTCACCAGGACTTTTCCACCAGATGGTTTATATGGAACAAAATCCCTGAGATTGTAATGTTGGACCCTTAAATCCCAAATTGATTTTGCAACATAGTATTTTATTAACATCAATTGCTCCATCATTGTTGACTTCAATATCATCTTCAGGAAGCTGTGCTTTACCCCGCTATACAATAGAACAAGTAAATTTTTGTTGGGTCTTATAGGCCTCACAATATCCAGCTAACTTGTGGTTCGTTGTGGTTTTCTTGCCAATTCGGTCCCAACAGCATTCCTTTATTTCTGGACATTGGCTTCAGAAATTTGCTTGATTCGTTTGCCAATTTCTTGTCAGTCGGCAATTTATTTGCTGAGTTGGGCTAAGTGTCTGCTATAAAAGTCACTTAGAATTGTGTACTTCATCCTTCTTTGTCTTCTACCTTTAGTGCTTCCCTCCTTTGCACACTGCCATTGCCACCTTGTTCCCAAAATGATCTTTGGTACATTTGGAAGTGTAGGTAGAAAATTTGCGATTCCCGATGTCTGGTATCTTTGGATGTTTTGTGATGTTTGCAATAACACAGTGTTTCTGAGGCAGTGGATAATGTGCTTTTCATATAACTGTCTTTTATACTCACATTAACAGCTTCCCAGGCTCCATGATGGCTTTGTCCTATGATATTGCTAGATGGTCCAGTTTTTTAGGATGGGTCCATAATGCTGCCTCATGCTTGGCAGCCTGATAAGAGAGAGTGCTATTGATGAACTTCTGGTGTTCACAATGAAAGAAACTGTAAGTGTTTGACCTTCACATTACTGATGATAAAACTAAGAAGTGCATACCATGCTTTTCATGGTCCAAAACAACACAAACATTGGAATAGTCAAGATCCAACTCCTTCTACCTCCACAGGTCATCAGTGGTAGCTGACATAATGTCAGTGACTGTTGTCATGAAGTCATCTCATATACTGAATGTAGGAAGAGGCGCCACCAATTAATGACTACAAAGAACCAGCCATGTAATTAGTACCACAAACTATGCAAGGAAAGAAGGATTCATGCTATTATTGTTATTTGGTCCTCTTTTTTTTTTGTAAGTTTTTTTTTTTTATTTATTTCTAGAGAGAGAGAGACAGCGTGAGCAGGGAGGGTCAGAGAGGAGTCACAGACTGAAACAGGCTCCAGGCTCTGAGCTGGCAGTCAGCACAGAGCCCGACGTGGGGCTTGAACCCACGAACCGCGAGATCATGACCTAAGCGAAAGTCGGACGCTCAACCGACTAAGCCACCCAGGCGCCCCTGTTATTTGGTACTCTTAAGTATTTGTTGAAGGAATGCAATCTAACAACAACAAAATGTTTAAAGATCCCTTTAATTCCTCTCTGCATGAAGAAAAACAACACTTTGTCTTTAAAAGTCTGTCCCCACCTCCCCCACCAGACAATATTTAAATTTTGTTCTCATTTGACAGCATACAACAATACCAGAATTTGGGTTGTTTTAAAAATAGAAGCTCCTAGAGATAAACTCTGTTTTCCACTTGAGAATATTATTATTTATTGTATCTTCCCGAAGAATTTTAAGAATCACTTTAATATTCTTTTTAGGTTCAGATGCTAAAGTAGGAATTGGAATATTTAAAATGAACTAGAATGCACATGCATTTAAATGGATGGATTTAAAACTGTGGTGTCCCAGTTGGCTATTCTGCATGCTGTAAGGGGAGGGGTGTGGGGTCCACAGGAACCCCAGCCGCTTATGCTGCTAATTGCCTGTATGACATTGAGACTGTCATTCCACCAGTAGTGTCTTAGCTGTTAGCTAAGGGAGTTGAACCAAATGGCCTTCTAAGTGGCTTTCCATCTCTCCTAATGCTTGAATCTACTATTGAAATGTACAATGGGCTTCTTCACGGGATTAAAAGTGGACAGTTTGGTGGTGCCTGGGTGGCTCAGTGAGTTAAGTGTCTGGCTCGTGACTTCCACTCAGGTCATAATCTTGCGGGTTGTGAGTCTGAGTCCCACATCGGGCTCTGTGCTGATGGTGTGGAGCCTGCTTGGGATTTTCTCTCTACCTCTCTTTCTGCCCCTTGCCTGCTTATGCATCCTCTCTCTCTCTCAAAATAAATAAACTTTAAAAAGTGGACACTATGTAATCTGAATATCTACCTCAAAGCTGATTCTAAGACATACCAAACCATATTTGAATTATAAACCTTTTTTGTCAATGATTTATTCAATAATGACCCTTTCATAAAATCACTTTTCCTTGAATAACCCATCTTCTTCCTTTCCCCGTGTTATTTTATTTATTTATTTTTATTTTTTTTGCTTAAAAGTGGTGTAGGATTAGAATCCCACTTTTTCCACCAACTTGCTAGCTGTGTGATTTAGTTAATTTACTTAGCATTTCTGAGCTCATTTATCTCATCTGCACAATAGAACTTACTGTATCCACTTTAAAAGAGCTGTTAAGAAACTTATAAGTAATGGCATATGAAAAATGCCAACCTCAGAACATGGTGGTTTTCCATTAATGTTTCTTACTTTACTATCTGAGCCTGAGCCACTTCATCCATACAAGCCTACACTGAAGCCTGAGACTCTTCTCTTCATTGACTAACAGCAACGGATCACCCAAAATATAGAACAATCAGTGACAAAGCTAATTACATTCTAGATAATGTGCTTACTCTGTTAGGTGGTATTAATTCACCAAATATTAACTGAGTGCTGGTTTGTTTATATATAAGTATATATTATAAACTTATAAATATATATTTGTATATTTTATAGATATTATAAACACACATACGTACACACAGTAGATCCTTGAAAAACACAGCTTTGAACACAGATTCACTTATACTTGGAATTTTTAAACAAATACAGTACAGTACTCTAAATGTATTTTCTCTAATAACATTTTCTTTTCTCTACCTTACCTTATTATAAGAATACAGAATGTGAATCATATACAAAATATGTATTAGTTGATTGTTTATGTTATCAGGTTACTGTCAATAGTAGGCTATTAGTAAAGTTCTGGGGGAGTCAGTAGTTACATGCAGATTTTCCACTGAGAGGTTAAGATTCCTAACCCCCATTTTGTTCAAAGGTCAACTCTATATGTAGAGTTGTAAGCATATATGTGTGTGTGTATATATATATATATATATAAATTTTTAATACTAGATTGCTACAAATATGTCTTCAAATCTTCATGTGTCTCTGAGAAAGATTTAGATACTTTTTAAAAAATTATTTTTTAATGTTTATTTATTCTCGAGAGAGAGAGCACAAGCAGGGGAGGGGCACAGAGAGAGGGAGGGACAGAATCCAAAGCAGGCTCCAGGCTCCAAGCTGTCAGCACAGAGCCTGACGCCGGGTCTCAAACCCATGAACCGCAAGATGATGGCCTTTGCCAAAGTCAGATGCTTAACCAGCTGAGCCACCCAGGCTCCCCTGAGATTTTAATACTTTGTCCCTAACACATACTGTATACCAAGTACTAACACTATTCTGAAGCACTTTGCATATATTTATTTAAAAAATTTTTTTTTAAATTTTTTAAAATTTATTTCTAGGAGAGAGAGAGAGAGACAGCGTGAACAGGGGAGAGTCAGAGAGAGAGGGAGACACAGACTCTGAAATAGGCTCCAGACTCTGAGCTGGCAGTCAGCACAGAGCCCGACGCGGAGCTCGAGCCCACGAACCGCGAGATCATGACCTAAGCGAAAGTCGGACGCTCAACTGACTAAGCCACCCAGGCGCCCCTAAAATTTTTTTAATGTTTCATTTTTTTCTGAGAGAGAGAGAGACAGCATGAGCAGGAGAGGGATAGAGAGAAAGGAAGATACAGAATCTGAAACAGGCTCCAGGCCGTGAGCTAGCTGTCAGCACAGAGCCCAACGCCAGGCTCGAAACCCACAACCGTGAGATCATGACCTGAGCTGAACCCAGACGTTTAACCGACTGAGCCACCCAGGCGCCTCACATTTCGCATATTTTAATTCTTAATCCTCACAACATTATGAAAATCTGCAACATTATCATTTTCATTCAAAACTATATCTCAAATGAGGAAATTGAGGCCCAAAGAGATTGAGTAACTTATTCAAGATCAAGATCAAGTATGGAGCTACATTTGAATGTAGAGAGTGGCTCCAGAGTTCATGTGCCTCATCACTCATATATGCAAACAGCCCTTTAAAAGTCATTTTAAATATTAGTACCAAGGAGTTTCTTTTTTTTTTTTTTTAAGTTTTATTTCTGAGAGAGAGAGAGAGACAGCATGAGCAGGGTAGGGTCAGAGAAAGAGAGAGATACAGAATCTGACACAGGCTCCAGGCTCTGAGCTGGCAGTCAGCACAGAGCCCAATGCGAGGCTCAAACCCAGGAACTGTGAGATCGTGACCTGAGCCAAAGTCAGACACTTAATCGACTGAGCCACCCAGGGGCCCCATGGAGTTCCTTTTCTTTCAGCAAGTCTAAACAGCATTTCTAGGAGAGGAAGGAGTGACAACTGCTGTCAAGCCCACTACATTACTGAAATCTGACTGTGATTTGATGGTGCGTGAGACTTTGATATATACTTCCTGCAGCCCACAATGCAGGGCCAGGCAGAGGGGAAAGCAGCCAGGTTGCATTAGAGCCTATAGCCTGGACACACACCATTTTCTGTCTCCACACTCTAGCCAAGGCCAAGGCCAAGGCAGTCTTTTTTTTTCTTTTTTTTTAACTTAAATGCTTTTCTGCTCTCATAAATACAAAGGATACTCTAAGGAAGAGCCTCTGCTAGTAAAAGTGGCTTTTGGTTCAGCAGGAAAAACAAACAAAAACCAACAGGAAAAAAGAAACCCGGGGTGGGTGTCAGAAGGAGGTGACGGGAAGCATGAAGAAAGGGCAGTAGGAATGGGAGCTTTTCCTTTGACTTTCCTATTAAAATGTGTGAGTGGAAGTTGGGGGTGGATTTCATGAGTAAATATGGAATTTTGCCACCAAATTCCTTCCTCCAGAGCTAATATTCTCATGGGATATTAATATTAATAAAAGGAAAAAGGCCCTGGGTGAAGAAAACTATTTTTTTCCCTCAGGGCAGAGTTCTCTCAGGAAGACAGCGAAGTTTAAGAGTTTCAGAAAGTGCTAGCAGAATACAGGGCATTTTAACATTAACAAACAGGAAAATGGGCTACAACCCATAGGATTCTCTTTGGAAAGTGGAAAAAAAAAGCCTGGTAATATCAGCCTCCTTAAGTACCTTTTCCTCTACATAAAAACCTTCAAAATTTTCATGGTGTGTGGGACTTTCGATCCCAGGCATTATTCTGGACTACTTTTATCATCAAAATAGAAATCTAGAAATCTGCAGTACATATGGGTAATGTGACTTCAACACGTGGATAACACAGTGTGTGTGTGTGTGTCTGTGTGTGTGTGTGTAGGGGTGTGTTTACATTTTATAATTTCATCATTTTGAATTAATCCGTTTATGATTTCCCTGAATCATTCTCTTGACTCATTCTAAAGAACAAGAAAAAAAAAAAAAAGAAAGCTTTTCTCAAGCAACTGACTTAATGGATAGCTAAATGTCCAGTTTCAAAGCTGTTACTTATAAAAGGCCAAAAAAGTCTTAATATGGGGCCATATAACTGTAACATAATTTTTCCAAGGAGGGACAGGCAATAAATTACAAAATACCGTACTAATGGAATATATGGTTTTTAATAAGAGCAGCTGTTATTTCACTAAGGTGTACAATATTTTAAGTCTTGGTTTTCTGTTTCGGAGGTATGTTAATTAGTTCACTTGTTTATTTCCATTCTCTGTGTGTTTGTGATTCTTCATTGTGGAATGTGTTTTTTGTAAACTGCTTTTGCATGATGGAAATGCCTCAATGTGCTTTACGTCTTTTTGTGCTTAGAAAACAAAATATAATACACATTAAAATGTGCACTCACGAGGGACACTCACAAATTGTTGTAGGTCCTTGACGAGATTCTTTAGCCATGTGCACATGTCCAATGGTTTGGACAGGAGTAATTATCTGATCACTTGCTGTGGGATGATTTGCTGAACTAAACTTAAATTTCAGTTATGCTGGATGCAAATGAGCAATATGAAGAATATAAACAGTCCCCAAAATGCAGACTTCCCTTTGGGAAATTTTAAGCCAGGATATATAATCAATTTTAAAGTAAGCTTGCTTTTATACTAAGAGTTGCCATATATTGGGAAATAAATGTGAGAAAGCTGGTCCTCTCAGGTATATTTTAGGACAAACCTGCGACTCTCTGGTACTAAGCAAATCTTCAGATGCTGTGAGTATTTGGGATTTGAGGAGTTGCTGTTAATTGCATTTTGGAGTTAAATTAGGTTGAATGAGAAATGCTTTCTGGCCTCAACTCTTCCAGTTAGAAGTCTTTCTAAAATGCATGACTAAGTTTTTTTTAACCAGCAAGACAATGAATTTTGTCAATACATTTATTTTTTTATGACTTAGACCTAGCATGCCTCAGGGACATAATTCTTGGTATCAATCGTCATTGTACAATATGATAAGAGGTAGAAGATGATGGAGATGAGACCATCTGTATTATTGAACAGAATAGTGGATAGTCAGTCACCACAGGACTCTTACAAACCAGCCCTGTATAAAATGCTGGAGGAGGTATAAAAATAAAATTCTTTGTTTTGGGAGTTGTACCTTTTAGGATGTTGAAGATCTTAGGGTCTTTTATCTCTTGCTTGCCTTCTGTTTTTTCATCTTCTTCCTCTTCCTCCACTTCCTTTCTCCCACTTAGGTTAGACTGATGGAGGCCTGTGAGAAGAGAATCTACAGTCATGACCACTGCATTAGTTTCATGTGGCTGCCAAAACAAATGACCACAATCTGGTGGCTTCAAACACGGGAAGCATATTCTCTCACAGTTCTGGAGGCCAAAAGTCTGAAATTATTTTCACTGTACATAAATTGAGGTATTGTCAGAGCACCCCTTATTTCAGAGGCCCTAGGAAGAGAATCCATTCCTTGACTCTTCCAACTTCCCATGGCTGCTTCCTTCCAGTCTCTGCCTCCCTGGTCACATGGCCTCCTTCTCTTTCCTGTGTGTCACGTCTTCCTCTGCCTCCCTCCTATAAGGATGCTCATGATTACATTTAAGTCCCAGCCAGATAATCCAAAATAATCTCCCCCATCTCAAGATTCTTAATTTAGTCACATCTGCAAAACCTTTTTTTTTTTTTACAAATAAGGTAACATTTACAGGTTCTGGGGATTTAGACCTGATGTACATATTAGTGGTGATGAGGTGGTGGAGAGGGGAAATGGGTAATGGGCCTTGAGGAGGGCATTTCTGGGGATGAGAACCGGGTGTTGTATTTAGGTAATGAATCATAGGAATCTACTCTCAAAGCTAAAAGCACACTGTATATACTGTATATTAGCTAACTTGACAATATGTTATATTTAAATCCTATTAAAAAATCAGAATTATATAAAGAGTCCTCCATTTATACTTACAATACTGAGTCCATCCTCTCTCAGAGGTATGAACCTCTCTGCTAGATCTCACCTGCAAGTATTAGAAAGGAGTCATACCTCTTCATGTATCTTCTGTTCATTGGAACAGCGTTTATGTTTGAGCAGAATCTCCCTCCATGAACTGAGGAACAAGAGACCTCATTGTAACTTTCTAGTTCCCTGAGTACCAACCATCAAGTTCCAAATAATGAAAGTCAGGACCAACAGTTCTTATGGAGAGCTTCTCATTTTTTTTCCTCAGAGTTTGAAGGTTATTCTTTAGTAAGGAAAGGACATCCCCTGGGCTTACTTAATTCTGGCATGTTCTGCCAACATGCCCTCTTCAATTCAAGCTAGAGAACATAAATAGAGAGTAACAGAGAGGATTGATAAGGAGTCCTCCTAGCTGGAGATCCTACTAAATTCACCAAGACATTGAGACTGTGAGGAAAGAGATACTTAGAGCACTTCATATTTAGCTTCCTTTAAATAACCCCATAGCCCACAAAGTAAGGAAGGTTGAGGAGGGTGAAGCTATAAAGGAGCATGAAAATTCATGCCCGCTTTCTTTCCTACCCAGTATCACTATAAACAAACCATGATCTCTTGCTGGGTCCTGTGGGGGAAGGAATCCCTCCAAGTTTGTGAGCATTAATTTTTATGGGACCTGCAGTCTCTAAAGCCCTCATGTGTCCTTGCTTATCCACTCTCCAAATTTTCATTCAATGAATTTTAGAGTAATGATTCTAATAAGAAATAAATATTACTCTTTTAAAAGAGTATTTTAACATAACTCTAGACATATTGAAGTGTTATAGTCCCATATAGACAATAATCATTAGATTTTTTCCGATATTAGCTTACTTGACGTGGAAAAGGGTGAGATTTTTGTATGGTGTTTGATTTTCCAGCAACATTTGATTAGCGACTTCTTACGCCCCCTGAGAAAGTATCTCAGGATCTCTGTTGACCAGGAATGGTTTTTTCCAACTCAGTATTTCTAAACTTTGGCACTGTTGACATTTGCACTCTATATTTCTTTGTTGTAGGGATATCTTATGTATCTTAGAATGTTTAATAGCACCCCTGGCCCCTACCCTCTAGATGTCATCCCCTTGCTGAATTGTACTCATCGAAAATGCTTGCAGACATTGTCAAATGTCCCCTTGGGGGCCAAATCACCCCTGGTTGAGAATGACTGTTCCAGCACGATTATTTGCTTGGTTAATAATAATAGCTAGCATTTACAGAGCACTTACTAAGTTCCAGTCACTGTACCAAGCACTTGACTTGTATTAATGAATTTAACTTTTAAAACCTCACCAGATAAATGCTATTATTATCCCAATTTTACAGATAAGAAAACTGAGGCCCAGAAGCATTGAGCAAATGTGCTAACATTATACAACTTTTAAAGAGTAGAGCCAGGATTTAAACCAGCAGTTAGGATTTAGAATTAGAGTTTATGCTCTTAGCCATGGTGGTATAGCTGCTTTCCAGGGACCATAATGTTGTGGGGCACCTGGGTGGCTCAGTCAGTTAAGCACCCCATCTGCTCAGGTCATGATCTCACAGTTTATGGGTTCAAGTCCTGTGTCAGGCTCTGTGCTGACAGCTTGGAGCCTGGAGCCTGCTTCGGATTCTGTGTCTCCCTCTTTCTCTGCCTCTCCCCTGATTACACTCTCTCTCATTTCTCTCTCTCTCTCTCTCAAAACTAAATAAACATTTTAAAAAAAAAAGGAATATATTGTTATACACTTGAAAAACATCTTCCCTTCCAGCTATTTAAAGATTGTAAATAAACTATGACAGTGGATGAAAGGAGGACCATTCGGAAGGGTGAAAGAATGGTTCTTCGGGAGGACCATTTATTGAGGTCATCTTAGGGGTGAGGCACTCACCTTGAAACTTTGATATGGATTATTTTCACTTAATCCTCACAGTAGGCTGATGAGTAGATATTATTACATTTATTGTTTATATGGAAGAACCTCGCTCCAAACACTAATTTTACCCAAGGTAAGAGCTAGTATAATAACTAGCAGAAACAGAATTTGACTCAGTGCTTTCTGACTTTAAGCCCATGTTTTCTCTGTTTTACTCTTATACTTTCCATGGGTTTAAAAAGATGGAAGAAGGAGCATTTTTAGATGCTCTGTAGGTATCTTCTGGTCTGAACATCACATCATTTCCTATACAATTTCCAAAGTATTTGGAGGTGATACTTGGAGATTTTGAGTTCTAACTCTTTCCCCAAGCCTTTAACAAAGTCTATTAAAATGTGCAGGCACAGGTAGGTGGGCTTGGCATCTGTAGACCTGGTTTGAGTCCTGGCTTGGCCGCTTCACTGCTATCCAGCCCTGGGAAAATCATGAAACAACTAGGAGCTTCAGCTTCCTTATTTGTAAACATGGGATTAATGATAATAGTACCCACTCTGCAAGGTAAATATTAGAAATAATGTATGGAAATACAATTATTAGTTGGTACAATTTTGCTTGTTAAAATTGCAAGCTATGCATTTGCCACTTTTCTTTCCACTATCCTTTCAGAGCACTGGCAATGTTTCCATTGCAGTTCCCCCGACCCCATTCAAGGGTGTCTGGAAACCTGCCATTTAGAAATTCATTAAGATCCATTCTTGATTAAAATGAAGATATCTGGGGAGTAGACAGAAGTCTGTGTTAGCTAAACACACTTCTGAAGACTGGACTGGGCACCCGGAGAGGGAAGGTGAAGACAAGGAGACAGTGACTTCACAAGATTTTTTCCAACAGACCATGTGAAAAAGATTATTGTGAAAGATTGCATACCGCGATCTGCATCCAAAGAGAGCAATAATAAATGTTAAGAGCTTAACATTTTTATTCTTTTATCAAAGATAAAAGAATATTCTTTTATTTTTTATCAAAAACCGTGAGCTGTGGATTACATAAATGGGACTTAAGCTAGAACTTAAGTCTTTAACTGTAGATATATGAGTGCACACACACATGTGTAATTGGTGTGTAAATTGTGAAGAAAGTACAAGAAATGTTGAGGAATGAAATTGTCTAGGACAATACTGTGAACTTTACAACTCAAGTATGTGGGATAATATTAAAATTATTGGTGCTTCCAAGATAGGCAAAACAAACAAAAGTCCCTACAGTTCATAGGAATATGTATCACATGTACTCAGCTCAATGGATTGAGACCTTACAAGGTGACCAGTTATTCAAGTGGGATGTCATTAAAAAAAATGTCAGTGGAAAAGAAGGTGTTCGTATCTAGTTGCCTTACTGAGAATGTGGGTCACGGTTTAAAGAGATTCCAAAGGTAATGTGATAATATGGCATGTCTACTCAAGGGCAACCAGTGGAAATGTTCTGAATCAAAAATAACTCAACATTTGAGAATTCCGAGAGGACATTCAGTACACCTCCATCCCCAAGAAATTGGGAAGGGGTACAGTAGTCTGTTTCAAGATTTCAAAAGATTAAACTTAGCATGTTATAAATTCATTGTTGAAAATGTTAAATCTCATTACTGATTGAATTTCACTGGAGAAAAACACTGTAGGGAAAGCTGACATTTATCTATTTGGCAAGAATCAGTTAAATTCAATTAAGCATGGTTTTAAAAAGATATTTTTGTAGTCCCTGTGTAGATCAGGGCTGAAAAATTCAATTTACATGTAGGTAATCATGCTATCACATTCTGGTTATCAAAAATGGTCATGGTGGAATTGAAAAATGGTCTATTGGAAATCTGCCATTTCAGCAAATATCTTTATAGTAGCAAAGTCTATGCATAGTTGAATGATTCTTAAGCTTTCTTTTGCTTTCACTCAATAATGGGTATAATAAAATTTCACCCCAAGAAAGTGACTTGGAAACTCTCTTGTCTAATTATGGCAGAATTTCACCTGAATATTAATTTTTGCAATCAAGAAATGAAGATGAAATGACAAACAAATTTATTCCAGTTACTACTCCTTGAAAATCACATATGTTCATTCTATATTATGGTATGGGACTCTAGGAATAACAGAATTTTTCTTTTTCTTTTCTTTTTTTCCAGAAAACAACCCATAGCTTCCACTGTGTCAGAAGAAACTCTAAATAAACCCTTATAAAGAAAAAAAGGGGGAAATCAGATTAGAAATGAAATATTGTTAACCTAAGTAGGTAGGTGTCAGATAGAAAGGCAACAATGGGTTCATAATTTTGGGAGACAAGATAGGGGTTCCAATATAGAACCTGTGTTTTCTTTCTGGCAGTGATATGCTGGTTATGCAGACCATCCTTCTGAAACAGAGCCACATTATCGTTTGTATGGTTTGTAACGTGTGGGTGAGGAGAATAGATAACCTCCTTTAGCCTTTTAGAAGAGCCAAGACAAGCCATGAAAGGGAGAGAGACAAGTCTCCAGGAAAAGGAGTTACAAGAAGCTACCTCGCATTGACTGTCACTTTGGGTCACCGGAAATACACATATGTGCCCAGGACGTGCGTAGATGCTTTGGGCAAGTTGGAGACATTAACTGTGCATGCTGCTGAGTGGAGAACATTTCAAAGGCAGGGAGCAGTGAGAAAACCGGAAGCCAATCAGAGTGAAAAGGATATTTGAACAGAGAGGCGGGTGCATATAAAGACTAAGGGTTTGGGGCTTCTCCCTCTCTCCAGTGTCTCTTTGCTAGCTGACTTCTGCCCATCTGGGTAGGTATTTACAACTCCAGGAGGACAAGAGGGGTCAGGTGAGTCCTGGGTCAATGAGACTATGTTTACTTGCATACATTTTGTCCCTTTGCAGTTGTTTCGTGAAACGGGTTAAATTCTAATCACAAGGACCAGCATTCCCAATGTATTCTTCTTGTTTATTCTGCACCTGCTTAAGGAGTCTGCCATCGACATGTGAGCTCACAAATGCACATCCAAGAAATGAATAGAATATGTGGCTGTCACTGCTTCCTCTTGTTCTCTGTGCATGGAGAGAGGCTGGGATAGGCTCCATTTGTGATACGGGCCGGTGTTCTCTGCAGCCTCTTTGGCAAGTACACTGTGATACTAAGTGGGACAGTGCTTCTGGAGGTGTCCTTTTTCTAAAGGCGCATATGGTTCTAAGGTGGCAAGCTTTGAATACATAGCTGCAGAATTCTTCCTTAGCAACTCTTTTTTTGTGAGTATCAGAAAATAGAAGTATTAGTCTGGAGAAGAAACTCCAACTTCTGAAAGACATGTCTTCGTTGTGAGCATTTTCTTAATGCCTGGAGATGTTCCTGGACTTATTGCTCTGGTTAAGTGATGAGGTAAACCTCAGCAGGAGAACAAAGTATGGAATGGTAGTCAGTGATCAGCTCTTGCTCTTTGTTTCCATCCCATCTGTGCAGATATTTCTAATCCATTGTAAAATGCGTCATCATTTTTTTAAAGGCTGGGGGAGGAGGGGGAAATCTCAAGTGCCATTTTTTTGCTAGTCCTGATGTTAATCTAGTGATTATTCTGTGAGTGTTAATTTGAGATAGATGACCATCAATGCTATTCTGTCCACTAAAAGTACAGTCTAATATATTTGTTGTTCACACTGAGGACTGAGACCATAAAATTCAAAGCTTTGTTTTGTTTGTTTTAAATAAAGATCAAAGGGAATTGATGGATGATTTCAAAATAGAATGGTATTGTCTGAGCTTATGAATCAAAGGTGTTTGTATTACCCTCTGCCTCACAATGAAATTCACTGGTAATTTATTTGTGCTTACATAAAAAGGAATATAGTTCACTTGAATTTATTCAGAAGAGTACTGGGTCCTCAACAATTACCAGGTGGTGTAGGACTAGGTAAGGGGAAGATTACTTATTCTCATGATTGTCATTTTGTTCTCTAATCTTATATGATCACTATGAGAAAGGTTCAAAAGAATATTACATTAACAGTCTTAACTGACCTTAGGGAACAAGCCCAATGTGTGCGTTGTGTCCCATTATAGGAATGTGACACCTTCCAGATGTTACTTCCTGAAAACCCTGGCAGAGGTGGCCTATGAACTTTATCACCCAGAGAGGGGA
The DNA here is from genome assembly GCA_017311185.1 of Proteles cristata cristata. NCBI lineage: Eukaryota > Metazoa > Chordata > Mammalia > Carnivora > Hyaenidae > Proteles > Proteles cristata. The sequence goes on from JAESUZ010000833.1 coordinate 40,440, forward strand.
CACAGAGGAATAGGATATAGATGAAACTTATGATTAGATGTAGGTTATTGGTAAGATTCTAACTTTTATTTGGGGTGGGGGAATTCAGAGGTGCTCAGTAAATGATTGGTAATCTTATTATTACTGCAAAAGTGCCCTCATCTGCTTTGCTTTCAACCATCAACGAAGAGCAAGGGAACACCAGTGAAAAATACTTCTTCAATGTAATCTACATGGACTTTCTCCTTTTTTAGGGTTCTTCATTGCACTTCGGCATTGTGTATTAATCTATAACTGCCTTGACTCAGGGGCAAGCAGGACATAAATCCTAAATAGTTAAAGTTTTTAATTTAGCCAGTATGTGTGTGTATCTTTATGTATATACATGTATATATCTGTATATATGTGTTCATATGCATATATGAACAAATACATTTATAGGTGGCTATTATTGATACTGTTAGTTTTTCTTAGATACACGCATATACACACACACACATACTATTGTATATTTGTATAAAGCTTTTTATTTTTCAAAATACTTCTTATAGATGATCCTATTCTGAACTTCAAAATCACTCTGCACAAAGGTTAAATGACCTGCCCAAATTCACACTTACTAAGTGGGAAAGCCAAGCCTAGCAATGAAGTTTCCTGACTCCTGGCCAGGAGTTCTTTCCACTACAGCAGCTGTCACTGGTTACCGGGAAGGTGAGAGAAAGAAACTGATTTGGCTTCTTTGAAGCTGGGAATTATTCAAAGTGACTGAAATATCAATAGTGCAGTTATCTTTCAAGTCAGTTGATCCCAAATAGTCCTATGTGTGATTGAGTTAAGTTGCATAGGTGGCCATATACGGTAACTTTGATATGTTTCTGTCTATGTTATGCTATATTCCACCATTATCTGTTGCTCTAATTCTTTTCTTACCTTTTTTATTTACTTTATTTTTGACAACTAAGCCATCTCATAGGTATTCATTACACTAGTAATAAAATCACTGATGCAAATACCCTATGCTGAAGGTATGCAAAATTAGAATCCTGAATCATGTTTTACCTCATTTACCACAATAGTGGCAAAACAATATTATAGAGTTCTATTTCCAATAATGACTGCCCTTTAGTAAAAAAAATGTTTTAATGGAAATCAGTGGTTATGGTATATAAAATTGACACTATTATTTCAAGGTTAAAACTTAGTGAACCATTTGCTTTAGACGTTGCCTTCTGAGACACCCCCGCCCCCCCACTTTTTTAAAGCCTAATTTGTGGTTAGGTTTAATAACAGAGATAAGGCTGTGAAGGGTGTTTAATTTAGTCAAACACTACTCACTGGCAGGGTTAGTAAAAGAAATGGAGAAGTGTTAATTTATTGCATACCCCAGCATAATCATAATCAAAACCAACCAAGTTGACGATTAAGCATTCGCCACTAGAACTCAAAATACCATTATCAAATGAGAAGTAATGGAAAGCTCTTGGAATGAAAATGAATATTCAGAGAGTTCAACCTGACACATCAGACTTCTGTCTTCAAAAATCTGTTTGTCACCTAAGTCCTACAGGCAATTTTCACCAGTAAAGAAGCCATTTCTTTTCTTGAAAAACAAGGTAAAACCCTGCGTTACAGGGGGTAGAGATTGAGATGCTATAATAACAACAACAAAAAAACCCAAATGTAATGGCTTACATAGAAAAAAATGTGTTTCTCACATTACAGTCCTGCCGATCCAGGTGGTGAAGTAGATTTACTCCTCTAGGTCATTAAAGGACGCAAGTTCCTTTCTTTCTGCTGCATTACCATTCCCTGATGTCATGCTCTTCAGTGTTACCGAACCCAGGTCTCTACCACATCTGTGCTCTAGCCCACAGAATAAGGGACAGGGGAGAGTACAGGCCAAGTGTTTAAGGAGATGACCCAGAAATGAGAGATATCAATTTCACTCATCTTCCATCTCCCAGAATTTTAACACGGGAACTTATTTAGCTTCTAGAGATGCTGGGAAATGTAGTCCGTGGCTGGGAGGCCATGCTTTAAAAACAAAAATTTTTTTAATGTTTATTTATTTTTGAGAGACAGAGACAGAGCATGGGTGAGAGAGGAGCAGAGAGAAAGGGAGACACAGAATCTGAAGCAGACTCCAGGCTCTGAGCTGTCAGCACAGAGCCTGACACAAAGCTTGAACTCAGAACAGTGAGATCATGACCTGAGCCAAAGCCAGATGCTTAACCAACTGAGCCACCCAGGCACCTCTGGGAGGCTATGCTTTTAAAAAACAAATGGGCTAGAAGAAGAAGGTTGGAATGTGGAGAGGTGGGTTCATCTATTAAAAGAAAGTGGAGGGCTCTTGGGCGGTTCAGTTGGTTGAGCGTCCAACTTCGGCTCAGGTCACAGTCTCATGGCTCATGAGTTCCAGCCCTGTGTGAGCCTCTGTGCTGACAGCTCAGAGCCTGGAGCCTGCTTCGGATTCTGTGTCTCCCTCTCTGCCCCTCCTCCACTTCTGCTCACTCGCTCTCTCTCTTTTTTTTCTCTCTCTCTCTCCCTCCCTCCTTCTCAAAAATAAGCATTAAATTTTTTAAATTTATTTTTTAAAAATTTAAATAAAAGAATATGGGAAAGGTATACTGGGGAACATCTAGCATTATCTGTCACAGCCAAAGTACACAAGGCAAAATGAATTTATCCAAGCAGGAACAGAATTAAAACAAATCATCAAAGGTGTTCAAACAAATAAAAAATGAAGCAATCCTGGTAGTACTTGGGTTATGTACTATGGATTTCAACTTTCTGAGTAATAACTTTTCAAATAACGCAATCTTAACAATTTTAAATTTTAATGTGAAACAGTCAGTGGTCTCTTTTGTGAGCATGTATCTGAGTGTGTATGCAATATTTATTAAACCTTCTTAAACAAGATGTACTGACCAGGTTGAGCTAATTTATATTTTCATTCAGTGCACGTTTATTCAGCACCAATTATGGGCCAGTGACTATGTCAGGCTCTGCATAGGGTTTCCAATTCAGTCTTCCCAACAAGCCAGTGAGATAGGATAAATTTTCCCGGTATCACAGGTGAGGAAACAAAATGTCTAGGAGGTTAAATAACATGCTTAAGGTCACAAAGCCAAGCCTAGTTTTAAATCCTAGTCTCTGCTATTTATTCTATTTCTGTCAGTTTTCTTCATTCAGCAAATATTTATCAAGCAACTTCTATGTCCTGGTCGTAAGCTAGATGACTTCATAGGTTTTACTCACATTTAACCTCATGACAACCCCGTAAAGTAGATAGTATTTTTCCATTTTGTAGATGATGCAGCTGTGGTTCAGAAAAGTAAAGTAACTTACCCAAATTGCAGAGCTATGAGTACAACAGATAGGATTTAAATCTACAGTACTGGCCTTTCTACTCAGAATTTGCCTTTCCTCCTATTTTATGAAGTCACTGATCCCATTGGGCTCCCAATTTAGACACATTGCAAACTCAGTTTACTTCCCTCTCTGTATTCCCCATCCACTGCCTCGCCATATCCTGGCAACCCTATTGCAGACACAGCTTCTATCCACCCTCCAGCCTCACCGGGCCTTTATCATTTGGGGCCTGGAACTGTTTCCACATCAGCCTTTCCACAATCAAGTTATCCTTAGGTATTCCAGTCTCCACATTGTCACGGGGTGGTCACTCCCAAGTAAATAAAAGCACCCAGTCACAATTCTGTTCTTAAAATGTTCCATTTGTTCTTTGATCTCCATAGAATAATATCTCAGTTCATTACTTTGGCATACAAAGCTCTTCTCAGTTCAGCTGCGGCCTCATCTCTCATCACTCAGCTCCCACCCAACCTAAATTCTATCCATACTTAATGCTTTGCTAATCTCCAAACCCATCTGCTTTTTTATGCCTCTGTACTTTTGTACATGATGTTCTTGTGTCCTAGAGTAGCCTTTCCCACTTTTTTTCTGCTTCTAAAACTTGTACACTTTAGAGAGCCCATTATAATATAATATTATAGTTGGTCACACTTCTTTGCTCCCATAGTACTCTGGTGTGTCTTAAGTGCTATCATAATTATGTGTACACATGCCTGTCCATCCAGATTATGCTCTTCTTGACAGCCACGACCACCTGGGTCTTGCACAATGCCTGGTACATAATAGCCAGTCAACAAATGTTTAATTGGGAACAGTGGGTGAAAGACTCAGCTCCTATGCTTAGCACAAAGGTAGTTATGATGCAGTGGCCATTTAACAACAAAACAATCAACTGTTTATTGAACATTTATTCTAGAAAAGCTCTGTGACTTGGTACTCTAATGGGATCAAGAAAGGATAAAATAATCCTTGCTCTTAACTCTTTGACCTAGTTTAGAATTTAATTAAGTATCTGGGCATCTGGGTGGCTCAGTCACTTAAGTGGCCAACTTTGGCTCAGGCTATGATCCCGGGGTTTGTGAGTTCGAGCCCCATGTTGGGCTCAGTGCTGACAGCGCAGAGCCTGCAACCTGCTTCACAATCTGTGTCTCCCTCTCTCTCTGCTCCTCCCCTGCTTGGGTGCACTGTCTCTTTCAAAATAAATAAATGAACATTAAAAAAATTAATTAAGTATCTAAGACTGACATTTCAGAAATTAGAGCATTCATATCCCTTAATTATTACTATATTGTTTCTATTAGACTATAAAGTCCTTGAAGATGGCTTGTTTCCATCATTAAGTATTCCTAGCTCCTGTTGTTCACATGGTAGGTGTTCAAAAATCTTTGTTGAAAGATGAATAAATAGTTTTCAAAAATAAACAGAGCCACAATATTTAAAGTACCAAGTCAACAGCATACCCTCTGTGAGTACTTTTGAAGATAAGATGAAGATACAGGCAATGAAAGAGTTGGGTCAATCTGAGATACAGGAAGGTTGAGGGAAATCTATTGTAGGACTTGAGGTTAATTCTTAAAATTGCTAAAAACTTGAGATTCACAGACACGATAATGACAATGATTTTAATCTCATAATAGTTTAGAAATTTCTGAAATTCACTACGAGTGACTTTTGCAAAGGCCTAGCATGTAACACAGAGATTGTCGTGTTGAAGATATCCATCTTTACAGCAGTTTACTTTTTGTTTTTTAACAAAGACTTGCACTATTTGCTGCTTCATGTTCTTCCTTGCAGTGGTTACGGTTTTAGTTCTTACTAGAGGCCCCCATAGGATTGCTTTCTGAATCGGAAGCAATCTCTCTGATAAACCAATATAATTTTTGCCTCATACAAATGAGAAAACTGAATCGCAGTTATATAGGTTGCCCAACTTGGTAATAGAAAATGGTACCAGACAATAGGCATTTCAAATGTAAGATAGTCTTTTTCCCTCCCCTATGATATTCAGGCCAATTCTAATTTCAAGTAGATCAAGCCAAAGCATGGAGTGGTAGACATCACTGTGCTCCTCTCTGACAACCTTCTGGGTATATCTTATAGTCTCTGTACCACTCTAAATATTTTCTTTCATTGTGGCCTTAAAAATGGTCCTTTTCAACACATTACCAAATTCTCAGAGGTGTGATTCTCCTGTCTCTTCCAGGCTATTCTTCTATACGTTTTTGCACAGATTGGAAGCTATGTCACTGTCTTTTTTATCTTTCTACATACCACACGTACATACTCCCACACTTCTGCCTTCCTGCTTTTGCAATAAAGAGTTGCTTCATTAGACTAACATCCTAGTATAAATGGTGGTCTCTTCTTCCAGAATAAGCATCATGCAATAGATTCTATTTCTTATTAATTTTCATACAAATGTCCATAGTAGAGAAAAGCATATGTTGAACTGTACCTTTATTTTTGATACTTTCCTTCAAGTCAGAATTTTATACTGTGGAATATCCAGGTCATAGTTGTCAGCGTAAATCCAATGATGATGTCAGTCTTTCTTCCCCTTTTCCTTCTTCTCTTCTTCTCATCTTCTCTTTCTCCCTTCATTCTTCCCTTTCTTTATCTTTTTTTTTCTTTTTTTGTATTTTATTTACCCTTTTTTTGTTTTGTTTTGTTTTGTTTTGTTGTATTTTATTTACCTTGAAGGAAAGAATTTCCATCTTCTCTGGTAAGCTGAATTAGTTATCTCATTTGTCTGAACTCTGCCCAAAGGTCTATGCAGCATAGCCCTATATGGTTAGACTTAGGCGTTTTCATTTTCCAGACACTGTGAAGTCAGAGATGAGTACTTTCCCCTCTCCTACAATGGAGAAGAGAAGAACCTAGTTTGTGGTGTTGCTGTGAGAGATGAGGTCCTATGTACAAAATGCTTAGAGGGGCACCTGACTGGATCAGTCAGTAGAGCATGCCATTTTATTTTTTAAATTTGTTTTCAAGTTAGTTAACAAACTGTGTAGTCTTGGCTTTAGGAGTAGAATCCAGTGATTCATCCTTTACATATAACACCCAGTGCCCATCCCAACAATGCCCTCCTTAATCCCCATCACCTATTTAACCTCTTCCCCCACTCACCACCCCTCCAGCAACCCTCCGTTTGTTCTCGGCATTTAACGGTCTCTCATGGTTTGCCTCTCTCTCTGTTTTTATCTTATATTTCCTATCTTTCTCCTATGATCATCTGTTAAGTTTCTCAAATTCCACATATGAATGAAATCTGAGCATGCTGCTCTGTATCTCAGGGTGAATTCAAGCCCTGTGTTGGGTGTGGAGCCTACTTAAAATAAAGATTAAAGACCAATGTAAAATCTTAGAATAAGTATCTCGTAGTCAATAAGTACTCTTAGCTATTACTACTAGTTTAGTCAAAATAACCTCAGGCGTCTTATGTGGTAGAAAGAGATTAGAAATTGTCAAGACTGCTAAAATTGTGGAAGTACCTTCCTTATTCATCTTTTACAATTCAGTCCCAGTCCTGTGAAACACCAGGATAACCACGACCCTTGCTCCAAACAATTGAGTTAAGAGCCCTTTGGTCAGCACAGAGGGCTTTCTTATTTTCCTCTCGTCTTGTGTCTGCCAGGTAAACATGGTTTCTCTAAGGTTTTTCTTTGTTTGTTTTTGAAGACTACTGTTGTTAATACATTTTTGCCTCAATCTGTTTACAGCCACACTGTTGTCCTTGACTTAATGGTAAACTTTTATGTAATGACAAAGTCATAGCTCATAAACAGTGGTTGAGGCTCAACTATTCAAAAAGACCATTATTAATTTCTTTTTTTTTTTTTTAATTTTTGATGTTTATTTCTTTTTGAGACAGAGAGACAGAGTGTGAGCCAGGGAGGGGCAGAGAGAGAGGGAGATATACAATCCAAAGCAGGCTTCAGGCTCTGAGCTGCCAGCACATAACCTGACCCAGGGCTCGAACCCACGAACTGTGAGAACATGACCTGAACTGAAGTCAGCCACTCAACCGACTGAACCACCCAGGTGCCCCATTATGAATTTCTTTAAGCCACCTTTACTTTTTCCATATTACTTGAAATCCATGAGAATTTTCCTTTTTTCCTTCTCTCTTTCCAACAACTCATGTGGATGGAAATCTCTATGTTGTCAAGCTTTTAAATTTACCTCTTAGTTAACACCTTCTTCATTCATATTTTAAATATATGTTACAAAGTTCTCATGTCTTGAACTGCCTTCAAACATTTTTTAACTACTTGTTGGTATTGTTGACATTTCCCCTCCTCCCCTCCCCCCACTGCTGTTGTGTAACTAATTTCTAAGCTTTGGAGGACACTATTTCAGCCTCACACTTGTGTGAACAGAAAAGATTCCTTTTTAAATTTCACATGGCTCCACCTCTCTCCTTGTATATCCATTCATTTTCCTGATTCACTAACTTTTTTTAATGTGTATTCCAAAGAGCGTGTCATCCTAATACTATTTAAAGAGGTACTTTTTAAAAGGTTGTGCCCCTCCTATGTTTTTATACTTCTCTGAATTTTTAGCAGTTTCCTAGAGACAGAGCTCATATCTCTTTCCAATTTTCATATTTTTCCCCAGAAACAAGGGAGGGGAATATGCAATTCCAAACTTTTTGTTTTGACCAGCTACAATTGGATTTATATCTGAACGTTTTTTCCAAGTTAGATCTCAGGTCCTTTTGACTTCCTAGACCAATGAAACTTACCTCTTCTTGGGACCTGGGCACCGTGTCTTCCTCTTCATATTCAGATTTGTTGTTTAACAAACATCCATTTATTTTTCTTTTCCCTCTAGCAGTTGGTATTTATAGCCTTTTCTCTTTGTATTACATGTTGCTTTTTGTACGTTTTTCATTTTAATGACCCTACAAAGATTTCTTTTGAATATTTTTCCCAGTCCCCTTTGGTTCCTCTTTCTGCATTGCCTATTTATCCCAGGCTGAGTTACTCCTACCCCTACAATAATTCTGCCTTTCATTCATTCTGCAGATAGTTATTGAATGCCTACTATACTCTACACAGATATATATGCAGCCTTAGGGATGCAAGGTTGAGCAAATGCAGATGGGCATTCCCGTTGAGTTTTCATTTTAGTTCTGAAGACAAACAAATAAATAAATAATATAATTTCAGAGAATGGCATATGCTATGAAGAAAATAATGGAATAGAGAACTGGGTTTAGGTGAGTATGCAAGTTATTTTTTTAATAGGTTGATGAAGGCCTCTCTGAGAAAGTAACTTTGAGCTGAGAACAGGATGGAATAAGAATTGAGAGAAAAGCATTCCAGGTGGAGGGAATAACAAGAATCTAAACCTGGAGGTGGGAAAGAGCTGCTTAAGGTACAGAAAGCAGACATTGTGGCTGTAACAGAGCTGGAGAGGCTAAGAAGGATAGGAAAAGGAAAAAGGGAAAGTGGAGACGTGGAAAGAAATCAGATCACACAGGATGCTATTGTCCTTTGTCCTGGAGGCCCCTATAGACTGGCTTAGAGAAGGCTGTAAGCCTTGGTACTGATTTTAGATATTATTCTAAGGGTTGTAGGAGGGTACCTGGTAATTCTGAGCCAGAGAATAATGAGATATGAATTAAAAGGTAGTTCATTTTGGCGACTGTGTGAAAATAGATTGTGAGGTGAAAGATTAGAAGCAAGAGAACCAGTTGGTGGCTACCGTTTTAGGTTAGAATGATGTCTTGTTTTGTTGAATCCAAGGGACCTAAACTGGCTTATAGGACACAACTGTTTCATATATAAGAAGTCCATGAGCAAGATAGACTCCAAGGTTGGTTATTTCAGCAACTCTACAGCGTTGTCAGGGAATGCCCTCTACCATCCCTGGATTTCGTGTAATCTTCATGCTAGTCAAGATAGCTATGGTAGCTCTGAGCTTTACATCCCAAGATGACCAAGTCTGGAGGTAGGAGAAAAATTAGTACATCATATGGCAATTTCTTAGACAGTGTCCTGTCTTCTAGTTGTGCCAAACCTTTTTGACCAGAATTAGATACTCCTGAATCCATCACTGGATTCAGTGTGAAATTATCAGTATTTGCCTGGGCCGATGATTTGAGGATGGTATGGATAATGGGGAGTCAGCCCCTACTGCTGCAGTACAGAGAGAAGTAAATACCAAATGTGGAGCCTAATGTGTGGTACACAGCAAGTCCTCAGACAAAACTAAACTAAACCCAAACCAAACAAACAAACCCCCCCTCCCCTTCTTTGGACATTTCAGAAAAATCAATATTCCCCTAGAGGCATTTCTGTTTCCAAATAGGTTCTTTCCTGTCTGTAATATAGCAAGAAGATATTCTACTAACTCTTCAAGTGTGCTTATAAAGAGACTGAATTTTCAAATGTCTCTCCCATGATGAATAATACTCTGTGAAGTTTACAGATGAGAACTGTGTTGGACTTTACAACCATCCTAGGAAGTAGGAATTTTTAAATCCATTTTGCAGAACAAAATCTGGGCCTAATTAAATTGATGAAGGTCACACAGCAGTTTTTGCCATTCTCCAAAGTCAGTTTACATTCTTCTATAATTTTTAGAATAAAATAAAAGTATATTTAGGGCCACAGTTGAATCTGCATACATGAGTCTTTCTAAAGGATTCTGAATAGATAGCTTGCCTAGGTCTTGATAGCTGGATCTCATTTTTAGCTTCCAAGGGCTCACAGGCAATATGAAAAGCAATAATCTTCAAATTGAACAAATAAAGATCAGAAGTGATATATCACCTAGAAGCAGACTCCAGAGGCATATCTCTTCTATTTGACAACTCGCATGTAATAAAGATAGTGCCTAATTATTTTAAAAATACTTTGGTATGAGGAGGATGTTGTTTTGTGGTTACTGAGGTGCTAATTTCTTCTGAAAGGGCTATTATGAAAGACAAAATCAACAAAAATACACTGTTTCTACCTGAAGGCAAGTGCTTTATTCCACTCAGTCTGAGGTTTTGTCTTTGTGTTTTTAACCTCTGCTTCATTGTATACTTTGTTCAGATATTGACCAAACCATAGCTGCTGAGATGTGAAATTAGGTGATTTAAAGATTCACTTCTGATTCCCAAGATATGCTCCAGGGCATGCTGTGATGTGCTTTAGGGCATAAAATGATCTCAAGCTGGGGCGAAGGGGGGAAAAGATCTCTACAGTAACAATAAATATTGCATGGTGGCAAAATGGTTAGAAAATTATGTTCTTAAAATTTTTCTGTACACCTATACTTTTCATAAAATCAGGTTATAAGGCAGGAAACTAAACTATATCAATTGTTGACTTTATTATACCCTGGAAACTCTAACTTATTTAATATATTGTAAATTGCTCTTATCAGTTCAAAGATGAAATTCACTTTGTGTTTTCTTTTTTTTCTAAACTAGTTTTGGATCAATGTGTGGAGTTGAAAATAAATATAAAACCTCTGGGATTTTTGCTATACACAGATTTTAATTTGTCCATGGTAATGAGGGGGAAAGGAGATGGTAGCTCTTGAATGCCCATTTCTAAAGAATGGAGTATTGGTATAGAAAACAAGATAATTCTACCAAGGCTTTGATTGATCTGTCATTTGCATAATCAGGAGTAAAGGACAGTCTTAAGAGTATAGTCTTCCAAATAACTTTTATCTGTGTAACCAGAAAACAATGAAACATTGACTCAATGCTTCCTGAACATGTTCCTTTCTACCCTCTGGCAGAGCTTCTAATAAGTGAACTGATCAGAAAACAGTGGGGGAAAGTAGGCAGAAAGAGAAACAAGGAATCTGGGTTAATTTCCAAACTGAATAATCAGCTTCCTACTAAAAAAAAAGAATTGGCAAGGCTGTATGGAAGGTTCCATGATTCCTTCATTCCCATTGTGGCAGAAGTATGTGAGCTGGCAAGAGAGACCTGCAAATACTATGGATAAACCTAATCATTTCTCAAAGGCTCCCATTTAACTCACTATAATTTAAGATTACACAGCCCTACTTGCCCTGCATACATCCCCTTCTGTGTTGAGTCTACAACTTTGCTTGAGAACCTAACAATTCTCACTCTGAATGGTGTGTTAACATGGAGTACTTTGTAGTTGGTGACACACTTGGGGATTTGCAAGCTTGGCCCAGGGGAAAAAATCTGTCTTCCTTCCCTGAATCTTGGAAAAACTTGGCCACTATCCCAGTGGCCCATATCCCCTGATTCCCTACTCCAGCATTCTTTTTATGACTCAAAAAAAAAAAAAAATTCCTGCTCATTTGTGTTGCTCTAGATTGGTGCAAAGCAAAAACCTGGATGAGACTCATGGGCTTGTGTCCCAAACAACCTAGATACTATCCAATAGATCAGAGATTATTTGATTCATTAGAAAAACTGCAGAGCTGCCATTAATATACTGATTTATGTATGAGGAAATGGGACTCAGGGAGCTTAAGTGACTTGCTGAACTTTACACAGTAAGTGTCAGAACCAGGATTTGGACACAGATTGGTTTGATGCTGAAGATCATGTTCTTTCTACTATACTCTGCTATCTCCCAGATTTATATTTATGTAAAGCACCAAGCAGATTTTAAAATGGAAAGTTGTCATCAAGTAAAATGGTATGTGGCATGTACTAAGCATTTACTAAATATTTACTGGGTGAAAAAAATTAATTAGCAATTGGCTTCTGGATTTTTTCCCCTTCTTTTACCAGCTAGATTTTTTTTAAAATGAGCATTTGCTGCTTTTATATTATTAAAGGAAGAAAAAAAGGAGAGGGGGGAAAAAAGTTGCTCTTTTCCACATGCAGAAAGTGGTTTCAGAAATTTAAAAAATGCCTGTAAAGAAGTTTTGGATGAGAAATGTTCTTCAAAGGTCAAATCATCACTGTTAGCACTGGGTCAGTTATTGTTGTTTTAGTGGATTCAGTTCTTAGAACGGTCAATGTCACACAGTGACCCTGTAATTCTCTTTCCTTTGGTCTCTCCATCTGTGAGCAGACTTAATCCCTGTCACCCATCCAGGAGAATGAGATGTTCTAATGAGTACAGAGATGTAAAGTATTCTCAGAGGTTTGGATAACAGGCCCTGGGAGGAGAGAACAGTATTGTAAGTAAGGTTGCAAGCCAGTACACATTCAACAATTACTTGATTTATAGCCCACAAGGCTTTAAACACATCACAGAGAAGTAAAGAAGGGAAAGAAATGATTAACAAGGTGCATCCACAGAGCTTGATCTATCATAATTACATAATAAGAATTATATGCTGTGAAAAAGCCTTTGCATTTCTTTTTTTTTTTTATAATTTTTTTTAATGTTTTATTTTTATTTCTAGGAGAGAGAGAGAGAGAGAGAGAGACAGCATGGGGGAGGGTCAGAGAGAGAGAGTCACAGACTGAAACAGGCTCCAGGCTCTGAGCTGGCAGTCAGCACAGAGCCCGACGCGGGGCTCGAACCCACGAACCGCGAGATCCTGACCTAAGCGAAAGTCGGACGCTTAACCGACTAAGCCACCCAGGCGCCCCATAAAAAAAAAGTCTTTGCATTTCTAATGGGAGACAAGGAGCCAAGCTTAATTTTTCGATCTCAAGCATAAAGGAAGAGAGATATACATCAATTCTTAAAATTTAGAAAACAGAAATTTGGAAGACAAATCCCTCTCAATGAGTTCTAAATATAGAGATATGTTGTCATGGAAAATACTGGTACCAGAAGCTTAGCTTAACAAATCCTACAGATGACTCAGGGCAAAAATGCTCAACCCCACACCATACCATCAATTACCTGAAAGTATTGTCCTGTTGTTCAGTAGAACTTTCTATGATGATGGACATGATCTATTCTAAGCTGTCCAAGACAGAAGCTGTGTGTGGTTGAACACTTGAAATGAAGCAAGTATGACCAAGGAACTCAAATACTAGTCTTATGTAACTTTAAATCATTTGAATTTAAAGGTAGCTACGTGTGGCTAGTGGCACAGGTCTAGAGGCAAGTTAATGTACCAGACAGTCCTATTTCATGGCCTCTGTTGTAAGCATGTCTAATTCCAGTGACCATGCCAACTTGTCACACTCAATAGGGTCAGAAGAGCCTTCTCAGAAATGGGACTTGAATAGAAGACTCTTCCCCATGAGTCTATAAGTTCTTAAGCCAGAGCACTCTCTTATAATAAGAAACCCAAAAGCTCCTTTAAGCAATTGTTGACTTCTTCATTGAGAGGCTCCTTTGTAGATAATGGCAAGGGACAGGCTGACATAGGACTTTTAAAGAACACTGATTCCATATGAATCCTTCTTTATGCATTAGTATTCATGTACACATTTATTTACTCAAAAATATTATCTATCATGGGGCAGTTGCTGTTCTGTCAAAGATAATTTTCCACTATTAACATTTGAAGGTGTTGCCTTTCACCCTAACCCTTATGCAGTAGGGGGTGGGCAGCACAGAATGATGAAGGAGCTTTGGAATCAAACCAACCTGAAATAGCACTGTCACTTAGAATAGGGTTCAGAAAATTCTTTATTATTCAGGATCACATCATAGTTTTTTGTTAAGTTTAATTATATATTTTTTGAGAGAGATAGAGAGAACAAGTGCAGGAGGGATGGAGACAGAGAGAGACAGAAACCCAAACAGGCTTCATACTGTCAGCACAGAGCCCAATGTGGGGCTCGAACTCACATGACCATGAGATCATGACCTGAGCTGAAATCAAGAGTTGAATACTTAACTGACTGAGCCACCCAGGTGCTCCCACATCATGAATATTTTATGCTCTATGAGCCATGTAATTTCCTTTACAACTATTCAGTCTGTAATTGTAGTGCCAAAATACAGACAATACATAATCATATGAGCTTGGCTATATTCCGATTATTAATGGCCATTGGAATTTGAATTTTATATATTTTTCTTGTATCACCAAATATCATCTTTCCTTTTATTTTTGTTCAATCATTAAAAAATGTAAAAATCACTTCTTAGCTCATGGGCCATACAAAGACAAGCAGCAGAATATATTTAGTTCATGGGCTATCATAGTTTGCTGACGACTGGCCTAGAACTAATAAATGAGAAAATGTCTGTGATAGAATCTAACTAAATCTATTTATGAACATTTTTTTATGTTTTTATTTATTTCTGAGAGAGAGAGAGAGAGAGAGAGAGAGAGCAAGAGCAGGGGAGGGTCAGAGAGAGAGGGAGACACAGAATGTGAAGCAGGCTCCAGGCTCTGAGCTAGCTGTCAGCACAGAGCCCGACGAGGGGCTCGAACCCACAAACCGTGAGATCATGACCTGAACTGATGTCAGACGCTTCACCAACTGAGCCACCCAGGCGCCCCCATTTATGAACATTTTAACAATCATATTACATTCCATCATGTGAGTATGTGTATAGCATATATGTGTTGTTTTCTTTACTTGGGGATTTTTAGTATTTTTCCAGATTTTAGTCATTAAAATTAAGATGAACATCTTTCTTCATAAAGATTTCTAGAATGGGTTATTATGCAAGTTGGAAGGTATAAGTATTTTAAGATTTTTACTATGTTTTTCCCAGCTTGCTTTCAAAAAAGTTATACAAGTTATATTCCATAAGTGCCCCGAGTTTCCTGAAATTTAGTCCTTCTGTAGATATTTCTGTAGCTTCATTACTTAGGGTCTTAATCCCATATTTTAAAAAGTTCTTTAAGTCTATTTTAGAGACGAGTATACTGAAATATCCTAGCTGGAATTTTCCCAAACAACTTAAAATTGGGTACATATTTTTTAAGTTTATTTATTTATATTGGGAGAGAATGGGGAGGAGGGAGCTTGAGTGAGCAGGTGAGGAGCAGAGAGAGAGGGAAAGAGAGAGCGAATCACTACTCAGGGCTCAAACTCACAGTGAGATCATGACCTGAGCTGAGATCAAGAATCAGATGCCAAATGAGCAACCAAATGAGCCACCCAGGCGCCCTTGCATTAACATTTTTAAATTAAAAAACCCCTACTAGGAATCATACTTTTCTCTCATCAAAAACAATAGGCATGAACTTATTTGAAAATAATTAAAGATTACCCTTGTGTGGCATATATAGATTTGGATACACCATAAGTCAACTTAAAAGCCCAGTGAGAATTGGTCCTGAATGGTTTAGATACCGAATTGTCCGAAATGATAGCCAAGACCAGGTTTAGGTTTAAGTCCTGTTTATGAAATACTTGCTGTAACTGTAGGTCTCCAAATCCAGCCCATAAACTAGTAATAGTTTGAGATCAAGTTTTCATCCTTCTATAGAGAAATGCATAACATAAAGCTGAATGCCTCCAATTTGAATGTAAAAATCTACACTTTTGTTTTAAAATGTCTTTTTTCATTTAGCAAAATAATGAGTATTCTATAGATTTTTTTCATAATGATATTTGACAAAATAAAAGAAACATCATATCCTGTAAATCTTGACCTAAATCAAAGATATATATGAATATACATTATCTTTATATTTTATATTTATGCTGTGCATACACAAAATATATAAGATTTTTATGAAATCTACAGGTCCAGGAGTTACTCTATTTGATATAAACAATCTGTACTTGTTCCTTCACAGATATCATCACTTACTCTTACACTACACAGCCATTTGAGTTAGGTATTATTATCTCTTCTTTTTTACAGATAAAGAAATGGAGCCTGAGAGAGGTTAAATAATTTACCTGAAAATATACAGCTAGTAGGTGATATAGTCAAGATTCAAAATTTAAAGATTTTTTCCTATTTCTTTATATATTGCAATATAAATTAATTTTACAAAATTAGTGCTATTTTGAATTCCCTTCCAACCCCATGATTCCAATCATTTTAAAAAAGTATTATTACTAGACAATGAAAATAACAGAAGAAACAAATATGATTTGTCATTGAAACACTACCTTCTATGATATAGCTATTATTTTTATTGAAGTATAGTTGACATATTATATATTAGTTTTACGTGTACAACATAGTGATTCAACATTTATATACATTAAAGAGCAATCGCCGTGATAAATCTAGTCCCCATCTGTCACCACACAAAGTTTTAATATATTATTAACTATATTCCTTGTGCTGTGCATTGTATACCTGTATCTTATTTATTTTATAGCTGGAAGTTTTTACCTTTTAGTTCTTTTCCCTTATTTCTCCCCCCACCCCTGACCTTCCCTCTGGCATTCACCACATTATTCTCTGTATCTCTTTTATTTTGTTTGTTTTGTCTCATTAGATTCCACATATAAGTGGGGGCGCCTGGCTAGCTCAGTTGGTAGAGCATGCAACTCTTGATCTCAGGGTGTTGAGTTCAAGCCCCATGTTGGGTGTGGAAATTAATTAAAAGTGAATAAAAATAAATGGTTGTTAAAAAAAAAAGAAAAGTATAAAAAAGATTCCACATATAAGTGAAGTCCTATGGTGTTTGTCTTTCTCCTTTTGACTTATTTCACTTAGCGTAATAACCCTTGAGATCTGTCCATGTTATCATAAATGGCAAGATTTCATTCTTTTTTATGGCTGAGTAATATTCCATTTATATGTATACCACTGATATGGTTATTTTTGGGGGGAGCTTATTAATCACCTATTTTTATGGGTGACTTCATAGTCCTTTTATGCACATTAATTCTACCACCAAACAAATGATACAAAATTACGTTAAAATAAGAAGTCATTTGACTTGTATTTTTTCCCAGGGTGAATTTCTCTTTCTATTATTATTATTGTTATTATTATTATTATTATTATTATTTGAGAGAGAGAAAGCATGTGTGAGCGAGGAATAGAAAGAGGAAATCCCAAGTAGGCTCCATGCCCAACACAGAGCCTAACATGGGGCTTGATCCCATGATCAGGAAATCATGACCTGAGCATCAAGAGTCAGATGCTCAACTATCTGAGCCTCCCAGCCACCCCTCTTTCAGCTTTTTAATAGTCATTTTGGTGGGAATAGGGATGACTGGGACAGTGGGAACCCCATAGTTACTCTCTCATGTACTAGTAATGGTGTGTTAATGTAACAGTTGGGATTAGAAATGATACATAATATTCATTGATATTAAGATCTTTTTAAAAAGTTGTGGTAAGTGCCTCAAAGGAAGAGAACAGGTACTAAAGGGAAGTGGCATAAGTTAAGATTTCTAACTTTAAGTGAAGCTCTGGGAAGAGAAGTTTAATCTGATATTATGGGCTATGCTGGAATCGTCCAGGTGAAGACTGAGGGGAAAAGGGGACCACCCCAAAAATTAGGAGCATACAAGGGTTTTATCTAAGATGCCATTATCCAGAGGAAGAATGGCTCAAGTGGAGATTGGCACTGTGGTTGGAATCTAGAGTATGTGAGACATTTAAAATTTTTATCCAGTCACGGAAGCAAAGTGGAGCTTATTCAGCAGGATCATATGAAGACATTTGAATTTTAATAAGGCCATTTGGACTGCATCTAGGAGATGGCATTAGAAGACAAAAAGAAAATATGCAAAGCAGTTATTTTGGTAATCTTATTGAGGCATGATGAGGACTTAAAGTAAAATGGTGACAATACAGATGGAGTAAAGTTGATGTTTATGAGCGTTATCTAGAAGGCAAAATCAATGCATGAGCTTATAGAGACAGTAATTCATTTTCTCTATCCTCTGCGTTTGGAGTAAGTTGAAGAAAGCTGACCTATGAGACAACTGCATCATTTGAGGGAAGCTTAGGTGTGTGACCAGTTCTTTCCTAATGCCTCTGTCCAAGTCTAGAAGATGAAATGGCTCACTAAGGGAGTGTATTAGCCTATTGATCCACTTTTCCAGGATTGCTATCTCACATCTGTGCATGCCCCATCACAGGGACAGAGAGACATGGGCTTTCAAGCCACCCCTTCAAGCGAAACCTGGCATCTAACCTAGTAGGTATTCTTCTGGAGGCAGAAGAGCAGTGTACCCACTATTTAAACAAAAACATATTTAATGAGATATAATCTACCTACTGTAGTCAGCAAAATAATGGACTCCCCAAGATATCATAACACTGGAATTCATGAATATGTTACCTTTCATGGTAAAAGGAATTTTGCAGATATGATTAATTTTAGGAATCTTGAGATGAGGATAGTAGCCTGGCATGTCCAGGTGGGCTCAATCACATGGCATAAGTATTTTCAGGTGGAAAACCTTTTCTGTGGGGTTATAAATATTCAACAGTGTATTAAGAGTCAGAGAGATGTGACATTACTAACATTAAAGATGGGTAGAGGGGTGCCTGGGTGCCTCACTTGGTTGAGCGTCCAATTTCAGCTCAGGTCATGATCTTTTTTTTTTTTTTTCTTTTTTTTTTTAATGCTTTATTTCTAGGAGAGAGAGAGAGAGAGAGCAGCGAGCAGGGATCAGAGAGAGAGGGAGACACAGACTGAAACAGGCTCCAGGCTCGAGCTGGCAGTCAGCACAGAGCCCGACGGGGCTCGAACCCACGAACCACGAGATCATGACCCAAGCGAAAGTCGGACGCTTAACCGACTAAGCCACCCAGGCGCCCCGCTCAGGTCATGATCTTATGTTTGTGAGTTCAAGCCCTGCATCAGGCTCTGTGATGACAGCTCAAAGCCTGAAGCCTACTTTGGATTCTGTGTTTCCCTCTTTCTCTACCCCTCCCCTGCTCATACTCTGTCTCTCAAAGTAAATAAATACACACATAAATAATAAATAAAACATGAACACATTTTTTAAAAGATGGTAGGAAAGTAATTCACATACCATAAAATTCACCTGTCTAAAGTTAAATATTCAGTAGTTTTTAGCATAATTACACATGCTATAATTGTGTCCCTATAGACTTGCCTGTCCTGAACATTTAATATAAACAAAGTCATAAATATGTGGTTTTTGTAACTGGCTTCTTTCACTTAATCTAATGTTTTTAGTCATCTATGGCATGCTATGTATTGGTACTCCATTCCTTTATATTGCTGAATAGTATTCCACTGGATGGATATACCACATTTTGTTTATCCATTGATCACTTGATGAGCATTTGGATTGTTTCCACTCTGGGGCTATAATGAATAATACTGCTCTAAATATTTGTGTACGACTTTTTGTGTGGATGTTAGTTTTAGTTTCACGTACATATAATTAGGAGTGGAATTTCTGGATCATGAGATAACTCTGTTTTCCATATTTTAGGAGCTGCCAAAGTGGCTTCCCGAAGTGGCTGCACTATTTTACATTTCTACTAGCAATGTACACGGGCTCCAATTTCTCCACATTCTCAACATCACTTGTCTGTCTTCTTTTAGTATATTCATCCCAGTGGATGTGAAGTAACATCTCATTAGGGTTTTGATTTGCATTTTCCTGATAACTAATAATGTTTGGCATCTTTTCATGTATTTATTGGCTGTTTGTGTACTTTATTTGAAGAACTTTTCAGATTCCTAGCCCATTTTTTAATTGGGTTATTTATCTTTTTATTGTTGAGTTGTAAGAGATCATTTTTATATATCTAGATAAAAATCCTTTTTAATACACATTTTGCAAATATTTTCTCCCATTCTGAGTTGTCTTTTTCACTTCCTTGATGGTGTCCTTTGAACTGCAAAAGTTTTTGATTATGATGAAGTCCAACTTACTCACTTTTTCTTCTGCTGCTTGTGCTTGTGAAGTAATATCTAATAAATATTGAAAACCCAAGATCATAGAAGTTTAGTCTTTTTTCCCTTCAAATAGTTTAATGGTTTTAAAACCCCATTTTTATGCTGTCTATTACATTTAGCTCTCAGATCCACTCTGAGCTAATTTTTATATATGATGTGAGGTGGATATTCAACTTCATTCTTTTTCATACAGATATCCAATTGTCCCAGAATCATTTGTTAGAAATACCATTCTTTGCTGTATTTAATTGCTTGGCATCTTTGTTGAAAATTAATTGACCATAAATGTAAGATTTTATTTCTGGATTCTTAACTAGAATTGATAGATTCCATTGATTTATCTATCCTGTGCCAGCACTACCCTGTCTTGATTATGGTAGCTTTTTAGTAAGTTTTTAGTAAGTTTAGTAAATTGAGAAGTGTGTCTTCCAATTTTCTTCTTCTTCCTCTCTCCCTTCCCCTTCCTCCTCCTCTTCCTCTTCTTTTTTTTTTCCTTCTTCTTCTTTTAAAGTTTAATTATGTATTTAGAGAGAGAGAACTCGCAAGCAGGGGAGTGGCAGAGAGAGAGGGAGTGTTAATCCCAGGCAGGCTCAAACACAGGAATTGCAAGATCATGACCCCAGACAAAATTCAAAGTCAGACGCTTAACTGACTGAGCCACTGAGGTGCCCCCCAACTTTCTTCTTCTTTCTCAATACTGTTTTGACTACATTGTCTCTTTTGCATTTTCATATGAATTTTAGTATCAGACTGTCATTTTCTGC
This sequence comes from Proteles cristata cristata, assembly GCA_017311185.1. NCBI lineage: Eukaryota > Metazoa > Chordata > Mammalia > Carnivora > Hyaenidae > Proteles > Proteles cristata. Next base: position 61,220 of record JAESUZ010000833.1, read on the forward strand.
AAAGAAGCCAGTCAGGATACTGATAGGGTTTGCAGAGAATCTGTAGATAACTTTGGGGCAAATCTTAATAATAAATCTTTCAATCCATGAGCATGGGATATCTTTTTATTGACTTAGGTCTTTAATTTGTTTCAATGTTTTGCAGTTTACAAGATAAAAGTCTTGCACTTTTTTGGTTGCTTATTACTACATGTTTTAGAATGCACCCACTGTTAAAGCATGAACAGCCCAAAGAAGGAAATACAGAATGCCCTAAACTCACCAAGAAGGCAATTCATTTTTTCTCCTCTCATGAGAAAAAATGATGGTGGGGAGAGGAGGACTGGAAAGATAATGGAAAGTGTTAATTCAATACAATTTTCCTTTCAGACCAGAAATTCATTTTAAGCAATATGACCAAAGGGACATAGGAATTCTCTTTATTAGAGAGAAACTGATGATTGATTGGATGTGACAGTTAAGAGAGAAGAAAGTGTCAGGGGTACCTGGATGGCTCAGTCAGTTAAGCATCTCAGTCTTGATTTTGGCTCAGGTCATGATCTCATCGTTTCTGAGATCAAGCCCCCATCGGGCTCTTGCTGACAGAATGCAGCCTGCTTGGGATCCTCTCTCTGCCTCTCTCTGGCCCTCCCCTACTCACATGCTCTCTCTCATCCTCTCTCTCAAAATAAATAAACTTTTCATATAGGAGAGAGAGAGAGGATATAGTGTCAAGAATAATTCCCCAGCTTCTTGTGTGAGCTTCAGTATATGGTAGTACTATTAGATGGGGAAGATTCAGAAGAACTACTTTTGGGAAAATAGATTGAGATTAGTTTTGGACAAATTAGATTTAAGGTCCTTTGAACTATGTACACAAGGATAAATATGTCAATAAGTCCATAGATATGGACCTCACAGAAGGTTACTAACAAAGTTACTTTGGCTTAATCTGCTAATGGTAAATGAAAACGTGCAGGGTGGTTGCACTTTATACTTTACATTTTATATGAGAAGAAAGGCGAGAAGTAAGTTTTGGGCAATTCCTTCATTTCCTCGAGAGGTTAAGCAGGTTGAGTTGGGAAAATTGAGAAGAGAAAGAGATGTCTATGTTAGGAGGAAACAGGAGACTATAGTGTCCTGAAATCAAGAGTAAAGAATGTTTCTAGCAGGAAGGAGTGTGCTAGAGACCATAAGGAAGTCAGGTAACTAGAACAAGACCAATTCATTTTGATGACATTGAGGTCTTTGGTGACCTTGGCAAGAACTATTTCAGGGATTTGTGGTGGGGTAGAGGACAAGATTCTGAGGAACTAATAAAACAGGGCAGGGGACTGAATTAGAAGTAGTATCTGTGAGGATGCCTGGGTGGCTCAGTCAGTTAAGTGTCTGACTCTTGATTTTGGCTCAGGTCAAGATCTCACAAAAGACATCAGGCTTTGTGTTGATAGTAAGAATCCCATTTGGGATTCTCTCTCCCTCTCTCTCTCTGCCCCTCCCCTGCTTGCATGATCTCTCTCTCTCTCTCTCTCAAAATAAATAAATATTTTTAAAAAGTAATGTCTGTGAATAAAAATATAGAGGAGAGGTAGCTGGTAGGGAAATACAGTTAAAGAAGATTTTGTGTTTTTTAAAATAGAGAAAGTTGAGAATGTTTAAATGTTGATAGCAAAAAGGCCACAGAAAGAAAAAGGATGCTGATGAATTAATGATGTGGGGCAGTCCATAGGATTAAGTTCTTCAGAAGGCAGGACCATAGGACAGGTAAAGAGGTTATCTTAAATAAAGTGGTCATCAATTCTTTGTTGTGGAAGAATGCAACATGTGTTGACACAGTCTTTTAGGTTAGCTGTTTGTGAAGGCTTGGGTTTTCTCTGTGAAGTAGGAGGATGAGGTCAGTGACTAAAAAGAAGTGGGTAGGTGGAGTGGGTGAGGGCTGGAGATTCGGGGAGTAGAGGGTTGGACATATAACCTATGATGAATGGAAGAGTGAGTCAACGAAGGAGATACCACAGTATTGTTGGATGGTATTACGAGCTTGGTGTTCTTGTGTGCAGGAGGGGTTTATGGAGGGAGACACAAGAAGGTGATGCAATGGATCCTAAAGGCAGATGCCTGGGGCAATAAACCTAAACTGGAGAGGTGGTGGGTTTAAACTAAGGTCCCCTCCAACTTTTTATTGTTTCCAAGAAGAGCCTACATTAGTAAAATCATCTTTCATGGAAGCATTTGAAAAGGACTTGATGGTTATGAATGACGATTGCCAAATGTTCATCTTTATTTTCCCACAAGACTAGACAGTGTTTCCAGTTCTGTTCTGTCATAAAGAAAAAGCCAAAGACAGTTTTGCAGAACAAGGATTCCTACTTTGGTTTCCTCCTCCAGCTGCCTGGTGCTAACAGACTGGAGTATTTTCTTACAGTCATATGACTGGTTACTACAATTCAGAGTAAGAGTCCAGACAGGAATTTGTGCCATCCAATTAGAAAAGGTCATTGCACTAATCCTAAACTGGAATGGGGATAGGGAGGGGTGTCATGTGGCACGCAAGGGCATGTGGCAAGTCAGTGGTCCCCACCTTTTCTTGGCGAAGAGCCTATAATCCTTGGTTATGGTCCAATGTAAGGAAAGAAAGCACTGACACTAGAAACCTCCATGAAGCTAACTGTATTCAAGAGCAAGCCTTCCTGTTTCCCTAGCCACAGAGAATTCCAGAATGCCATGTCAGCCTTGGCTATATCACCCTCTTCCTCCTCATCTGGTGAAACCTGGCAACCTTAATTACCCTGTGACATGTTGTAGGGGGAACATTTATCACATTCTGTGCTGAGAAAAGTAAAAGAAATGGGAGTTGGTTGACACGAACAAAGTAAATCAGGGATTGTTGATCAAGGAGTCAAATTGCTAACTCTCAGGTAATACCCATGTGGTCACTGGATTAAAATATTAGGTGTGTTTTTCTGTCTATGTGTTTTAAAGAAAATTAGTTGTCTTAAAATGCTGCAAAAAAATCTGCTTAGTGAGACTTGTGATGGAAAATCAGAATGTATTTTAATCAATATTAATCTCCTATGCTTCTTAAATGTCCAATATTTAGAAGTGACACTAGCTCATTTTTTGATTATGAGGTTTGGAAACATTTTACTTTCGAGTAATTGACTCAAGGTAATAATGGTTGAAAGCATTACTACTTGGTCATGGTAATAATGGTGATAGTAATTATTATAGCCACCATTTATTACTTTGTGTGAGGCACTGTGGTAAGCATTTTGCATACCCTGTATTGTCTAAGCCACACAACAATCTTATAAGCTGGTACAGTTATTTTATGTTATTTATTTTACAGAAGTCTTGTTTAACCAACAAGGAAACTGAGCACTACTAAATGTCAGGATAGAATTCACACTAGGGGATATTTATCTCTACAGTCTATGTTCTGCTATGTTCTGCCATTTCCTCTGTGACCTGAGAGTCTCCATGCCTCAGCTTCCTCAGTATAAAATAAGAATAATTAATAGCATTAATCTTATTGGGTTTCCAGGATTGAATGAGACAATACATGTAAAATTCTGAGTACAGTGCCGAGTACTTAGAGAATACTCAAGTACATGTTAGTTGCAGGACTGCACTCGAGTAAACAGTCTGTTAGAAGTTCTGCTACTTGTGTTGTCTGTCCTGATAATCCACCAACTTACACTTGGAACTACTTTTCTTGCAGTAGCTTTTCATGCAGTAACAGGGCTGAACCATCTACAAACTCTCTTGGGGTCAAAAGTTCACATCAACTAGCTGGTGCATGGGGCTTCAGTTCTAGAAATAGAATAAAGTACAGCCTAAATGGCCCATATGAGAACCACATTCATAGCTACAGTTTTGTAACAATATACCGCATTCAGCTTTAAAAAGTCTGCAGAAAGAACAGATGGTATCTAGCAACGGGCTCTTTGAGAAGTATTTGGTTGATTAAAACCACACCTTTCTAAAGTAGGGTAGTGAAATCAGGACCAACAGAACACTGGGGACTTGCGTTCCCGTGACGATTTCCAGGATGTGAGGCCATCTGCTTTCCCCTACTTTTAAGAAGTGACTGTTTCAAATCTTATTTGGGAATACTACTCAGCAACAAAAAGGAGCTATTGATACTTGCTATGATATGGGTGAGTTTTTAAAATAATTATGCCCAGGGCCGCCTGGGTGGCTCAGTCAGTTACACGTCCGACTTCGGCTCAGGTCATGATCTCACGGTTTGTGGGTTCGAGCCCTGTGTCGGGCTCTGTGCTGACAGCTAGCTCAGAGCCTGGAGCCTGCTCCAGATTCTGTGTCTCCCCCTCTCTCTGACCCTCCCCCTGCTCACGCTGTCTCTCTCTCAGAAATAAATAAAAAACGTTAAACATTTTTTAAAAAATTATGCCCAGTGAAAGAAGTTAGACAAAAAGAGGGCATTCTGTATGATTCCATTTATATGCAATCTAGAAAAATGAAAAATTAATCTATAGTGACACAAAGTAGATCAGTAGTTGCCTCGGAACAGAGTGGGAGTGGGGAGAGAAGCATTACTAAGAGGCATAAAGAAACTTTTGGAGGGTGACGGTTTCATAAGTATATCAAACTGGTCAAAACTTATCAAACTATACACTTTAAATATGTGTTTGTTGTACTTCAATTATACCTCGATAAAGGCTATTTAAAAAATTTCACAGGATACTTTAAAAGATTCTTTTTAAAAATTATATTTTATTTTTTCCTTTAAATCTATTATCAATTCTTATTTAAGGGAATGTTGTTTTCTTATAACCTAATTTCTGTTTTGTTGTCAGAGTTAGTGGTCAGATTCACTTACTCACTTCCATACACATTTGTACCCTCCAGTCCCCACACACATACACACACAAACCTGTTAACACTTTGATGAACTGCACTGAAAATATACATTAATTTTGGAAGAAAATACATTTTTATGATATTGAGTATCATGAACCATAGATATGATATATCTCCATTTGTTTAGGTCTTAATCTTAAAGGAAATTATTCCCGTATTTTATCGTTGAGTATGAGTTCACTTTGTAGGAAGATTTTAAATCACAGATTCAATTTTTTAAAAGAATTTCTTATTTATTTTTCATTTATTATTTATTTGAAAGAGAGAGAGAGCACAAGCGGATGAGAGGGGCAGAAAGAATGAGACTGAATCTTAAGTAGGCTTCACAGTGCAGAGCCTGACATGGAGCTTGATCCCACGACTGTGAGATCATGACCTGAACCTAAATCAAGAGTTGGATGCTCAAATGACTGAGCCACCCGGATGCCCCACAGGTTCAATTTGTAAAAGCATTTCTAGAACAATTAATTTCCTGTTTCTTCATTGGTCAGTTATACTGTTACATTTTCCTAGAATTTGTTTTCAACTTTTTAGGCAGAAAGTTTGGTCATAAAAGTCTTTTACTATCTTTGAAATATCTGCAGCATTTTAAATTATGCCTATTTTATCCTTAATTTGCTGATGAGAGCATTCTCTTTGTTCTTGACAAAAATTGACAATGTCTTATCAATTTTGTAAGTTTATAAGAACTTTTAGCTTATATTAAAGTTTTATAAGTACAATAATTTATAAAATTAAGCTTGTAAGAATTTTATAATTGTATAAGTAACTTTGTATTTGCAGATTATTTGTTTTATATATGTTCTAAACCTGAACTAATATTTTTTTGCCTTCTCTCCTATTATTGTGGAAAACTGCTCAGAGCTAAATCTGACTATATTTGTGCATTAAATTTTATTCCTTTCTCTTACTCAAAGACAATGGCCTGACAATTCTCCTTTCTTCCCCTCCACCATCATATTCTCCCCTTGTATTTGAAGTCTTTCCATCAATATAAAATGTCATTATTTCTTCATCTTACAACAATGATAACAACAAACAGCATCCTCTTGACCTCACTGTTTTGTCCAACTGCTGCCCTATATCTGTTCTGCAGCAAAACTCTTTTAAAAACCTGCCTGTATTTGCCATTTCTAATACAGCTTCTTATTTTTTTCCCTTGAATCCAGTCAAACCAGGCTTCTGAACCAACCACTGCTCTGAAACTCCTTTCTTCTGGTCACCATGTTGCTGAAATTATGTTGCCATCCCTTGGTCCTTATTTGCCTGATCAGTAGCATTTGACACAGCTTGCTTATTCTCTGCTTCGAAACACTTCTTCCCTTGGCTTCCCATATGCCACATTCAGCTTGTACCCCTATCCTGTTTCTGGCCACTGCTTCTCAATCTCTTTGGCTAGTTTATCATCACTATTATTTTAACCGTGGGTTAAAGAGTCTTAATCTTTGGACTTGGGACTTTCCTTTGTCTATACCACTTTTATGGTGATATCACCTAGTATCTTGGCTCTAAATATCATCTATATTCTAATGACTCCAGAATTATATCTCCATTTTATATCTTTCTTCAGCATACCATTGTTGACCCCACTTTCTACATGACCACCATCAACCTTCAATATGGCTGGTGAACAAAGTAGTATTTAGGGTTTTTAGGAGTCAAAACCAGTTCAAAGCCAGTGCCTAATAATTCCTGAAATGTCTGGGTATTTCTTTGTCCTATAGTACAGTCAAACTAATAAATGCTACACAGTGGAAAAGGTTCAAAGACTCAGAGATTTATAGGATATACGTGTGGCAGTGCAGCAGGCTGTACCCTCAAATGAAACTAGCTTCTTTTAATAAAGGGGTTCTAGACTTATGAATGGAAACTGGGAGAAGAGTATTGTGCCAACTCATGTCTGGTTTCTAACAGACTCAGAATTACTATTTTATAGATCAAGTAACGTTTTAGTAAGCTATCTGTGTATTTCATTCCTAGAAACACTGTAATTTGCCACTGCCAAAGATATCTGCAAGACAAAATCTGCTGATTACCATTTGTTCTTTCTGCCCATTATGGTAAATGTACCCATATTGTCTCTGTCAGGAAGGCACTGACATTTGGCTTCTGCAACTGTAGGAACCCATTGAAATCAGGAGAGCATCTCAATGTCAGCATCTTCCATTTTCATACGTTTCCTACAGACAACAGCAACCAGAGAGCTTTCCCGAGATGCTGGTTCTTCCCTCACCAATGTAAAGTGAGTGTCCTTTCAGGTTCCTCAGTGAATGTGGTACAGGTTTAGGGCAGTAGTGAAGTGGGAATGTAGGTCACGTATGATAAATCTGCTCTAACATTCTTATCTTCGCAAGCCACCTGTATCCATTCTATATTTTCCCAGGGATGTTCTGGCATCTCAATCTCCTTAAATGCAGGCTATCAAAAAGTCAAGGGCCACTCAGCCAGAGTAAACTATTAGAACCACTTCCAATTAACACATTAAATCCATAAACACTCATAGATATATCAAAATCAATAAATTTGGTCATTTCCAGAATTCTATTCCATCCGCCATGGTCTAACATCTTTAGAATCCATTTAGAGTATCCCCCATCTTCTCCCTGTAATTGTCCCAATACACTCAGAGCATCCATCTCACACCCACAGTCCTTGTATGTACCTTCCATGTGACACTAGCTGAAGGGCAATAGCCATTTTGTTTCTCAAGGACCTACTTCAGTGGGCATTTTACCACAATCCATCACAAGTGAGGCTTTGATTAATCATATGCCAGTGCATGTCATGGATCACCAACAATCCATTTCCCATTAACAAGGAGCTCAACACTCATGCAAGCCCAGAAAATGATCAAATTAACCCCAATAGACTATTTTTGTTGTTCTATTTCATAGGATTATTCCTAGCGCCAATATCTTTAGGTTAAGGTCCTTCAAAAACAAAGCAATGTTTTGAACAGAAATGAATTGATTTAATGAATTATTAACTGTGTCTAAAATCATTGTCTATGTGCCAGAAAAATTAAAAAGAGAAATAAAGAATGAGCGAGCGAGGGAGAGACAGTGAGAGGCAGAGAACACTAAGACGTCTCAGAGGTAGAAATTGCTAGAAGCAGATATTCCCTTAGGGCTGGGACAGCAAGAGGGAGGGGTTGGGAAATTTAAACCCTGGAAGCTAGGAGAAAGGGCCTGTGGTTCTGGAAGTCAGACTTCTGACTAAGTGGCTCTAATTAGCTGGTGCTGATATCTTTTTTTTTTTAATATTTTTATTTATTTCTAGGAGAGAGAGAGAGACAGCGTGAGCAGGGGGGAGTCAGAAAGAGAGGGAGTCACAGACTGAAACAGGCTCCAGGCTCTGAGCTGGCAGTCAGCACAGAGCCCGACGCGGGGCTCGAACCCACGAACAGCGAGATCATGACCTAAGCGAAAGTCAGGCGCTTAACCGACTAAGCCACCCAGGCGCCCCGAGGCTCATTCTTATCTTGCAATCAAACTACAGCTAAAAAAGCTATAGCATAGAAAATCACTGTGAGGGCCTCATTAATACTAAATTCTTAAAAACAAGTGCAAATAGCATACAGCCAATATAGACAAAAGAATGGTCAAAGAAGTTACCTCTCCATCCATCTCACTTTGTGTGCATATGTAATAGCAAAATATTTGCATGTACACATATATATACAAGCAAAAATTTGGAGTTCATCCATATGGTCACACAATTAAATTTGTTTCCATAATTTCTTTCCTAACAAGAAACTGTTCGTCAAGAAAATCAGTGAGTATATAATGTCAAAGTATCATATTTTATGTGTACTTATTTACTATATTTTTGGGTGAAAAAGGTACTATTCTGAAAAAAAAGTTGTCCAAAATGTGGTTTAACTCTTCAAGAGCTTTAAGGGTGAAGAGTTGCTAAATGAATGGTTATTATATAAGGTCAAATCTTCACTTGAGATTTAAGTGTGGCTCCTGGAAAGGAAGGAGTCAAACTGCCTTATTTTCATGCCACAGATAAGTTTATCTTGAAAATCTTAAGGAAAATCCTATAAAAGTGTTTACTGATATGAATTTAGCAATGTTATAGGATGATTGATCAGTGCACAAAAGTCAATCTTATTTCTATAATAAGCAACAAGCAATTGGAAATTGATATATAAAAAGTATCATTTGTACTGGCAATAAAAGTCTGAAATACTTAGGAACAAATTTATAAAACATGTGCAAGACACACACTTTAAACTGTAGTGCAATTTAAACTAGAATATTTGTTGAGAAGTATTAAAAATAATATTAATATTAAATTAATTAAACCTTAAACATTACATTAATATAATAACAATATTTGATATAACATATTATCTTCTTTAATAGGAAATATTATACCTCATAAAAATTGTTATCACAAGAATGTAAACTAAAACCACAAGTATAGACTATCCAGGTACAAAATAATGGCTCAAGTAAAAAATACTGATAATACCACGATCCACGAGGATGTGGAATAACTGAAATGCTCACAAATTCTTATGGGAATGAAAAGTGGTACAGCCACTTTGGCAAACAACTTTACAGGTTCCTATAAAATTAAATATACATGCACCATATGACCTACCAATCCCATTCCTAGATATCCAAACAAATGAAAACATATGTCCACACAATTAATTGTACAGAAATATTCATATCAACTTTTTCCATAATAGCCAAGAACTAGAAACAAATCACATGCTCTCAAAAGCATTATGGTAAATAAAAGAAGCCAAACACGGAAGACTATGTGATTGCATTTATATGAAATCCTAGAAAAGTTAGAACTATAGGAAGCAGACCTGTAGGTTTTAGGGTCTAGAGTTTGGGAGAGAAGATAAACCACAAGAGGAGAACTCTTTTTTTTTTTTTTTTTAATGTTTTATTTATTTCTAGGAGAGAGAGAGAGACACAGCGTGAGCAGGGGAGGGTCAGAGAGAGAGGGAGTCACAGACTGAAACAGGCTCCAGGCTCTGAGCTGGCAGTCAGCACAGAGCCTGACTCGGGGCTCGAACCCACGAACCGCGAGATCATGACCGGAGCGAAAGTCGGACGCTTAACCGACTAAGCCACCCAGGCGCCCCGAGGAGAACTCTTTTGATGTGATGGAAATATTCTGTATCATGATTATGTGTGGCATTGATCCATTTTCATCAGGCTGCTCATTTAAGATTGGTGAATGTTATTGTATGTAAATTGTACGCCAAAACTGATTTTTTAAAAATTCTCAAAATTAAATTGTCATCCATTAAAGTGAGAGTAATTGTTACTTTCATGAGCATTGTAGCCTCATGCCTCTCCTTCCTTTCTGAGGAGGCAAAAGAAGGAAACTCTCACATTTCCCCTTAGTTTAGGAGAATGTAACCATAAATGTAATTTCTTGTGTTCATTCTCCAAAGAAATGAGGCTATCTGCAAGCATGATTTTTTGTGTGTTTTTGGAACATATCTCAGATTCTTTATTAAAACTTCTAATTAAAAATATTATTGCAGCACCTGGGTGGCTCACTTGGTGAAGCATCCAACTCTGTTTTGCCTCAGGTCATGATCTTGTGATCCTGAGATTGAGCCCTGCATGGGACTCCTCATTGAGTGTAGTGTCTGCTTGGAATTTTCTCTCTCCCTTTCTCTCTCTGTCCCTTAAAAAATATTTAAAAAATACTATTGTCAGTTTTGTTTCCACCTGATGTTTTATAATTGGAGTGTCATTTATTAGTGAATATGCAGATATTCTGTCTTGTCATTGAGGAAAGCATATTCCCTAAAAAATGCTCTGTTCTATTGCTTCAATATGCATATTTCAGAAATGAAGAACATATATCTTGTTTTATTTATTGTTATGATTATGAAATTTGGGAAAGCCTTTAAATGTATCATATGGTCATTGAGAGGAAGGCTTATTTTAAAAGATAACTGGTTAGGGCACCTGGGTGGTTTATTCAGTTAAGGATTTGACTTCGACTCCGGTCCTGATCTCATGGTTCATGAGTTCAAGCCCTGCATCAGGCTCTGTGCTGACAGCTTGGAGCCTGGAGCCTGCTTTGGGATTCTGTGTGTCCCTCTCTCTCTGCCCCTCCCTCACTTGTGCTCTGTCTCTCTGTCTCTCAAAAATGAATAAATATAAAAAAAAAAAAAGATGACTGGCATTTGCCTAGGTCTATAAGCTATGCTGGAATTTTATATAGGTTATTTTAATTTAACATAATCTTGACACTATTCAAAGAGGAGGTACTATCCAACTGTTTTTTGTTTTGTTTTGTTTTGTTTTGTTTTGTTTTGTTTTGTTTTTTAATATGAGAAGCTGAGGCTAAGAAAGGCTGACTTGCTCAAGCTCACAAAGCCATTAACTGGCAAAGTTGAGAAATAAGCAAGATCTGTGTCTCGGGCTTGAAAGGTCATGTTCTTTTTATCCCAGCATACACTGCCTCCAAAAATAAGAAAGAGAGGGATGAAGGGGAGAGGAAAAGAATGATGTACTGTTCTGGGGAATAGTAAATATCTGTGAGATTCAGAAACAGTTCTGCTCCTTAGAGAAAACCTAGGAGTTCTGAGACCTGGCCTTACGCATTCTGAGTACCAGAAAACACCAGTGTTTGTGCAGTGCCAGTTAAATCAGGCTCTTTCACGATAGACCAAGGAGATATATATATCTGTGTATGTAACTATGCAGATATGTGCACATAAACACTGTGTTAATCTACTTAAATTGTTAGGATACCATACATGGGGTGGCTTAAGCAACAGACGCTTATTTTTTCACAGTTTTGAAGGCTGGAAGTCAAAGTAAAGGTGTCAGGGGCACCTGGGTGGCTCATTTGGTTAAGCATCTGATTCTTGATTTCGGGTCAGGCTGTGATCTCACAGTTCATGAGATTGAGCCCAGCATATGATCAGCAATCATGAGATTGCTGACAGCACAGACCCTGCTTGGGATTCTCTCTCCCTCTGCCCTTCCCCTGCTCTCACACTCTCTCTCAAAATAAAGAAATAAACATTAAAAAAAAAGATAAGGATGCCAACATGATCAGGGTGTAGAGAACCCTATTCCTGCCTTGTGACACCTTATTTTTGTGTCCTCATATGGTGGAGAGAGAGCAAGCTCTGGTGTTTCTTCCTTTTCTTATGAAGACCCTGATATCATCATAGGATGGGCTCCACCCCTGTGAATTCATCTAGACCAAATTATCTTTCAAGGATCCCACTTCCAAATATCATCACATTGGGGGTTAGGTATTCAATACATGAATTGTGGGGAAATACAAACATTCAGTCCATAGTGTACACACACACCCCTGACAAGGTGATTCTGATTGTGAGCCATTCTTTTTTTGTAATGTGTATTTATTTATTTTGAGAGAGAGAGTGAGTGTGCATTGCATGGGTGGGAGAGGGGCAGACAGAGAGGGAGAGAGAGAATCCCAAGTAGGCTCCACACTCAGCATGGAGCCCAACGCAGGGCTCAGTTTCATAACCATGAGATCATGACCAGAGCCAAAATCAGAATTTGGATGCTTAACTGACTGAACCACTCAGGTGTCCCCAACCATTGCTTTAGCACAGTGCCTCACAAGCTTCCCCATGCATTAAATCACCTGGAGAACTTGTTAGTAAGTGGATTGATGGGCACCACCCCCAATTTCTGACTGGCTAGCTTTGGGGTAGGGTTCCAGAATTTGCATTTCTAACATGTCTCCAGGTAATACTTATGTCGGAATCACTATGAGAACTTTTTTAGAAGTTGCTGACTACTGATGTAAACAAGCTATTAGAAATTAATTGCCTCTACTTTTAATGAATTCTTGATTTCAGGAATTCACTCCACACAATTTTTTTTTATAAACGTTTTTCTTTTTTTTAAAGTTTATTTATTTTTGAGGCAGACAGAGACAGCATGAGCAGGGGAGGGGCAGAGAAAGAGAGAGAGAATGCCAAGCAGGCTCTGCACTGTCAGCACAGAACTCAATGTGGGGCTTGAACTCACAAATTGTGAGATCATGACCTGCTGAAACCAATAGTTGTTTGCTTAACTCGACGAGCCACCCAAAACACCCTACAAATTCTTTTACTTAGTCAACAAGAATTCATTGAGCATCTAGTAACATCTAGGTCCTCTGTTAGGTTCAGGGGGATACACTAGAACTGACAGAACACTGACACATAAGGCTGACAAAAACACTGCTCTCATGGGGCTCCTATTATGTTAGAACCCAAGACTGAGTGAGTCACTCCTTTGCATTTCTAATATACCACTTACGTTGCTTTGCAAGCATTTATCTGTATATCTGCTCACTTATGGTGGGGGGGACTACATTGTCATTTATTCATTCATTAGGTTACCAGGCAGTGTGCCTGCAAATGAAATCCAAAGAAAAATCACAGTCCTTATCCTCAGGAAATTCCCTGTGTAACAGTAAAGACCACAAATAGCCAATACAAGCCACAGCAATATATGTGAAAAAGGCTGTAGAAGATGCCATTACCAAATCTCCACTCCTGGCTGGTACACCTTTTCCTCAGCTGCTGCCAATGCCAAGCTAATGCCTTATACATGCCACCTGTTTAGAACCTTGGCCTGTGGCTAATGGAAACCACTTGCCCTGGAGATTGCCACGAGGTTACCACCTACCTACTTCTTGGAGTAAGAATAGACTTCAGCCTGGGGAACAAGATGGAGGGGAATCTGTGCAAAGGACCCCATAAGTGGCTAATGTGAGGGGAACAGGCTAGGGGATGTGTGCTCTTGTTGATGAGCCTGAATGGTTATGGACAATGAACATTTTTCAATGACATAGGCAGCCATTTCATGCTGTCTTCACGATTTAAAAAATTTTTTTGATGTTTATTTTTGAGAGAGAGAGAAGATAGGGGGTCAGACTGCAAGCAGGAGGAAAGGCAGAGAGGGGAAACACAGAATCTGAAGCAGGCTCCAGGCTCCGAGCACAGAGCTTGACGTGGGGCTCAAACTCACAAGCGGTGGGATCATGACCTGAAGTCAGACGCTTAACTGACCGAGCCACCCAGGTGCCCTGCTATCTTCAGGATTTTAAATGGTGAGTGGCATGGTCAGATTCCATTTAAAAAACTATAACTGTGGTCTGAAGGAGGGATTGGAGGAGGGTGGAGGTGAGTTCAGAGGCACCAGGGTAGTGGTTAACTGTCTTAGTTCTGGAGTCAGACTTCCTGGCTTTGAATCCTCAATCTTCCTCTCACAAGCTGTAATACATTGGCTAACATATATGATTTCTTAGTGCCCTCAGTTTCCTTATCTGGAAAGGTAGACTTACTCTTTAAAGCTGTGTGAAGAGAAGTAATTAATCAAATCATGTTAAGCCTTTAGAACAGTTCGTGGCTCACAGAAAGTACTTAACGTTGGCTGTTAGTATGGTTTTAGTATCCTTATTGTTGTTAGTAGTGGTCGCAGAAGTAGCACAAGGAGAAGCGGTAGTAACAGTAGTAATCTGTTTAGATGAGGAAGGGTTGGAAGCGAAACTGAGAAAGTAGCAGTGGGGGTGGAGGGGGAAGACCCTTGTATGATATTTAGGTTTTAAGTCTTGGCAAAAGTTTGAACATAAAAGTGGGTGAAAATAGAGCTTGGGCTCCTAGTTGGATGTGCAGTGTTGCCATTTCCTGAGATGGGGCTCACAGGAGGAGATGCTGATTTGAGTGGGAAAGTTGGAGTTTAGTTTGTATATTCTGTGTTTGAAATATATTTGCTATGTTCTTAGGGAAATTCCCATATGTAGTCGTAGAAGTTATATGGGTCTGACATCAGGGAGAGGGACAGACTTACCCTTAAGATAACTATTTGATAGTCAAGAGTATATTTACAACTATAGTATCCCTGGAGTGCCCCCAAATGTTTTTAAATCAGTAAAAAAAAGAAAGAAAGAAAATAATTAGAAAAATGAGAGCATGAAATACTTTAAAAGATTTTAAGCCAGGAGGATGGAAGTTTTAGGACCCAGCACAAAGTAGTTGGGGGAAAAATACAGCCTGAGGAAGAGAATATGGTACACCAGAAATCTTCGATAGAACCAATAATGTCCACTATGTGTGTAAAACTACAAAAGTAGACTCAC
>JAESUZ010000834.1:0-25945 GCA_017311185.1 Proteles cristata cristata
ACCACCCCTTTGTTGTGCAAATCACGACAAAGACATTTTCAAACCCTAGAGCACAAAGTGTCGCCTGTTTAAGATCCTAGATTTCTGCCTGCAGATGAAGTCGTGATGCTGAACATTCTCTCCTTTGCAGGGGAGACGGTGTAGAGTGTGCTCTGGCGGTGCTGGTGCCCTAAGTCTGCCCTTTGGGTAACCTCCCCGACATCCAGAAGACAGAAAACGAGGGCCTTGGGCCCTGAGAACCCTAGTGCAGCCTGTCGGGTGACCTTTGGGCCACGCAACTTGTTTCCTCCCGGAGAAATGGGGATCATCACCTCTCTCTGGCGGGGCGTGTGGAGGCTGAAGTGGGAGGAAGCACCCAGAGTCGGGTCCCTCTTCTGGAAATCACGGACACACCTCTCTCTGGCGGGGCGTGTGGAGGCTGAAGTGGGAGGAAGCACCCAGAGCCCGGTCCCTCTTCTGGAAAGCACGGACACACGGGATAAGGTGCACCTCGGCACTCTGCTTCCCAGATTTTCGGGGTGCCTGACCCTTTGCGTGTTGAGGGTGAGCTTCTCCGACCGAGTTCAAGGTTAAGGGCCTCATTTGTGCTGCCCCCGGGCCCACTGAGCTGCCGGAGGCACAGACAGAGCTGAATGGTTGGCCGGCCTCAGGCTCGGCGCTGATGCCCTTGACAGCTGGAGTTTCCAACCGCGCGGTGAGGGCACTGAGACCAGCAAACTATGCAGCGGTTCCGCGTCAGAGAGGGTTGGCCCGCAGGCACGCGCCGTTTAGGCTGCCCCGTGTGGGCGCGCGCCCTAGCCTTTCATCCCCAGCCTGACGGCGGCTCCTCGGGGCTCGGTCCCATCCCCTACTGTGTCCCGGGGTGCAAGTCCCACATGACCCACCGCCGCCCCGCCCCCACTGCGCGGCCAAGGGCGCGCGCTCTCTTTGACCCTCCCGCCGCCCCTCGGGGTCGGGGGCGCGCAGGCCGGGCCCGGGCCGGGGGTGGGGTCCCCACGGGCTAGGCCCCCTCAGTTTCCGCGCTCCGACCCCGCCAGGGCCCAGGAAGTGGCCCTGGGCAGCGGCCCTCGCCCCGCCCCCTCCGCCTGTGCTTATCACCTGCTGGCCAGGCGCGAGCAGCGGGGAAGGAGGGCAACAGGGACAGACCGAGCTGAATGGTCAGGGCGGTCTCCGCGCTGACCCCCGGGACAGCTGGAGTTTCCAGCCGCGCGGTGGGGGCACTGAGACCAGAAGACTACGCGGCGATTCGGCATCAGAGAGGGGTGGCCGGAGCCGGCGCCTGGGGCCTGCGGGGAGGCCGGCCGCGCGGGACTTGGCGCCTTGCGCATTGGGTCGCCGCCACTGCCATGGCTGCGGCTGGAGGGGAGCGGGGCCTGCTCTGTGCTCGCGGTGTGTTTTTGGTTTGTGGGGCGGGAGGTAGGCCAAGAGTCGCCCTGACTGAGGAAGGGCGCCCGATGCTGCGGAGGGCTCAGGGAAGGCCCTACCCGGGAAGGGGGTCTTCAGGACTTCCCCTGCAGGGAGAGGGATGCACTGGAGCCATGGACCCGGGATGGGGGTCCACGTGGTCTTACTCTTCCCCTTCTTGCCCAGGACTCCGGGGAGCCGTGCTCAAGTGCTTAAAGCTCAAGCGGTGCTTCAAAGCCCTAGTCTGGAGACTCAGGTTTCTTGGTTTTGTCTGGTGACGAGGGACTCATCCCTGGCGCTGCACTGGTGTGGGAATTGGGTTTGTGGAGAAGTATGAAAAGCGTGCATGGGAAGAATCCTACCGGTTCAGCATCGCTGGGAGGAACACAGACCTTTGATGAAAGATCTTGAGGAGGAAACTCTAGGGATCCCTTTTACAGATGAGAAATGAAACGCAAGGAATTGTTGGTGATTCACCTCGGGTTCACCAGAGTGGGGTTAGCCTGTGTGCTCCAAACTCCAGGCTTTTGTCCATAGCTCCCGTCTGGGCTTCCTGGGGAAACTCAGGAATTCTACATTCATTGTGGGAAATGGGATCTTGGAAACCCCGGAAACTCGAATGAAACTTGAGACCTCTGTTTCCCCCCCTAGACGGAGAGGCCTGGCTATAGGCCCCTGGCTGGGCAGGGTGCTGAGGTCCAGACCTTCCATCTAGCCGCCATGGAATTCAGCTTCTACTCTTGCAGGGTGGACACAGCCCGGGGTGTGCCCCACCTTGCTGGAGATGAAAGAAGGTGGTTCTCTGCTCCTTAGCATCCATAATAGGCTTCTGCCTCCCCCTTTCTTTACCTGTTTGATGCCTGGGTCAGTGTTGAGCCTTAACAAGGTGTGATGAGGTTACAGAGGACACGTGCCTGTGTGTGTGTGTGTGTGTGTGCGCGCGCGCGCACGTGCGTGTGTGTTTTAAGTCTGTTTGGATATCAGTGTGTGCCTATTATGCAAGTATGCTTACCCCCAACCCTCCCCTTGGCTCAGAAGAGCAATCTTCCTCAAGTATACTTCTGTGTAGCTATTTATTTTCTAAAAGCCGGCTTTCTGAAATAAGACCATGCTAAGTCAGCCAATTGTATTTTGGGTTTAGTGCCTTATGCACCTGGAGGGTCTTGTTTCTGGCTTGGCATCCGAGGCTGATCTTCGGCTCAGAAGTTTTCTGTATCCCCGACTATGGCCTTGTCTTGTGTGGGAAGGTGAGTTGCTAGTCCATACTTTTCGGGAGACAGATACTTGTTCTCTGGTTGAAGTCGTCTGTTCTCTTGACATGTGCGCAAGAGGAAGCTGGTTATTAAAAACAGCTGGCTTCGAATGAATCCCTTTGGATGTATTTGTATGCTACTTTGTTTGAGATTCTATAGCTGCACTTTATCCTCCCTAAGTACATTTTCTCTTCTGAGAGGGGCTGGTGATTTTTTAATTTACTTGTATAGCTTCTTAGGAGGAACGGGGAAGAAAATCACATTCCTGATTTCTTATGCATCAGAGAAGTGCTAAGTACCTCATGACTTGTTATTGATCTGATCCATAATTTTCATTGCAAATGTGTGACTCCTTAGCTTCTGTGTCTCTGCAGAGGTGTTTGGTGCTTCATCGTGACATTCCCCTTCACTTCACAGGAAAATCTTCCATTCCTCAAGTACTGAAAATACTTATTTTTTTTTCTTGAATAGTTTATTGTCAAGTTGGTTTCCACATAACACCCAGTGCTCATCCCCACAAGTGCCCTCCTCCATCCATGCCCATCACCCCCATTCCCCTCCCCTTCACCCCCTTCAGCCCTCAGTTTGTTCTCAGCATTCAAGAGTCTCTCATGGTTTGTCTCCCTCTCCCCTAAAATTTTTCCCCTTCATCTCCCCCATGGTCCTCCGTTAAGTTCCTCCCAGCCCACCTATACATGCAGACATATGGTATTTGTCCTTCTCTGCCTGACTTATTTCACTCAGCATAACACCCTCAAGTTCCATCCATGTTGCTACACGTGGCCAGATTTCACTCTTTCTCATTGCCATGTAGTATTCCATCGTATAGATCAACCACATCTTGATCCATTCATCCGTTGATGGATACTTAGGCTCTTTCCATGATTTGGCTATTGTCGAGAGTGCTGCTATGAACGTTGGGGTACACGTGCCTCTATGCATCAGCACTCCTGTATCCCTTGGGTAAATTCTTAGCAGTGCTATTGCTGAGTCCTAAGGGAGTTCTATTGTTAATTTTTTGAGGAACCTCCATACTCTTTTACAGAGGGTCTACACCAAATTACATGCCCACCGACAGTGGAGGAGGGTGCCCATTTCTCCACATCCTTGCCAGCTGCAGTCCTCTGATTTGCACATTTTAGCCACTTTGACCGGCGTGAGGTAGAATCTCAGTGTGGTTTTGATTTCTATTTCCCTGATGAGGAGGGACGCTGAGCATCCTTTCGTGTGTCTGTTGGCCATCTGGATGTCCTCTTTGGAAAAGTGTCTGTTCATGTCTTCTACCCGTTTCTTCACTGGATTGTTTGTTTTTCACGTGTGGAGGTTGGCGAGTTCCTTATAGATTTTGGATACTAGCCCTTTATCGGATATGTCATTTGCAACTATCTTTCCCTGTTCCGTCACGGGCCTATTAGTTTTATTGACTGTTTCCTTTGCCGCCCAGAAGCTTTTTATCTTGATGAGGTCCCAGTAGTTCATTTTTGCTCTGATTCCCTTGCCTTTGGTATGTGTCCAATAAGAAATCGCTGCGGTGGAGGTCAGGAGGTTGTTTCCTGCTTTGTCCTCTGGGGTTTGGATGGTTTCCTGGCTCACATTCAGGTCCTTTAGCCATTTTGAGTTTATTTTTGTGTATGGTGTGAGAAAATGATCTCGTTTCATTCTTCTGCATGTTGCTGTCCAGTTCTTCCAGCACCATCTGTGAAAGAAGCTGTCTTTTTTCCTTTGGATACTCTTTCCTGCTTTGTCAAAGGTTAGTTGGCCATACATTTGTTGGTCTAATTCTGAGTTCTCAATTCTATTCCATTCGTCTATGTGTCTGTTTTTGTGCCAATGCCATACTGTCTTGATGATGACAGCTTTGTAGTGGGGGCTAAAATCTGGGATGATGATGCCTCCCATTTTGGTTTTCTTCTTCAATGTTACTTTAGCTATTTGTGGTCTCTTGTGGTTCCTTAACAAATTTTAGGATAGTTTGTTCTCGTTTTGAGGAGTATGCTGGTGCAATTAGGATATGGATTGCACTGAATGTGTAGATTGCTTTGGGTAGTAATGACATTTTAACTATATTTATTCTTCCTGTCCATGAGCATGGGATATTTTTTTCCATTTCTTTGTGTTTTCCTCAATTTTCTTCATAAGTTTTCTATAGTTTTCATCATACGATCTCTTGTATCCTTGGTTAGGTTTATTCCTAGGTATTTTATGTTACTTTGTGCAATTGTGAACGGGATCAGTTTCTTGATTTCTCTTTCTGTTGCTTCATTGTTGGCGTATAAAAATGCAATTGATTTCCGTACGTTGCTTTTGTACCCTGCAACTTTGCTGGACTCTTGGATCAGTTCTAGTAGGCTTCTGGTGAGTCTGTCAGGTTTTCTATGTAGAGTATCATGTTGTCTGCAAAAAGTGAAATTTTGACTTCTTCTTTGTAATTCTGATGCCTTTGATTTCCTTTTGTTGTCTGACTGCTGATGCTAGGACTTCCAGCACTATGTTAAACAACAGTGGTGAGAGTGGACATCCCTGTCGTGTTCCTGATCTCAGGGGGAAAGCTCTCCGTTTCTCCCCATTGAGGATGATGTTAGCTGAGGGCTTCTCCTAGATGGCTTTTATGATGTTTAAGTAAGTTCCTTCTACCCTTACTTTCTCGAGGGTCTTGATTAAGAAGGGATGCTGTATTTTGTCAAATGCTTTTTCTGCATCTATCGACAGGACCATATGGTTTTTATCTTTACTTTTGTTAACGGGAATGATCACATTGATTGATTTACCCTGTAACCCAGGAATTGAATCAGCCCTGTAACCCAGGATGAATCCCGGTTGATCATGGTGGGATCCCATGTGTTTGGTCCCCTGTGTGATTTGCTCAGTGTGTGTGTGTGTGTGCGCGCGTGCGTGCGCTCGCCCGCGCATGTGTGTATGTAGGTCCCATGCCCTCAGGTAGTCATGCTTGCATTAGAGGGGCCTCAGCTGGGCCCCATTTCTCCCTTGGGGTTGAATCCCCTGGACACCGCCCACCTCTCCTCTATGTCAGCGTCTGGGCCCCGGATGCGGAGCTGCAGGTTTGGCGCCTGGCCCCAGCTGCGTGTTTCAGGGTCCCCCAGACAGTGAAGTCTCCTCTTCCCGCCGCAGGTCATCGACTCAGCCGGAGGTGGCCAGCTTAGAGCCGCTGGGCACGGACGAACGGTGCTCCTAGAAGGCCGTAGTGCAGGCCCGCCCACCTGACCAGCATCATCTTCGCCAAGGACATCAGTAAGAGCTTAGTGCCCCGGGCCCCGTGGCCAGGACAGGAGGCGGGGAGCACCCTTCCGAGACCTTGGCCACACAGCCCGCCCGTGCCTGTGGCAGCGCTCTCTCTCTCTTGCTGGGTCAGAGGATGCTCAGTCAGGAGGCCATGTAGGTAGCGCCCACCCTGGTCCCTCCTGCCAGCGCCGTGTCCTGGTTTCCCCCTCATGGAGGCTGGCTTTCCTTTCTAAACCATTATGTTACCCAGATACCTCTTCCACAGGTGTTGAATCAAAATGAAGAAAATTGTTGCCATTCTTTTAATTGCCCCTATACTTAATTTACCATAGCATAGTTGTAAGATGCTTAGAAGACAACTAATGCGGTTTTCTGTCATGCTCTCTTCCATTTAACGTGGTATGAGAAGTTTTCATTTTTATGGAGCTATTTTTAATATCTGAGTAACACTTCCCACGGGGGGTTGTCCTGTAAGGGTCCCCTGGTACTGGGCATTTAGATTGTTTTCAGAGGTTTGTTTCAGTGTTATGTGGGAAGATCAATATTTATACAGAGAACATTTTTAAAAATTTTTTAATGTTTCCTTATTTTTGAGAGAGAGAGAGAGAGCGAGCGCGCAGAGCATGAGCAAGGGAGGGGCAGAGAGACAGGGAGACACAGAATCTGAAGCAGGCTGCAGGCTGTGAGCTGTCAGCACGGATCCGGACGTGGGGCTTGAACCTAAAACTGTGAAATCATGACCGGAGCTAAAGTCAGAGGCTTAGCTGAATGAGCCACTCAGGTGCCCTTATAGAAATTAGCAATTAAAAAAAATTTTTTTAAATAGGCTCTGCACCCAGCATGCAGCCCATTGCAGGGCTTGAACTTAAGGCCCTGAGATCTAGACCTGAGCTGAGGTCAAGAGTCAGCAGCTTAACTGAATGAGCTGCCCAGGCGTCCCGCTTTTGAGTTCTTACTTACTCCCAAGGGTAGAGTTTCAGTTTTACCTATGACTATGTGTAAGGAGTTTGATGGACTGCTTTCGAACAAGGCACCCTTAACAGCGCCCAGAGCGGTTTTCTAGGGCTCCTGGAGAATGGTCAGAATGATTGTGTGTCCCATGCTGTTATTGTTACACTGGAGAATTCTGCAGGCAGTGCCATTTGTGTTTCTTATTTATGGAGCACGTAAAAACGTCTGCGTGCTTGCTCACGTAACCCTTTTATTCGCTAGGACAGTTGAGAGTCTCGTATAAAAACTCCAGTGTAAACAAACAAACAAACTCCGGGCCCAATTCCTGATCTCAGCGTGGGGATGGGTTTTCAGGATGGCATTCTTTCTGGATGCTAACTCCTCATAATGCAGCCTCGTCCTTGAACTTACTAGTCACACCCTGAACAAAGCTGGATTTTCTCAGAGGGGTTTTTCCGCACACAGCTTTAAATGCTGGTGCTCACGCTGGAGGGGTAAGTGATGGGCGACGGAAATGTCTCCGAGCCCTTTCTCTGCACAGGCCTCTCCTTGCTATCTCTCAGTAGCTCACATACAGGTCGACCAACGGCTTGGGTTCTGAGGGTTACTGTGGTTCTCCTGGCCCCATCTCATGCTGACCCACGCATCCCTGTCCCTCCAGCCACAGGCCAGGTCCTCCGCTGTGATGCCGTCGTCGACCTCATCCATGGCCTTCAGATGGTCTCCAGCCCCCGCGAGCTATACCTGGAGGACTTGCCCCTGGAACTGAAGATCCAGGCTCTGGACTTAGAAGGTGAAGCTGTGCCCCCCCAGTGTCTCTGTCCCCTCGCGTCTGACCCTGCTGTTCCCCGTGGAGGGCTGTCCCAGCCAGGGTGGCGAGGCCGGGGCCGGGCAGACACTGAGGAGATCCAGAATGCTCTGAGTGGCCACCAGGCGCTCAGGGGCAGCAGGGTCACGGCCATGCCTGGCACACTGTGGCGTCTACAACGGCGCCTCTGAGATGAGAGCTTTGGCATTCCCTGAGACCGCCTCTGGGCCCATGCTCAGGGTCATGCTGGGTAGAGCACGTCTTCAGGAAGCGGGCAGCTGGTGACTCGGCAGCCGTGGGAAGGTGGGAGAGGCTCGCTGGGTCAGTACGCTCTAAACAGTGGCGGCGTTCTTCTTGCCTGGCTTGGGGGGCTGGGGTTGGCTTCCCGGTCCAGACTCGGGGGCACATGTGTGTGCTTGCCCGGGAAACATCTCTGTGGTGGCCTCTGCACCGTCCTGCACTTTGTTTCGCTGGAGTCCGATACTGGCTTCTTCTGGAATTCTTACAGATCTGTTCTGGTTGCTAGGTGGGATTTCTTGGCTTTAGCCTGACCTCCTGGTAAAGCAGCAAAGGAAAATGTCTAGGTTAAGTCTGCTGTTGGAGAAGGGAGTCAGGCATTAGATGCCTTTCAGACCGAGGGATCTTCCAAAACTGAAGCCCAGTTCTTGGCTCACCTTGTCTTCGGAATCTTCCCTGACCATCCCAACTACCTTTGCTTTTAAAAAAAAAAAATTCCCTGGATTGGAATTTCCAAGCCTGGGTACTATCCACACTTGGGGCTAGATAATTCTTTGTGGAGGGGCCATTCAGTACGTGGTAGGAAATTCAGGAGCATCCCTGGCCTCCACCCACCAGAGGGGCGGAGAACCCCCCCCAAAGTTTCACGACCAAAAGTATCTCCAGCCTTTGCGAAATGCCCTCTGGGGGCGAGATCACTGTTTGTTCTAGAGCATCTGAAGAAGTTCCCTTCTTCTGTCTATTCATTTATCAGCTAAGCCACCTCGCTTCTCTGAACCGCTGTCTGGTCTGTGAACTTGAGACAGTGGTGTTTATTGGGGGGTTGCAAAGATGGGTGGGAAGTGTGTATGAGGTTAGTGCTGGGTTCTTATTGGCTGCTGGGAGTCCTGCCAGGTGCTTCTGCCCTGGCAGCTCAGGCTGGGGAGGTCCACGTGAATCTTGGCAGGTGCTGCTTTGCTTCATCTTGGGTGCAAGAGTGAAAGGGCCAGAGAGCTGGGGGAGCCGACCCCAGGGAAGGTTGGAGGCTGGGTGTGGGAGACAGAAGTCAGGACAGTTTCTTAGAGATCTGATGTTTGACTGAGCCATGAGAGCGTGGTGTTTGCCCAGCCCTGAAGTCCGTCTTGTTCGGGAGGAGACAAGGTATACCTGCGGCAGGGTGGCGGAGCGGGGGTGCAGGATGGAAAGGATCTTGTGTGTCAGGAATGGGGTTTGCACTTGGTCTTAAAGCAGAGGGAGCTGGGGAAGGGGTTTGTGCAGGGAGATGTCCGGAGCTCCTCTGCAGGCTCACTCACTGATGTTGGGAGCAAATGACCAAGCTTGAGGCCACGCCGGGGCCACACTCTGCGTCTTCTCACTCATTGCATGTCCATATGGTGAGACCGAGGTGCAGAGCATGATCACACACACACACACAGACACACACACACACAGACACACACACACACAGACACACACACACCGACACACACACACCGACACACACACCGACACACACACACACACACCGACACACACACACCGACACACACACACACACCGACACACACACACACACACACACACACACACACACACACACACACACACACACGGAAGGCATATTCCTTGTAAGTAGCAGAACCAGAGTCTGAGCTCCAGCCTGGTCTCTGAGTCCACTCTTTAGGCCAGGTCTCAGCAGACATTTCCTGTGCGGGGCCAGGTGGTAATCGTTTTAGACCTTGCTGTCTGTACCGTCTCTTAGCTCTGCTGTTGTTCTAAAGCGGTCCTAGAGGATGTTTAGTGGCTGTGCTCTAATAAGCTTTATTTACAAACACTTGAGTGTGCTGTCATTTGCCAAGCCCTGCTCTTCACCACCCGTTTTATCTCCAGTCTTACGATACTTATACAGCTATTTATTTCTGAGATTCAAATACCATGAAGTTCATCCATTTATTTAAATTCATTCAGTTCATTTTATATTTTTTATTAAAATTTTCAATGTTTTTATTTCATTTTTGAGAGGGAGAGAAAGTGTAAACAGGAGAGGGTCAGAGAGAGAGGAAGACACAGAATCAGAAACAGGCACCAGGCTCTGAGCTGTCAGCACAGAGCCCGACGCGGGGCTCGAGCTCATGGACCGCGAGATCGTGACCTGAGCTGAAGTTGGAAGCCCAACAGACGGAGTCACCCAGGTGCCCCTATATGTTTTTAGTATAGTCACAAAGTTGTGCAGCCATCCCCACTAGCTAATTTTAGAACATTTTCATGACTACAGAAAAGCAAGCCAGGACCCAAGAGTGGTTACTTCCCATTCTTTCCTCTCTCCAGCCCCTGGCAACTGCTGCTTTGGCTGTATGTAGATTTCTCTATTGTGAACAGTTCCTTTCAATAGAATTATACAATGTATGGCCTTTTGTGTCTGACTTCCGTCACTTAGCACGATGTGTCCAGGGTTTGTCTTATGTTGTAGCATGGATTTCCTTCCTCTTTACAGCTGAATGATACCCTGCTGTATGAATAGACTGCATTTGTTTATCCATTCATTTGTTGCTGGACGTTTAGGTTGTTTCCACTATATGGTTGTTGTGAAGAATACTGCTGTGATCATTCGTGTGCAAATTTTTGCGTGGACATAGGTTTTCATTTCCCCTGGTGTAGACCCAGGAGTGGAATAGCTGGGTCACAGAGTCATTCTATGTTGCCCTATGAGTCATGGCAAAGGCAGCCCCATTTTGTGGAGCTTTGGCTAGGCATTGTTTCATCTGGCTTCTGCGATCACACAGGTGGGGAGGGGTGGAACCCGGGCCCGTCTGGCTCTAAATGCCTTGCCTTTTGCTCTGTAGAAAGAGCTTTCCTAGATCCCAGATGTTGTATTTGGGAGCTGGCCAGACAGCGGAATTAGATGAAGACTGCAGATTAGGGCTGGGACAGCAGAGCGTGGTGGGGACTGTGGCAGACAGGAGACCACGATCCCTTCTAGTGAGGCTAAGCCAGCCACTGGTCGGTCACCAGAGGGACTAGGGCCCAGGAGGCTAGATCTGCAGACCCTTCAAGAGAACACAGAAGCTGGATTTAGAGGTTGCGTTTCTTAACTTGAAACAATGGGGAATAAGCAAAAAATGTAAAAGCAGCAAAGCCACAGCTTCTAGGAGATCAGGCCTCTGAGGGACCCCTTTCGACCCTCTGCCGTTTTGCAGGGTGTCCGCACCGAACCAGATCTTGTACTGACACTAAGACGGTCTTTGTGGCGTGTTTGGACTCCACTGGGTCCTATCCCCGAAGACTGTTGCCTGGTCGCTAGTTGGGCTCCACTTGCGCTGACGTCCTGTTGGAAGGCTCGTGGACAACCAGCTGCCACTTGAGAGGTCCGGCCAGCCGGGGGGCTTGCCATCTTCTCGCCACAGGGACCCCGGGAGTCTTGCGCGGAGAGACGAGATGCCGCCCTTCATCTCCAGCGCCTTTCCCCACAGAGGAGGGTGAGGAGGAGCCCGTGACTCAGCTCTCAGAAGCTGCCTCTGCACTGTAACATGCTTGCAGACGTGAGGGGTGGTGGTGTCACACGCCACCCTGCGCCTGTCGTGAGCCGTCGGAGGCTGGAGGTACAGTGGGAGGAACACACATGCTTACTTACCTCAGACAGCTGCCGTTCACATCCCCGCTTAGCCCCTCACCGTCACACGACCCTGAGCCTTGATGCCTCAGTTTCCCTTTCCTGGAGGCATGGTCCCTGCTTTGCAGAGGGGTGGTGCTGAGTGCATTTGCCCCTTCCCCTCCCCCAGAGCCTTAACTCTGATGCATTTCTGCGCCCCCCCCCACCCCTACTTTCACAAGGAACACGTTCAGCACCCTGGCTGGGCTCGTCTTTGACTGGACAGTCGTGAAGGACACAGAGGCCGATGGGTTCTCAGACTCCCACAGTGCCCTGCGGTAAGAGACGCCTCCCCTTTGCAGGGAAGCAGGAAGGGGGCCATCGGCTGGCTCCATGTTACCTGGGGGCTTTTATGGTCACGGCTTTTATGATCACTGTCGCCATCTCACCTTCAACAAGGAGCCCTGGGCAGTCCCCAGGGGTGACTGAGGAAGGGCACTTCAGCTCACACAGCCGTGTCAGAACCTTACAACGTCCGCAGCCCGCTGGGGGCCTTTGTGTGGGATGTCATCCAGGGGGCTGGGTGCCCAGCTATGAAAGAGAAAACTTGTTCCGGGCAATGGAAGCTGTCACGGGGTCCAGGGAACAGTGGCCTCAGGGCAGCCCTCCGCTGGGGACAGGTTAAAGGGGAGACAGGTTTCGGCCAGGAGGACAGCCCTTCACAGGCACAAGAAGCTGTGTCCCTCAGCCTTGCAGGATGCAGACAGACTCCTTATGAGACAGGCTCGTTAAGTGTCTCGCCTCACTCAGTCCCCCTACCAGCCACATGGGCTCACATGCCACTGTTTTTGCAGTTTTTCAGACCTAGAAACCAAGGTTTAAGCCACTTGTCTGGCTGATAAGTGGCTGGACCTAGAAGCCGAGCTCAGATCTCTACACATCTGTACTATCCAATATGGTAGCCGCCAACCCAACCCAACCGTGGCTCTTTACATTTAGATGAACAAAATGACAACTCTAGTTCCTCAGATGTCCTGGCTGTGTTCCAGGGGCTTGTTAGCTCTGTGGCTAGTGGTTACTACACATTGGACAGAGCAGACTCGGAGCAGGAAGAGCTGATGGCCAGAGAGGTGGTGGTGCAGACCCAAGGTCATACCCCTACTTCAGTGCTTGGCCTCATCCCTTTTTAGGCAAAATTTTAAAGACCTCTTTAGGGGAGGAAGATTTCATTTTTTGTTGTGAGTATCCCCTTGTAATCTTAATTTTTTAAAAATCTTTTATTGAATTCCGGTGTAGTTAACATACAGAGTTGCATTCAGGTGCATAGTGTGGGGATTCAGCACTTGCATACGTCACCCAGTACCCACCATGACAAGCGCCTTCCCGAATCCCCATCACCTATTTCACCCGTCCCCCTCCACCCACCTCCCCGCTGGTCCCGCCAGTTTGTTCTGTATAGTTAGGAGTCTGTTTCCTGGTTTGCCTCTGTCTTTTCTTTTTCCTTTCCCTGATGGTTTTGTTTCTTAAATTCCACACAGAAGTGAAATCCTATGGTGTTTGTGTTTCTCTGGCTGACTTACGTCGCGTTGCATTGTAGTCTTGAGCTCCGAGGAAGACTAAATTTAAAAAATTGCAACTTTTTGCAGCCTACAGAAAAGTCGCAAGTATAGTACAATCCACAGAGTGGTTTCCCTGAACCGTCTGAATGCAAGTTGTCAGCCTCGCGCCGCTAATTATTTTACTGTGAGTTTCCAACTGCTGAGGACCTTTGCCTGCGCACCTACAGTACGGTCATCAAAATGAGATCGACACTGTCTGTGGGCGTCAGATCCCGCCAAGCCTTGTCAGTCTGTCCCGAGTCTGTCCCTCTTAGGAAGCAAAAAACCCACTCAGAGTCATCTGCTTTATACTGTTCGGTCTCATAGTCCCTATCAGCCTAGGACAGTTTCTTGGTCTTTCTTTGACCTTGATGCTTGTGAAGATTATAGTGCATTTGTTTTGTAGAATGTTCCTTGTGGCAGGATCACATGATACTCCCTCCTGATTAGTCAGCGCTTTGCATCTTGGGTGGGAACATCACAGAGGTGAGATTCCGTATCCTGAGTGTATCTGATCCTGACCTCGCGGGTCTGTCAGCAACGATGTTCCCTGTCGTCACCTGGGTGAGATGGGGTCTTGTCACTTCTTTACCACTTAGCAGTTAGTAAGTATTTTGTGGGGAGTTCAGGGCCTGATCTTTGATTTATAATTTTTTTTAAGTTTTTAATGTTTTATTTATTTCTGAGAGGGAGGGAGGGAGAGAGACAGACAGACAGACAGACATCGTGAGCAGGGGAGGGGGAGAGAGAGAGGGAGACACAGAATCAGAAACAGGCTCCAGGCTCTGAGCTGTCAGCACAGAGCCCGACGTGGGGCTCGAATCCACGAACCGTGAGATCATGACCTGAGCTGAAGTCAGACACTCAACCGACTGAACCACCCAGGCGGCCCTGATTTATAGTTTTAAACCTCCAGCTCTGGGCCACTAGGTGCGTTTCCAGTCATGACAGCCCCGTGAGCTCCCGGGCACTCTGGTCTTGAGCGGAATGTTCACCAAACTCTAAGGCGCTGAGGTGTGTCGCCACCGTAGTGTCCTGGGTTTTCATTAAATTCAGGATGTGACGCCTAATAAAACCGGGCAAGGAAATACATCCCAGCAGAACACAGTACCCGCCAGGTCTTGGGGGAATGGACGCGTGTCCAGCTCTTGTTCGAGCGGAAAGGCGGGCTGACTTGTAAGTCACAGGCTGCAAGAGAGAGACTGTATGGAAAGGGCCCCTCAGGCCCTCCCTGCTTCCAGCCTGCCCTGTGGGGAGGGTCACCACATCCTGACCTCTCTGCCGACCTGGGGCTTCTTGCCTCAGCCCAGACCCAGGACGGTAAGATGTGTGTGATCCCCTCTTCCCGAAACCTGACGGAGGGTCCTTGAGAAGCATTTCCCGGCGGCAGGACCCGGCCCAGAGGGGTGGGCACAGCGTGGCCAGGAGCCACGGGAGCCTGGTGGGCACCGCTGGCGCCACCCAGGCTGGGTCCGTGGCCTTCATGGTTTCCGTGGACCTCACCTGTCACATCTGTGAGATGTGAGGATTCGACGAAGCGGGTGGTCTTCCTAGTCCGGTGTTTCCCAGAACCACATCAAAAAGGCAGATCGCCAGCCTCGGTGTAGACAGAGACCTGGGTCAGGGGCCAGGAATCTGCATCTCTCACAGGGAGGTTCCAGGGACTCATTTCTAGGCGACACCACTCAGGTTAGCGCCCGGCCCTCCTCGGAGGTGCCGGCAGACGGGGAATGCGTTAGGGTCTTTGGTTCCACATACTGGGTCTGATGCCACGACCCTCTTCCAGAATCCTCATGGTCCTGGAGTCCACGTACATCCCCCTTCCTTCACCTCCGAGACGGAGAAGGTGGCCAAGCAGGGGGACACCATCCCGGTGTCCACGATGAAGGCTAGGAGCTCCAAGCCCAAGGTGCGCATCCAGGGGGCTGTCTACAAGGTGGGCTCCCGGGCTCCCCAGGGGGGCCCTTCTGCTCTCCCCAGGGGGGCCCTTCTGCACACACCTAGGAGTGGAATCGAGCTGCTCTACTGTGAAAGCCCCGCTGTTCGTGCCGTGGGGGCTTCAGGCTGTAATTCTAGATTTCTCTTTGTTTTTTGGGGGTTTTTTTGTTTGTTGTTTGTTTTTTGTTTTTTAGCCACAGCTTTCAAGAAAGGTAGTTGGGGGAACCAGAGTGCATGGTCTCCAGACTCATAAAGTACTTGGTCCATTGTTGTCTTTGTTTAAGTTTATTTATTTTGAGAAAGACAGAGACAGCACGAGTGGGGAAGGGGAATTGAAAGAAGACAGAGAATCCCAAGCAAGCTCCACGCCATCAGTGCAGAGCCTGACAGGGGGCTCGAACCCATGAACCGTGAGCTCATGACCTGAGTGAGCTGAAACCAAGAGTGGGACACTTAACCAACTGAGCCACCGAGGCACCCTGGTCCATTGTCAGTTTTGAGGGAGGTGAAGTTTTGAGTGGGATTTTCATTAATTAGCTGATTTTCAACAACTAATCTACCTGTCCCAGGAGAGGGCTGCATCCAAGCATTTGGGGCTCGGAAAAGCCTGGCGACTTGAGGTGTCCCGCAAGCTGTTTCTTCCTGGGCCCCACTTTGAACCCCGCGACTGGTGATTCCATCTGTGGAGGGCTTCTCACCCCACCCCGCCCCAGGTCCTCACTAGCACCTGCTTCTCCATCAGCGCCCATTGGGGGAGGGGTCCTGCTTCTTTCCTGCTCCTTGGGGGCCCACATCTGCCCTGCCCCTGCCTCCTTCGAGCTACAACCCAGTGGGTGCCTGGGGGCTCAGCCAGTGAAGCGTCCAACCTTGTCTCAGGTCATGATCTCGCAGTTTGTGGGTTCAAGCCCCACGTCAGGCTCAATGCTGATAGCTCAGAGCCTGGAGCCTGCTTTATATCCTCTGTCTCCTTCTCTCTGCCCCTCCCTGGCTTGTGCTGTCTCTAAACAAACACACACACTCACACACACACACACACACACACACACACACACACACACACACACAAAGAAATATCCATGGGATGATGATGGACCACATCTCCACCTGAGACCATGTATTTGTGATTCTGTGGATGAGAATCGTTTCCTTGTGAAGTCTTCTCCACTGGGAAGAGTCGTCAGCAGATCAGAGGCAGTGGAAGGTGGGGGCCCCATAGACACGGGTAACCTGAGGGGTGCGCTCGACCTGAGACTGGTGGTCTTTCTCCCATTTCACATCTCTGATGCCTTTTCCTGCCCAGGAGGCCGCAGCGTGGGGTTAGAGCTGTGCAGGGTGGAGCCGAGCGCTCACCAGGGACACGCATCTCTGCCCCTTTTCAGGGTCACCAGTCGCTTCCCAACCTCCCTGGGCTTTGGGCTTTTGTTGGGGGCGGGGGCAGAGCTCCTATTGGCCACAGTATGCGTGGATATCGCTCCTCATTTTTCTTTCTGTTTCATCATGATTGTACCTCATGCTACGATGTGTGTAACGTGAAGGGACTTGGCTCGGCACGTTTGGTGGTGTGTGCTGTGCACGCAGGTCCCTCTGGGGCTTCAGGGGACGGCAGGTGTGGGGCTGAGAGCATTGCCTTGTTTCTGTTCCCCTAACTTCTCTGTCTATACCCGTGCACCCTGAAAAGTGGTAGATTCTTTCTCTTGCCCACACCTTTCTTCGTCCCACAGCCGCACCTCACCTTTCCTGCCCTCCTCTTTGTTCCAGGCGTGTGCGCCCTGCTGAGATCAGGCTGATGATTTTGGAGAACGTCCTTCTGAACCCAGCTTATGACGTCTGCCTGATGGTGGTGACCTCCATTGGCTATCAGGTGCAGAAGATCCGGCAAGGAAAGATCACAGGTGGGTCGCTGACTCAGCGAGGTAGTCACGGCGGGGACCCCCTTGTTCTTGTGGTAAAATACACATGACATAGAATTTCTCATCTTGATGGTTTTTAAGTGATCAATTCAGTGACATGAAGGAAACACACCTGGTTGTGCGTCCATCATCAGCATCTGTCTCTGGAACCTATTCATCCTGCCAAGTTGAGGCTCCATTTTCTTTTTTTTCTTTTTTTTAAATTTTTTAATGTTTTTATTTACTTCTAGGAGAGAGAGAGAGACAGTGTGAGCAGGGAGGGTCAGAGAGAGAGGAAGTCACAGACTCTGAAACAGGCTCCAGGCTCTGGGCTGGCAGTCAGCCCAGAGCCCGATGCGGGGCTCCTCGAACCGACGAACCGTGAGATCATGACCTAAGCGAAAGTCGGACGCTTAACTGACTAAGCCACCCAGGCACCCCGAGGCTCCATTTTCATTAAACACTAACTCTGCGTCCCTCGCTCCTCTCTCAGCACTGGCGCCCACCCTCCTCCTTTCAGTCTCTGTGGACCTGACATCTCTAAAGCCCTCAAAGAGGTGCAATCCTACATATTTACCCCATTGTGACCGGCATATTTCACATAGCCATGGCGTCCTCAAGGCTCGTCCCCGCTCTAGCCAGTGTCCGAAGGTCCTTCCTTTTTTAACGCTGAAGAGCATTCCACTGTGTGGGTATTCGTACCTGCTGAACGCGTACCCTTTCACCTATCGACGGGCACGTGGGTCGCTTCCTCATCATGGCTACTGTTGGTAAAGCTGCCCCACGCACGGGAGTGCAGGTATCTTTGCGAGATGCTGCTTTCGTTCCTCTTGGTGTGTGTCCATCCCTTTGTTGTAAGAAGGTCAGGAGCTGTGAACTTCACAGGGAGTGACTTCTCCCTTGGTCTGCCATGGACTGCCGGGCGGCCTTGGCAGCCACTGCCCACCCCCCGCCCCGTGGGGCTCAGGGTCTCCATCAGAGCCCTTGAGGCCTTCCTGTCTGTGCTGGGTGGGGCGAAACGAATGAACGGATATGGGTTTGTTCTGGAAGTTCTCCACGGCTGTGTGCCTGTGATGCGTTCTGTGTGCTGATCGTTCTTCATGCAGCTCCGGTCCTCCTAAGAACGATTACTTTTATTATCCTTTTTTAAAAAAAGTTTACCCGTGTTTCCTGGTCAGAGCACAGGGTGTCAAGGGGCTTGGGGACAAGTGTGTCACCTGTCCATCCGAGGGCTCTGACGTGGGTCCGGGCAGGTCCTTCCGTAGGCTGGAGGTCACTCTGTGACGCAGGGCGCTATTTCTGCCCCTCAGAGCAAGAGAGCTGAGAACCGAGTCCTTCTGGGCAGGACGCAGGGTGGGGAGCTGCGAGCTGAGCCCCAGATGCAAAGGAGGGACAGGCAGCAAGGCTAAGGGTGGGTGAGGTGGCGACGGCGACTGAGGGGCTCACCTGAGTTAGTTCAGGTGTCGCACAGCCCCGGAGACCAGCACACCCCCAGACCCCGAGGGAGCTTGTGGGTTTCGCCACCAGCAGGGAAATCAACGACCTGGACCCCCGAGAGACGCCCCAGCGCAGGAAGTAGGCTTGTTGCCTCCCTTTCATCAGCAAGGTGATGAGACGGAAAATCCGTCCGAGGATGAAGACACCTGTGTGATTGATGGTTGCGGCTGGCACAGCTCTGGAGAAGATTCCAGACAGATGCCTTGAGAACTGAGTGACCAAAGGTCTACCACGAGCCAGTCATACAAATGGAAACTCTCTCCATTCATTTTAGATGGATTGGGTTTGTGTGTTTTTTAATTGAGACATAATTCACATCACTGTCATCTTTTTTTTTTTAATTTTTTAAATGTTTTACTAATATCTAGGAGAGAGAGAGAGAGAGAGACAGTGTGAGCAGGGGAGGGTCAGAGAGAGAGGGAGTCACAGACTGAAACGGGCTCCAGGCTCTGAGCTGGCAGTCAGCACGAACGCGGGGCTCGAACCCACGAACCACGAGATCATGACCTAAGCGAAAGTCGGACGCTTAACCGACTAAGCCACCCAGGCGCCCCCACATCACTGTCATCTTAAACAAGTTGATGAGACAGGAATGGCAGGACTGATGGCATTAAAGGGGACATGAATTTCAGCTGCCGTCTGCCCTGCATGGCATCTGTGTTGCCTCAGAGAGTTTCAGGTTAGTGGACAGTCCCGTGGACTTCATAGCATGCACATAACTGTCACCCCAAGTTAATTCTCTCTGGGTTCTTATTTTTTGATTCTCCTTCCTTAAACATATAATTTTCTAATTCCATAATTTTATTGCCCTTCTGTCCGCCCCTCTTTATCTGGTGACCTGCTGTCTTGCGACCTGAACACCTACTGTGTGCCACAGCTTGCTGGGTGCTGTATGGAGAGGGGCTCTCGGAGCTCATAGTAGGGGCTTCTGTGTCACCCGCAGGGCCTTGTTCCCAGGGAGGGGGTACAAGTGTCTCCCCTCGCTTCTCAAGCCTGTTGGTGTTTGAATTGCTTGCGGACCTGACTGGCACAGTAACCAAATTACCAGACAGAAGAAACCCTAGGAAGGACATGCTGACTGACGGGATTGGAATAGTGGAGCTGACTGAGATCAAACACACTGAAGCTGGGAAGACCAAGTGCATAGACAGGTGTCGGTGTCCCAGGTGTGGAAGGGACTTAGAACCCGGCACACCCTTGAGGTGTGGCTGCCCAGCACGGAGTCACAGGAGCTGCGTCTGCAGATGCTGCACTTTGAGGCAGGGGAGTGAGCTCCCCACGGTCCTGGGCTCGGACCACATCCTCGTGGTCATCCTTGGAGCCTGCAAGGGGTGGGGGGATTCGAAGCACATCTGGAGCGTCAGGCGGGGTCGGGATGGGTCACAGAGCCTGTCTCCTAGGAGCACGTGGGCCTCCTGGCTTACAGACAGGCAGCCATGGGGATGAGCCTTGACCCTCTGCGGGCGGTAGACGGGCCAGTCTGGTGTCCCAAGAGCCGCCTTCCTGCTTTTACAGACAGAGAGTGACCCTTCCCATCTGCAAACCCTTCTGTATGCGGCGCCTCTTACAAGCAGCGAGTTCTGTATTTGTAAGAGGTGTTTGAGGAGTCATTCCCCTTATTTTCATTGTCTTAAGGTTTTATAAATCTATTGTTGTGTAAGATCTTGTGGGAATCTGTATATTCATTTGGAGAATGGCCAGAATGTCCTATTCACTTGGAGAACTTTAACTAAGGGAGGGAACCAGGGCTTCAGAAAACAGCATAAAGTCATCCCGCTGTATTGAGCACCTGCATTATTTGATCACAGCAGGGACCTTTGATGTGCTGCTGCCGTATTCTGAACGTACGGTCTGCGGGCATCACAGCCCATCCTGGCTGGGCTTCCCCAGTTAGAGCCAGGGAAACAGGCTGTGTGGACGCCAAGTGAGGCTCATCTCTGGTGTGCACTGGAGTCTAGGAGGGCCTGTTCACACTCTGACCACGGGGCCCCCAGAGTTGGATCCAGAAGCTCCGGGGTGTGGCTGACCATTTGTAGTTGGCAGGTGACACCTGTGGTCCAGGGACCGCACTCTGAGAATCTCTGGTGGGGGCACTTTCGTGGGGGCTCGTTGGAACACTCCAAGACACCCTAAGACGGCAATAGACTGGTTGCCTCCCTTTTCGAGTTCCCATTGGAATTCTTGGGAATTCTGGAGAGTGTTCCAGCTGAGATTCCTCCTGGCCCGTGTCCTGGTCGCCTCCTGGGGCCGGCCCTGGGCCGGGAACCAGAGCGGATTGACGAGCAGGGCTGCCGTCCGTGGTTCTCCGCATCCTCTCTCTCTCCTCGGGGGCTGGGACGCGGCCGCACCTGCGCGCTCCGTGATTAGGCTGCCGGGTGGGACTGTGACCGACCGGGGAGAAGTCCTGTGAACGTGCTCGCGGCCTCTTTGTTTGGATCCCAGGTCCCGCTGTGGGGCACCCGGGGCTTCCAGTGTGGTTTCTGCAGCCGCCATGGTGAGGGTGCGGGCACCCACAGTGCCTGTTCCAGGGGCCGCTGGGGGACACCACGGGGTGATGTGCACTTGGTGCACCAGACGCTGTCCTGCCGCCTCCTGATCCCACGGTCGGCGGTAGACGTTGATGTCAGAAGCGCTCGGGGCCACTCATGTAGTGGGGAAAACGACGCGGAAGTGGTGGATTTAGCAGAGCCCGTATTTCCTTGGGGAAGTTGTTTTCCATCCTGGCCCAGAATGAGCGTGTTCTCTTCTACAGCATGACACAGACTGGGGAAACATGGATGGATGGGCAGGGTGGCAACAGAGAACATTCTAGACTGGGCTCCCAAAGCCTGGTGGGAAACTGTGGGTTGGCGCCGTGTTGGAAACTTCCAGAGGCCACACAGATCCAGTGAGCCCCACGCTGGCCCCATAGTGCAGTGGTAGCGTTCATTCAACCCTGTGTTCTGCAAGCAGCCTGCAGCTGGAGTCGGAAGCTGTGCTTAGTTGAGAGGGAAAAAGAAAAAAAGCTGTTACGGTCGTTACTGAGAGACTTTTCCCCTCTGAAAATTCATGGAGACGGTCAGCTTTGTGCACAGGCATTAGGAGTAATGTTAACACGTAAACGGTTGAAAACATAACACTGTGTGTTAACTATGCTGGAATTAATAAAAAGTATTGAGAAAAGAAAGTGAAAGAAAAAAGAAGGAGGGATGCAAGGAAGGAGGGAATGAAGGGAGGGAGGGAAGGGGGAAGGAAGGGAGCCAGGTAGGAAGGTCGGTGGATCAAGCAGGGGCCCTGGTAGCCTGTTCTGGGGGTTGGGGTGGGACTGACTTATCACTTACTAACGTCTCCTGTCTTCGCTCTTGTCTCTCCCGTGCGGCTCCTTTTTGACGCTGGGAGGCCAGAGCTGTCGATGGCCTCCAAGCAGGAAGAGCTGCAGCTCCAGAGCGGCACCCCGAGCCCCGAGGGAGACCCGCGCTGGCCCGTGGCTGTCGTGGACCAGGACACGTCGATGGCCACTGCCGTGCAGATGGGAGAGTGCAGCCTGGTTCTCAGCCACAGGAGTCTCCCCTCCACTGGCCGGTCAGCCACTGCATGTGCGTGTCCTGCGCAGGACGCCTGCTGCTGGAAGCCCTTTTTCTGCCCAAAAGCTCGGCTGGGCTAAAAATAACCCTGTGTTCCCTCAAGGTCTGACAATCAGAAGGAACCGACGGAAATAGCAGCGCGGCTATGTAGGATTGCTCCTCGGCGGGGGACTCACCGGAGAGGCTCCCTGGGTGGGAGGCAGTGGCAGGAGCCCAGCCTCGCTCCTCGCCTCCAGGACCGTCTCGGGTGTGGAAGGCCTCCTCCCAGGGGCCTGGCCGGGGCGGTGTCCACGCTGGCCCGTGGGTCGGCCTTGTTCCTGCCGTGCCCGCTGTCCCTCGCTCATGTCTCTTTGCTCATGTAGGGCTGCTTCCCAGTCCTCCCCGAACTGGTGCATAGACACAAGCAGAGGGAAGGCCAAGGTCAGGGTGGGTGCCAGAGAGAGAGAGTTTGGGTCGAGTCAGCAGGGCTTTGTCTCTTCCCGGGTTTTAGTCCAGGCTCTGTCCAGACCTGACCATGGCTGTGGGCATTTGGAGGTTGGGCCCCCCAGTGGGCAGTGCAAAGGAGCCCCTATAGCCACATGACAGTTGGTAAAAGTCTCAGTGTGGAGAAAGGGGAGGCATTGGACCTACGGAGGAAGGGAGGAATCTGGAAACTTGGAGGGCCCATAGGGTCAGAGCTGGGGCCCAGGAGCTACTGTACCTGACTTCATGCAGCTTGGGAGATGCCCGTGACACGTGTCACCCCTGGTCACGGTGACAGTGGTTCCCTTGTGTTTCCTCAGCGTTGACTCACCCGTTGAGCGTCCTGAATGTGTTCAGGCCAGACAGCACTTGGCTGACCCACAGCAAACCCCTAAGTCCCCTTGTTAGCCGCTACGTGAGCTTGCTGTTTGGTTTGGACCCACGCTGACTGCCTAGTACCACCAGCCAGGGTCGCCCTGTGTGTCTCAGGAGCTTCGTTGATTCCCTTGGAACCCTCCCTCCGTCTGGCCTGTGCTGGGCGCTGGAGTTCTGGAGGGAGGACGCTCAGGTCCTGGTGCAGGGGAGACCGGTGTAAACAGACGGGGGACAGGGCAGTGGTGAAGAGCCAAGAGATGCGAGTGCAGAGGAAAGGCTCCTGGGGGATGATATTCGAGGCGGGTATTTCACAGGAGGGGCTCCATCGTAGGCAGGTGGGCCCGGCAGAAGTACCAGCTGGGGCGCAGGTGTGAGGAGAAAGCTTGTGGCATCTCAGGGGTCAGCCCGCAGTTGGTGTGGCACCCCGTGTGGGAACATAGCCGGAGACCCGGGAGGGAGGGCCGCTCACCTGGGTCGAATGCTGAGTCCCCAACCCTGTGGCCTGAGTGCTCAGGCTCTGTTGCTCACCTGTTTTGTAGGGTTCGCAGTCCAGCCTGGGGACAGGTGGGTGCTGGAGATCAGCCGCCTGTATGAAATCACCATCGAAGTGCTTGACCAGTCTGGCAACAAGGGCTACCTGTCCGATGTGAGTGGGGGCCTTGGGGCCTGGCGGGGTGTCCCCGTGTGGGATGTGTCCCCCAGAGCAGTGCCAAGGCAGCAGGGCCCCCACGCAGGCAGGCCGAGTCCCGTGGTCCTTGGTGGTGCCCCTGGGTCCGTGGGCGACAGCGCTGTGGGATCGCGGGGGCCTCTCAAGACATTGTGAGCCTGTGAGTCTGCATCCCCGGCCCTCTCCCTGTAGGGCTGGGGAGGGGAGAGGAAGCCCCAGGCCCCACAGCCCATGGAGTTGGTGATGCGGAAGCAGGGTCCGCCAGCTGCCTTCCTGCTCCCTTGTCATT
This sequence comes from Proteles cristata cristata, assembly GCA_017311185.1. NCBI lineage: Eukaryota > Metazoa > Chordata > Mammalia > Carnivora > Hyaenidae > Proteles > Proteles cristata. Next base: position 23,740 of record JAESUZ010000834.1, read on the forward strand.
AGCCCGAGACTTGCCCTCATTCCGCCGAGGACCCATCTTCCCATGCTCTGCAGAGGATCGGAACGCTTATAACGCTACCTGGAAGTCCCAGGGGACCGAGGCCACCCTCCGTTGGCTTTCTGGCTCTAGACAGAGGCAGGGGGAGAGGAGTCTCGGCACAATTTGTTCCTTCGTGAGAGGTTTCCAGGACCCTCAGGCGGACCATCTGGGAACTTGCTGGTGGCTTCTGAGGTTTTCGAAGGAGGAGGCAAGGTCCCCCTTAGGCAGCTTTGCAGGTCATCCCTTTCCTCGTGTTACAGAACAAAGACTCTGTCGATCACCCCTTTTTTGGGGGTCGGGATGGGGAGAAGCTCTCATGGATGTTGACGACCTTTCTTGTGGTTTGGCGTTTAGTGGTTTCCTTGCTGGGACTCAGGGTCTGAGAAGGCCGATATGGGCCTGCGCAGCAGGAGCGCTGGGCCCTCGGGCCATGCAGGGATGGGCGCCCGGAGCCAGAGTGGTCAGAGCTCCGTTCGGGGCTTCACTCCAGCTCAGGGCCTCAGCGGCCACCATGGCCTGCCTGCTCTCTGTGGGTCACCTCCTCCTTTCCGGACTCGTCCCAGAAGTGCCTCTCTCACCCACCCTGCTCCCCTTCCAGAATATCCACATTGACACCATGTTACCTCCCGAGTTCTTCGAGGTGCTCGCTCTTCCCAGAATGGCCTGTACCTTCACGTGCAGGCAACAGAGAAGGGCCAGACGGCCTTCGAGGCAGCCCTCACGTCATGTCCATGGTGGACCAGGCAAGTGGGCATCCCCACCCCTCCCCGGCCTCCCAGGCTGGACATGAGCCCTGGGGAGTCGGGGCCGCCCGCTCAGCCTGTGCGCTGCTCTCATGGGTCCTGTGGGGTCGCCTCCCATCTGGGCTCACGAGGGCTGTCTGCTGGTGGGGCTCTTGGCTTTCCCTGCCCCCCGTCCCCACACTGGGGGTCCCTCTTCCTCTGCCCTCGGCCAGCCCCTGTGAAGGTGAGCCTGCGCTCCTGGGACGGGACAGAGCCCTGTTGGGGAAACCATGCTGGGCCGTGTGCAGGTGCATCCCTCTGATGTTGTGACTGCTTGGGTCCTTCCAAGTCTTTTCATTTCCTTCTTTGTTTAAAAGGCTGGTCAGCTTTAGGTGTGAGCAGTTTTCTCCTGATTGGGAGAGTGGCATGGGTGCTCTCCTCTTCCCACCCTGCACAGAACCATTCCCAGACCTGTAGGGGGAGCGGCTAAAGCAGCGGAAAGGATGGTCTGTGGGTCAGGCAGCGATTCCTACCAGTCTGTCCCTTGAGCTCCAGGGGCTTCTGGGCAAGCTGCTTTCATGCCCCGTGCCTCAGTTTTACCGCCTGTAATGTGGGATACCACGTCATCCCTTCTGGGGCGCCGTGAGGATGAAGTCAGGCAGTATTTATTTGAATGGCTGTTACAGAGCCGTGGAAAGCCGTCTCCATGGAGACAGGAGGCTGCAGGGTGTGCTCCCCGACAATCACAGCGTCTCCCTGTGGCCTTATCTCCAGGGAGGGGTGGGGGTCTGACTGAGGGCGTAAACTCTGGTTACTGTGTCGCCATGGTGATTCACGGTGCCCTCACCCCCTTGTGGGATGGAGGGGTCACACGTTGTGGGTGCCTGAGTGGAACCAGCAGGAGGTAGAAATCTCATCCCCAACACCCTCTCTCCGAGCATCTTGATGTTTCCGTGGCAACCAAAGACAGGCACCATCAGTACACAGTACAGGTAACCGTACAGCTGGTCCATTCCTTGGGTGTTTCCGTGGGATTGGGGCTTTTGGCTAATCTGTGTCTAATACTGTCACCTTCTCGTGGTCAGAGAGAATGTAAAATCCGAGAATTTTCATGCCTTTTCTATTTTGTGGGGTTTCTATCACAGCATTACATTTTGGTGATCAGGAAAACAAAACAAAACCAATCCAGAACAGCAGACCAGAAAGCAGAATAAAGAACCCCTGGAGTGCAGATTTAACTTTGGCATGCATCTGGTTTTAAAAAAAAAAAAAAAAAAGTTTCCCAAAGGCAGTGTCAATATCCTTGGAGGAGGATCTGAAATTCAAGGAGAGAACAGCTCTCATTGTCACATGTCAAGTGTCCTCGGTCCCACCTGGCCTCAGTCAGCAGGCGTTAACCAAGTCCCCCAGGGGCACCATCCCCGCCATCTCCCTGGCAGTGATGA